>CAMAPE010000002.1:11360000-11960000 GCA_945859875.1 Cuscuta europaea
TACATTCGAATACATAAGCTAAGTATGGAAGTCTGGCTCTGTGAGATCCTTGTGGCTGATGAACGTCTGGCTGACGGAGGTGTGGCAGACGAAGGTCTGGGAGACAGACGTCTGACTGACGAAGGTGTGGCAGACGAAGGTCTGGGGACGAGCGTCTGGCTGACGGAGGTGTGGCAGATGAAGGTCTGGGCGACGAGCGTCTTGCCGAGGGAGGTAGTGTTGAAGGCCGTACATCCCCGGGGGACCGTTATATGCTGAAGGCCGTACATCCCCAGGGTCTTCCATGTGCTGAAGGCAGTACGTCCCCAAGTTGGGCCTGTTGGGCATGTTCGTAGTAGTGGAAGTATGTGGGTCATGGGGTGTGGACCCATATACTCTATCAAGAGTCCCCACACTCTGAGCTGAGATGTAGACGAAGTGAAAGGGAGTAGATCCTTATTGTCTTGATGCTTTTGGCCTTCAGAGGATTACCCGGGAGTTCTGGCGTTTCTGGCCGAGGCGGTGCCATAACTGAGCCGTCAAGAACATCTTTCATTTCGAGGCCGAGGCGGTGCTATAACTGTTTGGCTGCCTCTTGTCCTTCATTTTTTTTGCCTTGAAGCTTTTGGCCGACAGAGGGTTACCTGGGAGCTCTGGCGCTCCTGGCCGAAGCGGTGCCATACTGCCATCTGGTGGCTGATGCTTGCTGCTGCTTCCTGGGCCGTCGCAGATCCCTCGTTCCTATGGACGAGAGATGTGCCTCGTATTGAGGATGATGTGCGTATCCTATTCCTTGTGCGTTGTGTCGAGGACGATGTGTGTTCTTTGTTTTGAGGACGACGCATGTCCTGACTTGGCGTGCTGATTTGTATGAAGGAGAGGTCTCATGGCCGTAGGTGTTGCTGGGTGCCTCTGATCTGAGGACGATGTGCTCTCAATTTTTAGTGTCTTGTTTCGTACTCTGCTTGCGGCCGAAGATGAACTTCACGTCTTAGGACGTTGCAGTGTTGCCGTTCTTTGCTGAATTTATACACGTTTTTGCTCATCCAGCCATTGCGGAGCTTCCGTTTCTATGTTGAGGATGATGGAGGTCTTACCTGGTGGACGTTGCACGTCCAGTGTTTGACGCCTTTTGCTCCACAATGGGGAGATGTCTCGTTAAAAACCTCATTAGGAAAAACCCTGTGGAAAAAAATCCTAATGAGGGAAAAAGAGTACACCGGATGCTCCCACAATGAAGCAAAATCGTTAGGCGGTGGATGTCCGTCTGAATATGAGGACGACGGTAGTGGAGAGCCGTGCGTCGTATGAAGGCGACGGTCACTGTCCAGGAAGGGAATGGCGAGCCCAATCGCTAGCTCAAGACGTTCAGCGCTGGGGAAGCCGGCTTGAGATATAGGATCACGCAGAGGCCCAGGGGCCGTTTTTTATATGAGGACGACGGCGATGCTGAAGCTGATCGTCATATGAAGGCGATGATCATGGTGAGGCCGAGGGGCCGTTCGTGATCTAAGGACGGAAATGCTGAGAAGCTGATCCAAAATATGATGACGAGGCGATGATGAAGTTGTTCGTCGTATATGGGCGATGGTCACCATCCATGAAGGGAATAGCGAGCCCAATCGCTAGCTCAAGACGTTCGGCGCTGAGGAGGCCGGTCCGAAAATCCATGCAACGGTCGCCATCCGGTAAAGGAATGGCTAAGACCGATCTTGAGATATGGAATCACGTGGAGGCCGAGGGGCCGTTCGTGACCTGAGGAAAACAACAGTGATGAAGTCGAGCGTCATATAGAGGCGATGGTCACCATCCAGGAAGGGATGGCGAGCCCAATTGCTATAACAAGACTTCAACGCTGGGAGCCGGTCTTGATTATAGATAATCACGTCGAGGCCGAGGGCCGTTCGTGATGTATGGACGACGATGATGAGCCGGTCCAATAAATGGTGACGAGTTGATGTTGAAGACAATCGTCATATAATGGCGATGGTCGCTTATCCGAGAAGGGAATAGCGAGCCCGATCGCTATAACAAGACTTCGACGTTGAGGAGCCGGTCTTGAGGTAAATCATCACGCCGAGGCCAAGGGGGCGGTCGTGATGTATGGACGTTAGCACTGAGAGGCCGATCCAAAAGCTCGAGCAACGGTCCTCATCCATAAAGTGGGGATGAGGCCGATCTTTAGAGTATGATGATCACGTTGAGATCGAGGGTCTGCCGTGTCGATATAAAAGATCATGTTAAGACCGAGGGTCTGCCGCGATATGAGGACATCGGCGCTGATGGGCCAATCGTCAGATGAAGGTGACGGTCACCATCCAGGAAGGGAATGGTGAGCCCGGTCACTAGATCAAGACTTCGGCGCTGAGGAGCCAGCCTTGATGCAGATAATCACGCCGTAGCTGAGGGGACGGACGTGATATGAGGACATCGATGATGATGAGCCGGTTCAGAAAATGATGACGAGGCGTAGATGAAGCCGTTCGTCATATAAAGGCGATGGTCGCCCTCCAGGAAGGGATGGCGAGCCCAATCGCTGGCTCAAGATGCTCGGTGATGGGGAAGCCAGCCTTGAGATGAAGAGGCGTTGGAAGCCCGTCTGATGATGACGGTGGCGCTAATGGGGCCGTTCGACACATGGAGGCGAGGATCACCATCCAGGAAGTGAATGGCGAGCCCGCTTGCTAGCTCAAGACATTCGGCGCTGGGAGCCGGTCTTGAGATAAAGGATCACGTTGAGGTTGAGGGGCCGTTCGTGATCCGAGGACGACAGAACTCAGAGGCCGTTCGTAGTAAAGGCGACGGTCCCCATCCTGGGAGGGATGGAGAGCCCGATCGTTGGCTCAAGACGTTCGACACTGGGAGCCTATCTTTAGATAAAGGATCACGCTGAGATGCTCATCTGATGACGACGACGGTGCTGATGAAGCCGTTCGTCATATAAAGGACCAGGTTTTGACGCTGATTTGAATTTGGGCGGAGCTGGACGCTCGTCCCCTGATGACTACGGCGTTGATGAAGCCGTTCGTCATATGAAAGACCAGCCATTGATGTTGGTCTGAAGATAAAGGATGGCGCTGATGACACTCGTACTTTGATGAAGGACAAGGCGTTGGCATCCGTCTGATCCGCATGTAAGGTCTTGCTTCGTCCATAATGCATAGTATTTGCCTGATATGTACATAGCCAAATAAATGGCTTGATTTGTGGGGATTTTATTTTTATTGCTCGAGGCCGGCGAGTGCACAGTCCTCAGCTTCCCTCTTTTGATTTGTGGGGATTTCGCTCGAGGCCGGCGATTGCATGGTCCTCAGCTTCCCTCTTTTTTGATTTCCTCTTTACTTCTTTGAGCGAGGAGTGGGTATCCTTCTTTCAGGCTCAGCTGAGGGGGTTGCTATTCCCCTGGCTAATAGGGAGTCCACGAGGGCAGTTGTTATCCTCTGGCGGTGGATTGTCCCTTAATCTTGGGGGGGTCCCGTCATCTATTTACGGCGCGGGCTAGGCTTTTGGTTGGTTACCGACGGCTGCTGTTTCCCAACCCCAAGTGTGGGGATTTTGTCACCTCGGACATTCTTTCAGGCTTGCCGCCCTGCGATTTAGCGCGAGGACGACGCGGTGAGCTTCCCGTTTCAAGACGCGGGCCATTTTGCAGGTCCCTCGTCCTGAGACATCGTCAGTCATACCTGAGCTTTTTGCTCTAAGGGATCGAAACGATGTTCTTTGTGGAGATTTTGTCACCTCGGCCTTCTTTCAGGCTTACCGCCCTGCGATTTAGCGCGAGGACGACGCAGTGAACTTCTCATTTCAAGACGCGGGCCATTTTGCAGGCCCCTCTTCCTGGGACATCGTCAGCCATACCTGAGCGTTTCGCTCTAAGGGGCCAAAACGATGTTCTTTGTTGTGTGGCATCCTTTACTTAAGTTTACAAGAAATAAGCGGAACACAATAGGTGTGTTTTTCATGGCAACAACTTTTATTAAGATCAGTGACTCGAGGCCGAGGGTGGTAATCTTCTCAACAATCCGTTTAGGAGTTGGCTTCTCAGTGAGCTTCTGACCTTGGGGTGGGGGTTCTGCCCGTCTGAACCCTTTTTGGCTTGCTTAGATCTCTTGACCCATTAGGGTGTGAGTTTGTACGCGCCATTCTTCATTGCGGCACTGATGATGTAGGACCCTTCTTATCTTGAAGGCTAATTTTCTGCCTCCCCATCGCCCGTGCATCCCTTCGGTGAAGGACACAATCAGTGGATGTGACGCTTCTTTGGCTAGGCTCCTCGAAGTCCTCGTCATCACCGAGCCTCCCAATTTCACGCTTCTTTGTCAAGGTGTCCCCTTCCTGATTGTCGGTGTTCGCCCAGGTATTTTTCCTTGGGGTGCCTTTAACAAATTGGTGGAGTTCACCCCGTTGAATCAAGCGCTCAATGGCTTTCCTCAGCGCGATGCAATCGTCTGTATCGTGGGAGGTGTTCTTGTGGTAACGACAATAAGTGCCGCCCTGGTGGATGGCGTAGATTTCTTTCGTCGACCGAGGATCCCTGGGAAAGAGATTATGCTCCTCTGCGTAGTCGAGAATGGTGCTCACCGAGTGTGTGAGGGGAGTCCTTGGAATGTCCAACCTCGGCCGCCATGGGCGCTCCTTCTGGCCCTGGCGGACCTATCCTCCATGATCTTGGCCCTCGGCTGAGGGTGCGCCTGAAGCCGGCGCATTGTTCGTCTTCTTTGATGGCTGGCCTCCATCCTTCTTGTGGGAGTGGATCTCATTGGCATCAGCATACAAGTTCCCTCGCTGGAGTGCCTTGATGTATGACCTTGGTGGGTCGGTGATGAGGCTCCGTGCATAGGGGCTGCTACGGAGAATGCCCTGGAAGAGGAAGAGGAGGGTGCACTCATCGGCACCTTCGACCTCGTCTGTCTCCTTCGTCCATCGGTCGATGAAAGACCGGAGTGATTCATCATGTTGCTGTTTGACGGAGAGGAGATGGGAGAAATGTTTCTTCACGCGCTTTCTTCCGGTGAAGTAGATGAGGAACCGTTGGGCAAGATCTTTCCATGAATCCACGCTTCCTTCGGGCAGCGCGTTGAACCACTCATACGCTGGTCCCTCAAGAGTGGAGAGGAACCAACAGCAGAGGTATTCATCATACGCATTCACCATCAGCATGTTGTTCTGATAGCGGCTGAAATGCTTCTGACGGTTGGTGCGGCCGTCATAGGGCTTGATAGCATTCCCCCGGTACTTCTCGGGTATTGGGGCCGAGAGCACCCTTGTGGTGAAGGGAGTTTTTGTTCTGATTTGGATGACAGGGTCACCACGTTCATCGGTTAGCTCCCACTCCAGGACGCTGACCTTGTGCAAGAGGTCATGAAAGCCGGGATCCCTGGATGTGTTGGCCGTAGGGGTAGCGACCAGTTGCTTGGCCTCAATCTGGGCGAATATATATATTGTGAAGGAAAAAGTGTGCTATTTATAGATGCTTTTCAACGCTTTTGGCCGGGTACTCGACCAGGTAAAATGCTTACCCAACCGGGTACCAGTCAAAATCGGATCGATTCGCCATGTTCTTTTGTTTTCTGCATGTCCGTTGGTCCGGGTCACATCATACCCGACCGGGTAAAGTACCTTACCCGACCGGGTAAGGTACCTTAACCGACCGGGTAAGTGTGCAATTTCCCATCAGCTTCTGTTTTCTTGTCATACCCAATCGGGTATAGTGCTTACCCGACCGCGTAATTCACCTGGGCAGTTTTCTTCACTTTAAAGTTCTCTTTTTCAACACCACAAATCCTAACTTTACTTTACAACTTACACATGAAAGCTAAAATACAATTACGACTAAAATCACACGAAGGACCTACCAGACCGGGAACCACCACCAAGGTACCAGAACCCACAACCCAAACCCAGCTACCCTCTCAAACCTCTCCCTAGAGCTAACAGAGCACACACACACACACGAAGGAGGTGAAGAGAGGAGCGGAAGAAGGAGAAAGGCTAGAGAGAAGCCAGACCCTCTCTCTCTAAAACACAGAAGGCTCTAGAACTAGGGTTACAAGAATGGGGCTCACTCATCGGGCAAAGGAGAAGGAAAGGCATAAATAGGCGGGTCAAGAACAACCCAATAAGGTAAGTAGGTCAAACAAAATAAAGGGGCCGAACCACAAAAGGAGAGGGTCAAACAAAGAAGGTAAATGGACTGGTGATATCCAAATGGTAAAGGCCCAAGTCCCAGGTAATATTGGAGAAGAAGGCCAAGGCCCATAGGGCCAATACCTCTCACATTCTCCACCTTATTTGTCCTATGTGGTGTAGAGCAAAAAATGTGGCATGACAAAAGACTCATCTCCGCTGGTTGCCCAAGACATCCAAGGATATCTTAGGCCAACAATTGGAGGTATCCAAAAAGACACTCCCTGGGTCAGACTGGACTCAGAAACACAAATTGAAAAGTGTGATGCACACTTTCCTGATCCTGAAGGATCAAAGGGACAAGCTGGATGCCCAGAGAACACCATGTTCTCCGAGCAAGGTCCAGGAGTGTGAACACTCCATAGACCAAACCACCTGCAAAAACAAACAATATCTAACCACAGTCCAGATTTAATGTTTGTTTACAAGAAAATAACTTCTCAACAGAGAGACACTTTGTCCCCATATCAGCAGGGTTGAACTCTGATGGGATCTTCTACAGCATGATATAATCTGCCTCCATAATTTCTCATATGAAATGGAACCTGACATCAATGTGCCGTGTCTTGTCATGAAACACAGGGTTCTTGCAAAGCTGTATGGCAGACTGACTGTCTAAGAAAACTATAATTCTCTGTTTAAGAAAACCTAGATCACTGACAAGCCTTTTAAGCCAAATAGCTTCCTTAAAGGATTCAGTGGCAACAACATACTCAGACTCAGTAGTGGACAAGGCAACAATGGGTTGCAACTGGGACTTCCAACTAATACATGACCCACACAAAGTAAACACACAAGAAGTGGTAGACTTCCTATTATCCCTATCATTAGCATAGTTAGAATCCACATATCCACGTAACACAGTACCATCAGAACACTTAGCAAAAAACAAACCATGATTCACAGTTGATTTAAGGTATCTCAAAAGCCATTTCAGAGCATTCCAGTGAGGCATACCAGGATTTGACATATAATGACTCAAGCAACTTACAACATAAGCAATGTCAGGCCTAGTACTGACCATAAGATACATCACAAATCCTATAGCACTCGAATAAGGAACAAATTTCATATCACTCATTTCAGAATCAGTTTTGGGGGACTGATCCTTACTTAGCACAAAATGTGATGCTAAAGGAACATTCACAGGGGACGCAGATTGCATGTTTAATTTACTCAAAACCTTCTCTACATAAGAAACTTGGTTTAACAAAAGAGTAGACTTGCTTCTATCCCTAATGATATTGATGCCTAGGATCCTCTTAGCATCCCCTAGGTTTTTCATGGAAAAATTTTCACAGAGACACTTTTGCACATGAACAATGGAATCAAGATTAGGACTGATAATTAACATATCATCCACATAGAGTAATAAGAATACAAGCACAGATGATGTATCCTTATAATATAAGCAATGATCACAAGCAGACTTTACAAATTTCATAGATTTCATGCATTGATCAAACTTAATATTCCATTGCCTAGGAGACTGCTTTAGACCATATAAGGCCTTCCTTAGCAAGCACACATAATAACTTTTCTTGGGGTCCACTAAAGCAAGCATGATCCTAACAGTAGTAAACTTAACCACATGAGCAAAAATTTCAGCATAATCTACCCCCTCTTTTTGCGCAAACCCCTTAGCTAGCCACTAACCTAGCCTTAAATCTCACACTTTGAGGTTCTTCCTTGACCTTAAGCAACCACTTGCACTCTACTACAGAACAATTGTGAGGTCTAGGGACCAAGGTCCAGGTTTTGTTAACTCTAAGAGACTCCATCTCACTATTCATGGCATTTAGCCACTTCTGGGACTCCTTAGAAGTAAGGGCTTCCTTATAGGTTTTGAGCTTATTTAACTCAATGGTCTCAAACACAGAGCAATCAAATAGGGAAGTATCATGCACATGAAAAGCATAATCAGACATAGAATCAGACACCTTTTTAACAGACCTTCTACTCCTATCTCTAACAAGTTGATAGTTATGCAAATCAGGTATATCATGCTCCACAGAATCATGTTATTCAGAACTACCATGAGAAGACTCCACCCCACTAGAAGGGGTGGTACCATGCAGGTTAACATCAGAATCATTAACATTGTCAAACAATGGAATGGTAGCAGCAGGAGTAGACTCCACCTCAGACTGAACACTCTCATAACTTAGTTTTGTGGTACGACTAGACAGACAGGGAAATTCAGACTCATTGAAGATTACATCCCTACTGATCACTACCTTAAAACCCACCTGGTTTCTATCCCACAACCTATAACCTTTTACCCCCTCAGGATACCCAAGAAAGACACACTTCTTAGACCTAGGATCCAGCTTATCTAGCTGTTGATGAACATAGGCAGCACAACCAAACACTCTAAGGTTGGACAAGTCTAGGGTCTTTCCAGAGTAAACTGACTCAGGTCACTTTCCTCCTAAAGAAATAGATGGGGACCTATTTACCAAATAGGCAGCAGTGTTAACTGCTTCACCCCAGAATCGCTTAGACAGACCAGAGGTGGCAAGGAGACTTCTTACTTTATTAAGCAAGGTTCTATTCATACGCTCAACTACACCATTCTGCTGGGGAGTGTAGGGCACAGTTTTATGCCTTTTTATTCCCCAGTCAACACACAATTGATTCATCTCCCTATTACAGAATTCTTGGCCATTATCAGTTCTAAGGGCTTTAACCTTCATATCAGACTGGGTTTCAACTAGGGTTTTCCACACCCTAAACTTCTCAACAACATCAGACTTATTCTGCAAGAGACAAACCCAAACTTTCCTAGAGAAATCATCTATAATGGACAGGAAGTATCTCTTACCACCATGGGTAAAGATACTGGCAGGGCCCCAGACATCAACATGGACATATTCTAAGGCAGAGGTACACTTAGACAGATTTGGATAGGAGGAACTAGGGAAACTGACCCTATGCTGCTTTCCAAGCACACAAGCTTCACAAAAAGGCACAGAAGATACACAATCTTTACCAAAGTAACCAGATTTATGCATGATTTATAGACCCTTATTACTCATGTGACCTAGTCTATTATGCCACAACACAGAGCTATCAGGACAAACAACATTAGCAGAATCAGAGAAAGGAACAACATGGCACACATACAGATTATTCACCTTCAAAGCTTTAAACATAACCAAGGAATTTTTCAAAACCTTCATGCAACCATTACCCCATTTTCCCTCTAACCCACTATCCTCAAAAGCAGCAACTGAAAACATGTTATGACACAGATCTGGAACATGGCTCACATTTTTCACAGTGTACACAGTCCCATTATCAAACTTCAAACATATTCTCCCCACCCCATGCACTTTGCATTTCTTACTATCAGCTAGGGACACATAGCCATCATCACAAAGATCATAGGAAGAAAACAAGGATTTGAAAGGAGTCATATGCTAAGTGCAACCAGAGTCAATAAGCCTTTCATTTTCAGTCAAGCCACTTAGCACAGAGTTTGCAAAGTCATAAACCATAAACACATCATCATGTATATCATTAGAGACAACAGAGTTGGCCTGGTCAGACTTTTTAGAACTGGGACAGTCCTTTATGAAATGGTCAGACTTACCACAATTGTAACAGACCCTTTTCTTAGACTTACCTCTCTTCTTACTAGGCTTCTGACTATTCTTATCTTGATTTTCCTTCTTGGAGTTCTTAGACCTATTCTTAGACCTACCCCTCACAAACAAGGCCTCGCCAGAATCACCAGACTGATTGCCATGACCCCTATTTTGTTTCAAATCAAGTTCTTTAATTTTTAAGCCATTAACCACAATATCTAAAGTAACATCATCTCTACCATACTTGATGGCAGATTTGACATCACTATAAGAATCAGGAATAACATTGAGCAAAATAATTGGGGTGTAGTCATCAATATGCTTGTCACCAGCAGCCTGTTTGATGTTTTGGACAAGTTTGTTAAAAATATCCAAATTTTCATCTATATCCTTAGTAAGGTCAAGCCTGAACCAGAAAAATTTTTCAAGTAAAAATAGTTTGCCTGGTAAGGAGGTATCAGTATACAGACTATCAAGTTTTTCCCACAAACCTTTGGCAGAGTCAAGTATACCAACTTTCCTTAACACAGAGTCAGAAAGATTTAAGTAAATTGTTGAACAGGCAGTTTCATTCATTTCAAGTTGTTTAGCCTCAGTTTCAGTTTCTAAAAACTTGCCAGTGACAGCTCTGAAAACTTTTTGTTGAATTAAAACACATTTAATCTTTTGCTTCCAGATATCAAAATCGGTTTTCCCATTAAAGGGCAACATTCCATATTGATTAGCAGCCATGGCAAAACACACAGAAACCTAAGAAATGCCACACATACACAACAAGTGAAAACCCTAGAGTAGGTCAGGCTGCGGACTAGAGGACCACGTAGTTCCGAGGCCACTCTGGTGGCTGGCAGGGTATCCCCTAGCCCTAACACCACGCGCCTTTACTAATCAGGGAGAATCACTCAAGTTATCCGTGGACAGACAGACAACAGAGGAACGAGAAACAACACTCAGAAAGAACAAACTCACAGAACCCAGAAAGATGCAAAGGAGCCAGCCCCAACCCACAACCCCAAACACACAGAGAGATAGTCAAGAACACAAACCAATCACGGGTCTGAACATGCAACAGGCAGATCAACACATGCAAAGGAGGGATTCAACTGACATACCTGGGGTGATGGCGGTCGGGATAAAATCAACCGACGGCCGCACGGGGATAAGGGGAAGTAAAAACAAACAAAATCCGCAGGCACCCAGTGCACCTAAAGTGTTTCAAGCCAATTTACCTGAGCGGATATTCAGGCGGATTATCCGACTTACCATACACAAAGAGGAAGGAGCCGAACTCGTCAGAGGCGAGTAGCTGCTTGGTTTTCGGTGGAGCTTTCCGGCTAGAGGTGACGAGGACCAAGCTCTGATACCACTGTAAGGCTGATAGATCTTCCAGCTCAGGTCTCCAGCCACATGAACCCGAAGGTTCTAAAACAACTCACAACCACCACGAAGGACCTACCGTACCGGGAACCACCACCAAGGTACCAGAACCCACAACCCAAACCCAGCTACCCTCTCAAATCTCTCCAAAGAGCTAACAGAGCGCACACACACATGAAGGAGGTGAAGAGAGGAGCGGAAGAAGGAGAAAGGCTAGGAGAAGCCAGACCCTCTCTCTCTCTAAAACACAGAAGGCTCTAGAACTAGGGTTACAAGAATGCGGCTCACTCATCGGGCAAAGGAGAAGGAAAGACATAAATAGGCGGGTCAAGAACAGCCCAATAAGGTAAGTAGGTCAAATAGAATAAAGGAGCCGAACCACAAAAGGAGAGGGTCAAACAAAGAAGGTGAATGGGCTGGTGATATCCAAATGGTAAAGGCCCAAGTCCCAGGTAATATTGGAGAAGAAGGCCAAGGCCCATAGGGCCAATACCCCTCACAATCATAAATCTTGGTTTTTTACCAGCCACCAAAAAGGGAGAAGAGGTTTGATCGACCACCTCCAAAGACGCCATTCTGATTTGATCAGCCATCGGGAAGGAAGAAGAGGTTTGGCCAGCCACCTCCAAAGGAACACTCCCTCTTGCAACAACTAATGGAATTCCAGGCGGTGCTGATTGAGTAGCACCGCCGCAACACTGTTTTTTTGAACTCGTTCCATCTACCTCCATATTAACTTGAACCTCCACCAGGTTCTCCAAATCCATTGCCCTTCTCTTCCTAGATTCACTTTCCTCTAGAATTATATCCTGATTTGCAGCTCCTCTTCCATTCCCACTTTCTCTTTTCCTCTTGAGATCAACCCTTGATCTAGATAGCAACCTGGATTAACACTCTTTTCTTGGCATCCTATTAGCTCACTTTATCCTTCCTCTACTTCTGTTGTGTTCTTCAGCTCACACCCTGTACACGTGATGAGCCATTTATTCCCCTGTTGGATTCCTCCTCACCTCATATCTTCCCACATCCGGGGGCTGTATGGCTTGTTACCCACCCATGGCCCCACACTGGTGTTTGATGGGTAATATTTGTCAGTGTGTCCCAGAACTCCACAAATAAAGCATAGATTTGGAAGCCTCTCATATTTAAAATACGCCCAGAACTAGTTATCCCCTTCTTCCCTGACCTGAGTTCTTCGAGCATTTCTTATATCTATCAACACATGTATAGAAACAAACTCCTTACTTTTCCCTTTCAAAGTTTTTTATCGATTCGTATCAGCTTCCCTAGGTATCGAACGATAGCAATTGCCACTATCTTCGTCATAAAACTGAGAGGTAAATTGTGAACCTGCACCCAAAGTTTCGCATGGTTCAACTCTACCTCCATCGGTGTATCCTTTGCTTCCACCTTGCCCATAGCAACTAAATTCTGATCAAAAGACCATGGCCCGTCCTACAAAACTCGTGAGAAATTGTTCTCATGAAAGAAATGAATCTTAAAATGCATATCTCCTATCTGTTCGATACTCACCCCTTTACTCGAGCGTCAGATCATTGCCATAGTCTCCCTGAAGGAGACAAGACAGACATGTTTGTCCGTGACAACCCTATCAACAACGGAGAAGCGTGGGTTCTCTCCCACCCTGCTATTAACATTCAACGCTACAGATTCAAACACCAAACCACTAACCTCTTCCTCCTCAATCGACATCTTTCCATATTCTTCTGCTATTTTCTCCATTGAGAATAAAACAGGCCACTCAAGGCGGACTACGCAAAGCTATCAACATAAAATGGCTCACAACCAAACGTTTACAAACGAAATGCGGTGCAAACTCTCGGCCAGGGCCTGAAGCTCAACCGGACTCAACTAATCGGAAAAATCGAACAAAAAATGAAGCTATCTTGACTAGAAGACCTTACCTTCACACGTTGCCAATACTTGCGCTTACCCAAAGGAGTTTGCACCCCTGTCGTGAGCCCTGCTTCAATCAACGACGATCGATCGATCTTCGTTATTCTACGCCGCCGCCCGCTAGGGTTTGTCAGTCGAGAGCCATTTTTTGTAATGATCTTAAAAACTCGAATGAATGTTGGGATATTATGTTGTTTGGTCCTCTTAATCATACATTTTCTTTGCTCCACCACAGTCTTTGACTCCATTAGATGTGTTGTTGTTTTCCAAACTCTAGAAATAATTTCTTACAATAACTAACAATCGTTGACAAACACATGATTATTAGAGCATCTCCAATGCTAATACGTTAAAGGTGCATACGTGGCATGAGAGATAGCCAATAAAAAACAATAATTAACATATCTATCTCCTTATATAAAGGACCTTATATCATTTTGGTAAGTTTTTGTTCACAATGTCAAACATAATATCTGGATGTAGACATTGTGGTTGACATTGCAGAGTAAAACTTACCAAAAAAATACACAAGACCGTGAAAAGACAGAGATCAGAGAGAAATGTCATAAGATCAATCTTTTGTGTCTGTCTCTCTCATGCCACATGTGCACCGTGCACATTGTAGCATTGGAGATGCTCTTAATCCTTCCCTAGCGAAAAGATCTTCCCACTTTCCTTTTTCGTCCGTAACAAAAACATCTTCCCATTTCTAAATATTTCCATCATACTCTTTATAATTTTGAAAATAATATACTATTACAACTACTTTTTTAGATATATCCATTTTATCCCACTCTCAATATAATTTCAATTACACTATTTCACTAACTTCTCATCATACCATTAAGATTTAGAATGTTTTTACTTGGACCGTTTTCAGTCCCAAACCAGACCAAACCAGACTTAAACAGACCAGATCAGACTAGACTTCCGTAGTTATAAAATACACAGAGACCAAACATTTACCAAACAAGACCAATTCAAACCAGATCATACCAAACCAGCAAATTACAGTCCAAGTAAAAACATTCTTATATGTTCTATTTTTAAAACATTCTTAAGAACATTTTTATGTTAGGGAGGGAGTATCAATTACTCCGTATATGCTGTTCTTTTACATACCTTACATTTTCATTTGCATCATATACTTATTCAAGAATATATGTTTACTTTTCTGTTTTTTCTTAAATATTTATTTTAGTTACTCCCCTTTTCCGTACGTCTTAGTTTTCATAGAACACTACTAGAGCTATTAAAAGTTAGTGAAGTGATGAGTACTCAAGAATTTTACAATTGTACAAAATACATCACACTACATGCAATTCTAGTATATATACATACTCGATCATTTGATAACATCATCTTTTAAACTACGAGTTCTTGAAATCGTATGAGAACAATACTAATGTCTCACAATTTAAACGTATTTGTATATAATAACTTAAATTAAATAGTAAATAAATAAATTACTTAACACTAAGGTTGTATTATACTAGTATTACACAATTATTTGTGATAAATCTGTAGGTATCCATATAAAAAATGTAAGACCTAACTTAATGGCAAATTTATAACCACCAAAAATAATACGGAGTATATATATTGTCATTATAGAAATATAATTTTTTTTGTGAACTCATAATTCATAATAAGGCCACGGTCGTTTAATTGTTACCATTCTTCATTCACAAATTAACCTTAATATCGGAAGATTTATTTATAGACAAATAAGCAGCATACTTCGTATTATTTAGCCAATCATGCCTTTTTTTGACTTTTTTGAGTGCTTCATAATATCCATCGCATTAATTAATAAAACACATCCAACACTGAGAGAACATCATTATCATAGTTGTAGTGTAGTAAAAAAACATTAGGAGAGCTAGTAAAAAATCTAGTGAGCTTTACATCTTTTTTAACACATACTCCCTCCGTTTCGCTAAGATTTTTCCATATTTCTTTTTTAGATTGTCCCGCTAAGATTATCTCATACCAAATTAGGTAAAATTTGTTTGGTTCTAAATCATTCTTATTTTTATTCTTACCTTTATTAATTCAATATTAAATACCAAAACACACTTTTATTAGTAGCACTTTCCCACGTCCCAATGTTAATGGGATGGAAGTAGTGATACAGAAGTTCTTTTCAAATTCAGAGTGGGCCGGATCAGAAGCCATATTATATGTCATAATACATAGATATACAATAACAAAAATGAAATGAGCATGAAATAATATTTGTGTAAATGTATCAATGTATGCATATATACCATACTTGGGGTACTTATTAAAGTCCCCATTTATAGATTTAGAACAAAGAGGAGAGAATAAAGAGTTATTGGGAAGAAGTAAAACCCAATAAAATAATGAAATACAACCAAACCATACATAAATACTAACACCAGAATCGAGTGTATACAATTAATCCCTCCTTAACTACACGTCTATACTGGTGATCAGTATCACAGGAGCATAAACTAAAAATACATCATAATACCTCCGCCCCTGTTACTGTCTCATTGCGGTGTACGATGCTTGATTGACGATTGATGGATAGTGTATCCGGGGGTAGCTTATCTGAGGGGTTATTGCGGAGAATAACTAGAGAGAAGTCAGAGCGAGTAAGTGAGAGAGAGAGTGTATATTCGATATGTATTCAACGTATTTTGCTTGGATTACAAATGAGGAAATGAGGTGCTATTTATAGCAGCAATAAATGCCAGATAGGGACACGTGTCAAGCATCCATTGGTCGAGGGGTCACATCAACTGGTTGGCGCTGGCAATCGCATGTGGCCGCATTTAATGCGGCTGTTGGATGTGACGTCGTACTTGGTACGGTGTTTCAGACGCATGTGGAGTGGATATTATGTCGAGAAAGGTGCCCTCGGCTGCAGGTGATTAGCCGAGGGCTCTGAGTACCGAGGACCTCCTTAGTGCCGAGGGCTCTAGGTGCCGAGGGCTACTGATTTTCGCCGTTTTCTCCCAGTAACTTTGTTTGCTTGAGCTGGCCGTCCTGTGAGAATTGGAGCCTTCGGCCAGGGGGCCGAAGGCGTTCCCAGCGTGCCACGTGGGTTGTTTAGCACTTGGGGCGCTGTGTTTTGGGCCTGCTGTGCTCCTTGGGCCTATTGGGCCTCCGTCAGAATAGCAGGAGTCTATGGGCCGGGGGTTCCTGGGCCATATACTCCATCAACGATAAAGCAAACAGATCTCTGTCCGCACTAGAATTATATTTAGAAAAAAAACGCATATTCAGAAACTACATTAAAGTTTTACAAAATCGCAAAAACCAGAATCAAATTTGATAAAAAATTAATAAATAAAGTAAGAGATTGAAGTGATTTGTGTTAACCAAGTGAATAAGAAATGAGACAATAAGAGGGGAACTAGGGAGTAGTTATTGTGGAAATCATACCATAATCACTATCTACTTTTTGTTTGAAGAGATAATGACGATGCAATAAAAGACAAATTTGTGTTCGTTAGTTTTATTTTTATTACTCCGTATATTTATTCATTATTTTTATGTAGACAATAGAGCTTATTTTTATGTACTCTGATCTTTTGAATCAAGTTCATTGCATCTGGACGTGGTTCAGTTCAAAAAACATTCCAGCATCGATACCTTATGCTGGGTTCGACCATATCATGCTTGAGATTCGTTGAATCTAGACAGATTCAATATTTCGAAAATTTGATCTTTGAGTCGCGCTTTTAACCTACGACAAGATATGGTTTAAGAATGAAGACACTACTTAGTGTACGGAGTTATTTTGAGATAATTTTTAGGATTCCCTGTCATCCGTCCGTACCAATATGGTTGAAGAATGAAGACAATTATTAATCTTAATTCTAGCAATAATAATTAGGGGTTTTTTTTCTCGAATATTACTAAATTAAAGTTGATTTTCAAATATGTGATCACTTTTACATTTGGACAAAAATATGACCAAAATAAAGTGACGTCAAATATTCATGTCACTGCCTCATTTTCATGTCACTTTTGGATGTCACTATCGTCATTGCCTGTGTGACTACTGTTGCCATCACCCGTGTCACTTTCGCCGTCAACACTCGTGTCACTGCTGCCGCCGCCATCGCTCGTGACACCGCCATAGTGACACCACTACAATGACACCGCCGTAGAGAAACATGTCACTATGACCGCCACTATCCTTGACCTGCCAGTAGTCATACGCACCCGCCAGGGCCGGCTTTGGGGGCCAGGCACCTAGGCAATGGCGTAGGACACCAACTTTAAGGTGGGTCCCATTTTTTTAAAAAAGTACTACTCCCTCCGTCCCTTAAAGGTTTGTCAAGTTTGACTGACACGTAGAATAATAAAATAAAAATTGTGTGGTCGATATTTGTGCAGAGGAGAGAGAAATAACATGAGGCACAAATTGATTGATTAAAATGAAAAGTGACAAAGTTTTTGGGATAATAAAAAAAAAGAAAGTTGCCAAAGTTATAAGGGATGAAGGAAGTATATATATTAATATTATGAATACATTAATATGGAGTAGATGAAAATCCAGCTTCCAATACATGTGGCAGCCATAAAGTCAAAACTACAAAAGTAATACGGAGTAAAATAATTGAATATGTCAGCAAGGCAGCCGGCCGGATGGCCTAATAGGAAATTAGGAAATTACCCGCACGGGTAGCTCAGTTGGTTCAGTGGTGGGAAATTTGGACCAAGTGACCAAGGTTCGAAATCCGCAGCGGCCGTGTGGAGGTCACAGAACCTGAAATAAGGTTGGGCCTCTGGTGTGCACGGGAAAAAGGTCTACCATCATTGGGCCGACTGAGTCACCGTGATTAACATCCTCCCAAAAATCCTGTCGGGTCGGGGTATGGGGGGCTCCTGGGGTGGGAGATTCCACCTTTTGGACCAAGGAAATTAGGAAATTAGGAATAATCTAATGGAGTACTCCGTACTTTACTACCCTACTAGTCCGTAAAACCTAACTTCCTACGCCATCTGAGTATGGAAATTATTTAAAAAGTGCGGAGGCAAAAGGAACAAGGAATCGAGAGACGAGACTACGAGAAGTATTTACTATTCAAATTTCAGCATTGGGTAATTCGTGATACTCCGTATTTTATACTCTGTATTTGATTCTTTGAACCTTTGATTTCTTATGCAATCCGTATAACCACATACAAATTGAAATTTGTAAATGAGTTATTCTGCAAGACTACATCCAATTTCTCAATTATTATTTATTAATTGTATTAAACTTGAAACTTTGTGTTATATATATGTTTTTTCTATGAAGTTATTCGTTCATCAAACTTAATTTAAAACTTGTTCTTTTTAAATGGAACAAAGTGTTTACTAACTTGTATATAACTAATTAGCGCAAATTTATTATTTCGTACTAGTGGTATTTACTATGACGGTGAAACAGAAAACAAGAGTCAAGGGTTTCAAAGAGAAAACTTAAGAAAAGATTAGATGAAGTAATACAATCTTATTCAGGTTCAATGGATTGGTATGTAAAAGATGGTGTTATGATTGTGAAGTGTTACCTTTTACATTTAGTAGAAAAAGGTGTTATAATTTTCTAATCACTTCATATTTTCTATTATTCATTATTTTAAATATTGTTTGACCTCATTAGTCATTCTTTTTCTGAGGCATCAAAAGTCCTAGAGACGGCCCTGGCACCCACGCCCCAGACCCCCTATCCTGCTCCCTAGAACCCCTATCCTGCTCCCCAGACTCTCCCCTAGTCCTTCCCCAGGCTTCTCTCCGGCCAGTTCGCCCAAACGCCTACCACATGGCTGGCTTAGGGTAGTTTTTATTAAATTTGAGAATAAATGTAAATGATGTAATTAGTATTGATGAATTCCATTGGAGATATTCTCCTCTTACATTCTACTTAAGCTCACGTATGTATGCATGCATACTTATATTACAATAAAAGTGATGGTGTGTGATAGGAGAGAGAAGGGTATCTCCTAATATGGCCCATGCAATATTCATGCACATGGAGAAATTGGACTCACGTAGGAGTGTATCTCAATCAGGTTACAACGCATGTGGCCTAATATATTCAACACTCCCCCTCAAGGTGGAGTGTGAAGGTTACAAACACCCAACTTGCTCTGTAGAAATTAAAAACGATCGGCACCAAGTGCTTTTGTAAAGATGTCGGCCACCTGATCAGTCATGGAGATGCAACATGGCTGAATTTCATTACTAGCAACCCTTTCTCGAACGAAATAACAATCCATCTCTACATGTTTGGTACGTTCATGAAATACTGGATTAAGTGCAATGTGTCTTGCGGCTTGATTGTCACAGTAAAGAGGGGTGGGCCATGTGTGATTAATGGTAACATCTTGAAGCAACCAACGCAACCATAAGATCTCGCTAACTGTGACGGCCATAGCACGGTATTCTGCTTCGGCAGAAGAACGGGATACAACAGACTGTTTCTTTGTCCGCCAAGATATGGGTGAAGTGCCAAGTGTGATAAAGTATCCCGTACTTGAGCGGCGAGTGAATGAGCAATCGGCCCAATCTGCATCACAATAGCGTAGGACACGATTAGCAGCATCAAGATGTGTCTGTCGGGGATTATTGAGAAATTGACTTAGTTGACTGACGGAGTAAACAATATCTGGCCGAGTGACGGTAAGATATAGCAGACGACCAATCATTCGTCGATAGGAAGAAGCATCCACATGCGGACTATCATCATCAGGACGGAGTTTTAGATTTTGCTTCACGGGAAATGAACTAGGTTGAATGGCTAGGAGACCACTTTCCTCCAAGATGTCCAGAGTGTACTTGCGTTGGCTAAAGACAAAACCTTCAGGACAACGTGCAACTTCAATGCCTAGGAAATATTATAATTTTCCCAAGTCTTTGATGTTAAATTTGATGTCCAAGTATTTTTTAACAGTAGATATATGAGAGGTGTCATTTCCGACCAGTAAGACATCATCAACGTAAATAAGGGAAAATGTGTTAATGTTTCCTTGGTGAAAGATGAACAAGGAATGATCAGCTCGGGACTGACGAAAGCCTATCCCAGTCAGGGCTTAGGTAAATTTGGGATACCAATTGCGTGAGGCTTGTCGTAATCCGTATAAGGATTTTTGTAACTTGCAAACATGTGTGTCTCCATTTTTGGCAAACCCTTGTGGGATACGCATATAAACATCCTCATGGAGATCTCCATGAAGGAATGCGTTATTAATGTCTAATTGGTGCACCTCCCAATTATGTTTTGCTGCAATGGTTAATAAAAACCGCACTGTGACGAGTTTGGCAACTGGGGCAAATGTCTCATGAAAGTCCACTCCTTCAACTTGTGTGAAGCCCTTGGCAACTAATCGAGCCTTGTAACGTTCTATGTCACCATTGGGTTTATACTTGATTTTATAGACCCACTTAGAATCAACCACTTTCATTCCTGGTGGAAGGTGAATTAGAGTCCATGTATCATTTTCTTCTAAAGCACGTATCTCTTTTTGCATGGCCTCACGCCATAAAGGATATTGAATTGCCTGTGAAAACCGCTTTGGCTCATCACGTGAAGTGATAGCCGTTAGAAAAGCCTTGTGATTAGCAGAAAATCTATCATAATTGATAAAATGAGAAAGTGGGTAAACCGGTGACTCGATAGAATGGGCGGTTGACCGAGAATGGTCTATGGATGGTGGCAAATCGGTATCAAACTGAGCAAGGTGCTTAGGAAGTTGCCTGATTCTATTACTTTTTCTCAGCTCATTTACGGAAGGTATGACTGTGGTTGGGATCGTCAAATCGGAGTGGTCAATAATAAATGGCAACTCGGTCCCACTAGTACCAGTTTTCATGGCTGTTGGTGAAGTGGGAAGTTGCATATGAGGCTGCCGGTCTGGCTGGTCAAGACACAAACCGGCCGGTGCGTAATAGTGATGAGAGGGCCCGCTATCTGTATGCGAACTATCTGGTCCCTCATTATTCATAATTTTGGGCGAGAGAGGCTGCTCGTGATTCTTGGCAAGCCTTGGTTCAGTTGGCTGCATTTGTTCGGGAATAGGAAGGTGAGGAGGTGGCCCTGCGTCTGTATGTTCATGGTCCTCTTCTCTGTTTGAGTGTCGGCTTCTGCATGTAGGAGGAGGTGACCGAGTGAGCTGCCCAGTTTGTACATCTATAGAGGAAGGGAACTAGTGAGCTGCCCAGTTTGTACATCAACGGCACAAAATAGAGCAAGATATGATCGCATCAAATTCGACACGAGTTTGGAGTGAAATCAGAAACATTTGTGAATATATGGTTAATCTGTAACTTTTAATTAATGCATTGTAAATGAAGTTGGAGCAATAGCTTTAGAGCTCCGATCTATCTTTCCAACGAGATATAATACGCTCCAAGCGGATAAACACACAGCAAGATATGAGTGTCACAAATACTTAGCTTTATCTCTATCATTTAGCGTTTTCAGCGAAAATAAAGCACTTTTAGCGTAAATACAGTGTATTTTAGTAATTAGGTAATCATCCCTTGATATTTTGAAACCAGCACCTGAAGACAAGTTTTAGAACTCGGTAAGATCTTTCCAACGAGATATTAAACGCTTTCAACGGCACAATAGAGCAAGATATGATCGCATAATTAAATTCTACACGAGTTCAGAATGAAATCAGAAACATTTGTGAATATATCGTTAATCTGTAAATTTTAATTAATGCATTGTAAATGAAGTTGGAACAATAGCTTTAAGTTGTTTTTACATGGACTGTAGTTGTTCCCAGACAAGACCACACCAGACCAGACCAGACCAGATCAGACTAAAATAGACCAGACCACACCAGACCAGACCAGACCATATTTTATTATTATTATTATTATTATTATTATTATTATTATTATTATTATTATTATTATTATTATTAGCTAGAGTGTCGGCTGTTGGAGAAAGAATATGGCCATGAGCTAGATTGTCTTGTGGACCCCTTTTATTTTGTGGATGTATTTGAATAATGGGGTTGCTGTTATTGTCTATAATTTTTTGATAAACACAATCAACAATGGATCCAAAATCCTGCCCTCCATGATCACCTAATTTAAATGGAAATTGCTTTTCAAAAAAAGGCACATCTCGAGAATGATAAAAAAAAATGTGTAAATCAAAAACTCGGTAGGCCTTTTGTCCATAGGGATATCCAAGAAACACACAAGGACCCCCCCCCCCCCCCCCCCTTCTCAAATTTATCTTTACACTTATTGTTGTGAGCGTATGCCAGACATCCAAATACACGCATAAATAAAAGGACTTTTATTTAGAATCACAGGCGATGGTAGTCGGTTGATAATATAAACAGCGATGAGAATGCATTCTCCCCAAAAATGAATAAGTAATCCGGATTGGAAACGGAGTGCCCTGGCGATTTCAAAAATATGTCTGTGTTTACGTTCCACAACCCCATTTTGTTGGGGGCTATCCGTGCATGATGTCTCCGAAATAATTCCGCAACGTTCATAATATTCAAATAAAAGGTTGGTTTGAAACTCAACTCCATTATCCGTCCGTATGCGCTTAACCCTTTTTTCAAATTCAGTTTCTACCATATTGCAAAATTGTATCAATTTTTGACCGAATTCTGATTTGTTTTTCATAAGAAACACCCAAACACCTCTAGTAAAATCACCAACTATAGACAGAAAATAGCATGCTCCGAAACTAGAGTCACATCTGTAAGGTCCCCATATATCACAATGTATTAATTCAAAACAGTAAGGTAGTGGTCTTACTTGTACTCTTTTGGAAGCTAATGTGGGTTTGCTTAGCTCGTAAGCAGGGATCACAAGAACTACTATTCCGTTGAAAACCTTTGAGAAATGTGATGTGTTGTAGTTTTCCGTCTGAGGCGTGTCCCAATCGTTGGTGCCATAAGTCCGAACAAAGAGTGGTTGACATGGCAACATTTTCACCATTTGATGATTCCAAAAATATAAACCATTACGGAAATGGCCCGTGCCAATTAGCGTTCTCGAGGATAAATCCTGTATGATACATAAATTGGAAGAAAAAGTGAGTGTGCAGTTGAGGTCGTTAATGAGGCAGCTGGCAGAGAGCAAGTTGCATTGGAACTACGGAACGTATAAAACTCGTCGGAGATTGAACTCATTATGCAGTTTGCGACTACCAATGGCAGAAACTGGAATTAATTCCCCATTGGGTATTCGGACGGCCGGTTCAGAGGGATGACTGAGAATGTCGAAAAGACCATCATCAGCACAAGTGATATGTTCACTTGCTCCAGAATCAATTATCCAAACGCGGCTATGCGGTGATGTTTCTGCCATGTTGATGTGAGCACCCAAGTAAGACAAAAATGTACTCCGTATAAAATAATTTTGAGGAAAACAAACTTCCAGGTTTTGTATCGAAGAATTCCATTGGAGATATTCTACTTAAGCTCACGTATGTATGCATGCATACTTATATTACAATAAAAGTGATGGTGTGTGATAGGACTGAGAAGGGTATCTCCTAATATGGCCCATGCAATATTCATGCCCATGGAGAAATTGGACTCACGTAGGAGTGTATCTCAACAGTTTCTACACGATAAGTCCATTAACTTAGGTATATTAGATTTAATAATTAAATCAGTTCTTGAATCTTGCTTATGTAGTAAATTTCGTTTCCTAAAAATCAGTGAATGACTCCCTAAGAAGCTGAGACTTCTAGGCTACCGGGCTTGTAATTGTCTTTTTCAGTTTTAAGACTTGAGATCTTCAGCTCAGGCAGAGGACAAAAATAGATGCCTTCAAGACTTCTATCTTCAATTGAGGAATGCAGGGAGCGCATCCTTACCAAGACTTATATCCCCAACTTTACCCAACCATACCACCACCGCACATCCGCCACCAGCGGCGGCCCCAAATCAGAGTCATCGGCGGCCCGAAATCGGAGTCGTCGCTTATTGAGGAAGACGGATCCGGGAGAGGCAGCCTCAGATCGGAGCCATCGTTCATCGGAGAAGCAAGGCAATGTTGTTGTGCTGAGGGCGGAGGTGCAAGATGATACTGTCCGTGAAGTTTGATTGCGACAAAGATGGTGGCGTCAAATCATGGCGGAGCCTATTCGATGGTGGTTCACTTAAGGACGGAGGAGAAGTTGAAAGTAGAAGTTGAAATCTGAAGGGAAGTGCATGGATGCGTTGGAAAAATAGAAAGAGCGGGATAGAGAATTTTATAAAAAGGTCACTTTTCTGTCTTTTTTAAAAGTGGTCACATTTTTGTCAAATAGAAGCTGAGAAATAATATTTGTGCAATTCTTTCTAATAATTAATAGCATTTTACTAGTCATGGGAAATTGATATCTAGGGAAATTGAAAGGTTGTCTAGGGGAATTAAAAAGACATCCTTAGAAAATTAAAGAAAATTCTAGAAACTAGTATTACATTAATTGTCTTGTCTTTTGTATTGCCTATATAAAGGCCACCATGTAAATAAGTGAAGTGTAACCAACTTGAATCTCTCCTCCACTATATCGTGTGTGTACCATGTTTATTTTCACGAGCCTCCAAGCGAATTCCTGTTAATCTTGGGCTATCAAATTGGTATCAGAGCCACACTTGTGTGGTGTACGAAGAAGATGGTAGTCACTATGTTCAGCCAACTTCCCTAGTTGAAAAAGACAAACTTCGACCGATGGAATGCTCAAATGAAAGCTTTGATTAAATCTCAAGGTGTATGGAACATCATTGAGAATGGATACACCGTGTAGGAAGAAGGAGTCGTGTTGATGGTCACCCAACAGACAGATTTAGAAGGAGCCCAAAAGGACCAAACGACACTATTTTGGTTACTTCAAGCTGTTGGTGACTTCATCCATGAGAAAATAGCCGACTCTGCTACTTCTAAAGAAGTGTGGGACACCACAGAGAAAGTGTTCAAGGGTGCCGAACGAGTAAAGCAAGTTAGGCTATAGACCCTTCGTGGAGAACTGGAGTCAATGCGAACGAAGGAGACCGAGACGATGGATGACTACATCAACAGAGTGACAGTTGTGGCAACCCAGATGAAAAGGAATGGGGAAGCGGTGAGTGAAAGTCGACTAGTAGAAAAGATTCTACAAACACTCACGGACAAATTTGAGAGTGTCGTGTGCGCAATAAAGGAGGTCAGATGTCTTCATATATGACACTAGAGGAGCTTTCAGGATCTTTCGAAGCACATGAAAAAAGGAAGATGAAACGGCAGGAGTCACTTGAAGAAACCTTGCAAGTCAAAGCCACCATAAAGGAAGAGGAAGCCATGTACGTTCAAATCCACGTGATCGAGGACGAGGACATGATCATGACCGAGGAAGAGGGCAAAGACATGGCCAAGGACGAGAACGAGAAAAAAATAGGCTAGGTGATAGAGGTGATCAGATGAGGTCAACCTTGAGAGGTTGAGGCCGAGCAGGAAGAAGAGGTGGTCCCGGTAACTGACCAGATGTTGAATGTTATAACTGTGGCAAACATGGACATTTTGCCAGAGATTGTTGGTCAAACAAGAAGTCGACTGAAAATGTGAACATAGCCGAGCATGAGACGGATAAAGGAGAAGGAGTGTTGTTCATGACACACAAAGATGGTGACTCGATGAGTGATACTACATGGTATCTTGACATTGGCGCGAGTAATCACATGATCGGGCACAAACATTTATTCACCAAGATCGAGGAGATTAATGGAGAAAATGTCTCATTTCGAGATGCTTCAAAGGTTGAGGTAAAAGGACGAGGGAAGATTCAATTCTTGCAGAAGAACGGTCAAGAAAGGACGATCGAGGACGTATAATACGTTCCTGAAATGAAAGCTAACATCATTAGCATGGGGCAGCTATTAGACAAAGGGTACACGGTAAATATGAAAGGTTGAATGATGTATATGAAGGATATAAGAGGCCGATCTTGTGCTTAGGTTCAGATGACCCAAAATCGAATGTTTAAACTTGATTTGAGGAAGGTTAGTCACAAGTGTTTGAAAGTCGATCTAACGGACAAGTCACTTCTATGGCACTTGCGGTTTGGTCATTTGAACTTGGGAGGACTCACCGAGTCACCGAGCTGATGAAGAAAAATATGGTACATGGGCTACCAGAGATGGACTATTCCAAAATATTTTGTGAAGGGTGTGTGCTCGGAAAGCATGCTCGAAAGAGTTTCCAAAAGAAGGCCAAGTACCAAGCTAGAGGACCTTTGGAGCCGGTTCACACCGACATATGTGGGTCAATCACTCCATCATCTTTTAGTGGGCAGAGATATTTCATGACGTTTGTGGACGACTACACCAGGAAGACCTGGGTGTATTTTCTGAAGGAGAAATCAGAAGCCTTTAATGCATTTAAGAATTTCAAGGTTGAGGTAGAGAAGACGACCATAATCAAAGTAAAAGCTTTGAGGTCGAACTGATGAGGAGAATATACATTAGATACGTTCAAGAGGTTCTGTGAAGAAGAAGGAATTAAAAGATTCATGACCGCCCCTTACTCACCACAACATAATGGGGTGGCCGAGCGAAAGAACCAGGGCATAATGGATATGGTAAGATCCATTCTAAGAAATAAAGACATGTCGAAGGAGTTTTGGGCCGAGGCGGTCTGATGTGATGTATATGTGCAGAACATGTGCCCACATTCAAGTTTGGAAGACCGTACACCTCAAGAAGCATGGAGTGGAAAGAAGGCGATTGTGTCTCACTTGAGGGTGTCCAGAAGTGTATCATATGCGCGTGTACCTGACCAGAGGAGAACAAAGTTGGAAGATAAAAGAAAGAACCTTGTATTTATTGGATATGACGAGAATACGAAGGGTTACAGATTATATGACCCCATCGAGAAGAAGAACTGTGAGTAGAGATGTAGAAGTAAATGAGGCGAGCAACTGGAATTGGAGCAAGGAAAAGGAGTATGAGGATGAACATGAGACAACCGACCTCACAATACCAGTGCAACTGAAGTCGGTCGATCCAGTCACACCAAACTTCGATGATGAGGAAGAAGATGGGCCTAGACAACAAAGGTATAGAAGCCTACATGACATATATGAGACGTCCCCAGAGATATATTTGGTGTGTTTACTCGCATATGGGGAGAATATTGCTTTCGAGGAGGCCGTCAAAGACAAAAATGGAGACAAGACATGGAGGAGGAGATAAAGTCTATTGAGAAAAATCAGACTTGGGAGATTACTGACCTACCAAATTGACATAAACCGATCGGAGTGAAGTGGGTCTATAAGAAGAAATGTAACACTGAGGGCGTAGTCGAGCGGTACAAAGCATGACTAGTTGCAAAGGGCTATAGATTGAAAGCGAGAGTTGATTATGACAAAGTATTTTCACCAGTAGCTCGGATGGACACCATCCGATTATTAATAGCACATGCAGCCCAAATGAAATGGTCGATACATCAGATGGATGTGAAATCAGCATTCTTGAGTGGAAGTTTGGAAGAAGAAGTTTATGTTGAGCAGCCACCTGGTTATGCTCAGGCAGGACGAGAGAGAAAGGTGTTAAAATTGAAGAAAGCTTTATATGGGCTAAAGCAGGCGCCGAGGGCATGGAGTGATGGAACACTCTAATTGACACATATTTCAAGCGAAATGGATTTATGCAATGTCTGTATGAGCATGTCTTATATGTGAAGAAGAGAAAGATCGGACTTCTGTTTGTCACACTCTGGACGATCTAATATTCATGGGAAGCGATCAGAAAGTGTTGTTGAAATTCAAAGAAGAAATGAAGAAAGAGTTTGAAATGACGGATTTGATCCTAATTTTGAGATATATTCAACGGATGAAGTCACTCGGACTTTTATACAAGAGGTCGGACGAGCCCGAACTGGTCGGATATTATGACAGTGATTGGTGCGGAGATATTGATGACCTAAAGAGTACAACGGGCTACGCTTTTAGCTTGGGGAGCACGGCGTTTACGTGGTTGTCAAAGAATCAGCCGACTGTGACACTCTCGACATGTGAAATTGAGTACGTAGCTGCATCTTATTGCGTGAGGCATGTTGTTTGGTTGAGAAAAATGTTGACCGAGCTCGAGACCGGAGTGACCAAACCGACCCCGATTTTTGTGGATAACAAATCAGCAATTGAGCTAGCTAAGAATCCAGTACACCACGAAAGGAGCAAGCACATAGATGTAAGATTTCATTTCATCAGGGAACAAGTGAAGACTAAAGAGGTCATGCTGACTCATGTGGCGAGCCGAGATCAAATGTCGGATATTTTTACAAAGGCGTTGCCGATTGCAGCATTTGAACATTGCAACATAGAGCTCGGATTAAGAGATGGAAGAGAATTAGTATTAGGGGAGGAATTTGTTGGGATTAATTAATCTTAATTCTAGAAATAATAATTAATAGCATTAATGATGTTGCATGGGAAATTAAGTTACACGGGAAGTTGATATCTAGGGAAATTGAAAGGTTGTTCAGGGGAATTAAAAATACATCCCTAGAGAATTAAAGAGACTTCTAGAAACTAGTATTACATTAATTGTCTTGTCTTTTGTATTGCCTATATAAAGGTCACCATGTAAACAAGTGAAGTGTAACGAACTTGAATCTCTCCTCCACTATATCGTGTGTGTACCGTGTTTATTTTCAATGAGCCTCTTGGCGAATTCCCGTTAATCCTGGGCTATCAGACTGACCGGGCTAAATTTGCAAGTGTACAAGTGCCGATATAGTAATAAATTCCGATAAAATACCGGGTCGAATCCACAGGGAAATGTTGTTTAATTCAAGCCCGAGAGTAGATAACTTTAAATAAAAAATGAGTAAAGTGCAGGGATTTTGATTTGTGTGTTGTTGTGAAAACAACAACTTGGTTCTTCTCTTTAATATTTAGGGATATAATTTAAATTAATTTGAGTTTAAAGTGATTGATAACAACAACTAAGGATTCGGGATTCACTTAAATGCTTTAATAGGGTTTAATATTAGTTCTTTACCAATAATTATGAATACGATGTCACTAATATATATTCTCAACTCTGGTTAAGGCAGCAAGAGCGTGATTTTCGTTACGTGTAAGTCCCGTTACGGCTTACATTTATCTACCGAAAACCCCGTAGAATATCAAGACATCACACTCGTATCATATAAGACCAGATATATTTCTATTCTCGGTACTATATATGTTTATCCTTTAATGTTTATTGTTTAGACTTCAACGTTAATTGCAAGTATAAACTAAATTTAACATACTTCTATGTTGTAAACCATAGTCATAAACAATCAATATATGAAGGATAAATCACAATTTATTGGTTTAGAACTTTTATCAAACACCCAGTGGGCATAGAAGTTCATCCCTAGCCTTAGCTAAGAATTTAGCTACTAATGCTCATATTAATTACAAAAGTGTAACTAAGAATAAGGAAATACAATAACATACAAGAAAAGTTACCTAGAACCAATTGTAGAGGAGAGAAATGGTTTCTTCTCCAACTCTTCAAGTTCATACAAAAGTAAAATATAAAAACTCAAATTTAAGCTCCAAAGATGGAATGATGATCTTGTTTGATGAATTGAGGGCTTTATATAGGCTATAGATTGGCATCATTTAGTCTATTCGAGCCCAACAATTAGGTATGGAAGATATATTTGATCAGATCATGAGGAAGGTGAGAATTTCCCATCAAAATATTGTTGCACGTCTCCCTATTTTGTGCAGAATCGGACCTAACCGGCGCCGGTTTCAGACCTGACCGGCGCCGGTCTTCTTTCGGCGCTGGGAAAATACGGAAAAATACCATAAACGGATCCGGTTATAGAGGTAGACCGGCGCCGGTTTGCTCTCGGCAAATCCGGAAAATAGCAAATTAAATCAAACGACACCAGTTTGGTGAAATTCCGGCGTCATGTTTTTCCTGTGATTTTGGGGATGTTCCGCTACGAATTTGGACATGATTCCTTCACAAAAGTTGTAGATAATGAATGACATGTTTTTAGTCATCCAATCAAAAGATATGGATAAAACATTGAGAGGTATGCATCCTGAAATCCCACCAGCAACATCTAACTTTATTGGTAGATTGAGTCTTGATCCTTTCATATTATGTCCATGATGTCTTCATAACATTTGTACATTATTGAGTTATCATTCACATTAAATTCGAATCGAGTGATTTCGAGTTCTGTACAATTAGTTATACTTGAATTATGGCCAAAACGTCATCCTCTTGATCTAAAAAGCTCTTCATCACATTGTTTTATGCTCTAGCTCTCATTTTGAAGGTATTTGCCCGATTTGTCTTCCTTTCTTCAACAAATACTTATAAATACTTATGTTAAACACAAGTAAATATAACGTCTATCACAGGCATTAACTTAAAATAATTGCTCTAAAGTCTAAATATGATTAAAGTTAATAATGGAAGTGCATAAATAAAATCATATGTTTATGATTCTCTATATACCTAGTGTAACTTATTTGATTCTACTATAAGAATAAAGAGAAATTACTCTAAATAGGCATAAAAAGGTTTGAAATTTCAAAATAGGACCACTATCTTTTTCTTCCTGAAATATGGGTCGTTCTTGCCATTATTGAAAAATATTGTCATTAATGATAGTAAAAAGTGTCATGTTTAATGTCTAGTACTGCAACTATTTGGCTGCAATGACTACAAGATGATAGTAAATAATGTCATGTTACTCCTAAATCGGAAAGAAAAATATAGCAATCTTATATTGAAATTTCAAAATATGTTTACTCAATTAGAAGTCCAAACCTATTTTTTTATAGATATTTAGTCCACATGCTTGGGCGCGATTAAATGGATATGATCAATAGATACAAGTGAAATTACTAGCCTTTTTGTATCAAGGATGTGTTTGGAAAATAATGAATTGAAGCTAGAATCTATTGTTTGATTTAGAACTGTTGTTCGAAGCTGGATAGAAGTTGCTATAGAAGTTGCTGAATTTAAAATGATAGTTGACTCAAGTAGACTTGTTTGGCTACACGTCTGAAATAACGGTTGAAAAAATGTTAATTTACCATAAAATAATTTTTTAATGCAAGCAAGATAAATTTGAAAAGTAATGTCTATTAATTCTCTAGACCAACCAAATTTCAGCTCATTTTGAGTTAAAAGTAATTATCCAAATATAGGCTAAGTAAGTTTGTTGGTATTATTGTTGAACAAATATGATGAATAAGTTAGTAATAAAATAAATGTATAGATTAAATGAAAATACTCGAAAAATATCACTTTCTAGTAATTTTAGTTAGTGAATGCATTTATGTTTAATTTTAAATATATTATACTTATAGTGCTAGTTATATTAAGGGGAAATCCTGTAATTTAGAGCTGCAAAAACATACTCAAAAATAGACAAAATTGAATTGTCACTCGAACAGTAAATTAAATTATTATTTGAAAAGCTCTTCAAATGTGATACGGAGTACTACGTAGTTAATAGACGGATGGACCTGGTAATTTTAATATGCCGCAGGCCCACTTGTCGCAGAATAAACACATGACGAAATTGTGTTGCCATCAGCCCATCACAGTTAATTACAAGCTTAGAAAATACAATGCTCTTAACTCTATAAACTATTCACATTTGATTTCTTTTATTTCTGGGAGAACTACTAAATAAGTCCTCAAACTTTCATAAAAAGTGCAAATAAACTCTTTTATAGGAGGCTATGTCCGGTCATCGTCATTTGGGGCGGTTTTTGGTGGAATTTTTTAATGATTTTTTTTTAGCATCTTTTTCATTAAATCTAGTTTACTCATACCAAATTTCAGCTAAAAGTTCAATCGGGTAGACAGTCAAATGAATTTTTGAAAATAACTGCGTAGTTAGACAGCGTAGTATATTTCAGAAAATCATTTGACTGTCATTCTCAATTGAATTTTTAGCTGAATTTTGGTATGGCTAAACTAGACATAATGATGAAGATGCTTAAATAAATTATCAAAAAATTCCTCCGGAAACCGCCCCAAATGGTGACAGCCGGAAAAAATCTACTATAAAAAGGCTTATTTGCACTTTTTATAAAAGTTCGAGTGCTTATTTGATAATTCTCCCTTTATTTCTCGATCAATTTCTTTACTACTCCGGTATTTCTTGTCAATCTGGTTGATGTTTCGTTTTCTTCGAATATCTAGACATGGCCTAGCTATCAGAGTATCAGACTGTGAGTCATAACAATGAAGTTAATAATATACACTCTCCATTAGGGGTGGGTTCAGTTCTTGCGGTTTGATTTTGACCTAAAACCAAATATAGAATCAAAGTAAAAAGCTCGGTTCGGTTTCGGTTCGGTTCTACACTCCAAAACTTGGAACCACGGTTTAATTGGTTTGGTTTGTTTCGATTCGGTTTCGGTTTTTTCGGTTTTTTACCAAAAAAAATATATCATTAGATTTAAAATTGATATAATACTTTGAGGGATCAAACATATACCCGTATTACATAAAGAATGCAAGCACACTACAACAAATAAAATAAAAATGAAAATAAATAAATATGTCATGAATTATATGAGTATGCGAGAGAGATAAAAGTATATATTATTAATTTACATTGTTTGTAACTGGTCCAAAAAAAGTTCATGGGTATATAGCTGAGATAAATATTTATTGTTTCATCAATACGAATTCTTTTAGTTAAATAAAAATAAAAGATAATTAATACTAATAACAAGTAAAAACATATTGTCAGTATAGCTACATTATTACGTGCAATGAATGTGTAAATGAATTCACAAACTAAACTAAACATAACAAACATTATTTCTCTAGCACAAGAAAACCAAAAACTATTAATGATAGTAGGATTAGTTAGGATTAATGCTTAACAATGGACAAATAAATTTTACTCCGTATATTTTAACTAGTTCGGTTTGTTCGGTTCGATTTTGAAGGGTAAAAACCAAAACCGAACCAAACAACTACGGTTCAGTTCGGTTTTTTACATTCGGTTTCGGTTTGTTAGCGGTTTGGTTTTATTTTGCTACGGTTCGATATGATTTGATTCGGTTTTCGGTTTTCGATTTTTCGAACCCAGCCCTACTCTCCATCTCATTTGGTAACATGCACTTTTTTGGCTTCTTTAAAAAATATACGGAGTAGTTACTTTTTTTCTAGTAACTTTATTTCTTAAATCGTGTGCCAAAGTCACATACACTCCCCGTCTCAAAAAATTCTTCCAACATTGACTTGTCACGCAAATTAAGGAAGTAAGAGTAAAGTGCAAATGTATGATTCTAGTTGTGTAAGGAAAAAGTAAAATGGATGTGAGCCACACAAATTGTCCAAAAATGATATGTGGGAACAATTTTTTTTGGACGACCCGAAAAAGAAAACTGGAAGAATTTTATGGGACGGAAGTAGTATATTTTACATTATGCGATGGAAGCGTGTAGTACACTTTTGGAGTCCGAAGCAATTTACTACCGGTGTGAACCATTCGATCGGAACTGGAATGGGAATAGTTGTTCAAACCTTTGTATGGCGAATTGTATGTCAAGAAGGCGCATAGCTGTCATTTTACATGTCTTAATTTTCTTTTTGAGTTGTTTCAAAATAAGTATCATATTTTATTTTTTGAAATAATATATCGATAGTATGTAGTTTATAAAATTTCACTTTATTATACTCAAATTTCAATTACAATTTAACATTTTCAACCACTTTATTAGTAATTGTGTCAAATCAAAGTATGAGACATAAAACGAGATAGATTTAGTAATATTATTCTCTTTAAAAGTAAAGTGACAATTTTTTTGAAATAAATAAATATAGACTCAGGATGTTTTTACTTGGACTGTAATTCGTCCCAGAACAGACCAGACCAGATCAGACTAGACCATACCCGATCAGACCAGTTCAGACCAGACCAGACTTGGATAATTATAAAAATACAAAGAAACCAGATCAGACCAGACCAGACTAGGCCAGATCAGACCAGACCATACCAGACCAGCAAATTACGGTCCAAGTAAAAACATCCTCAATCACTCAAATGATTTTTTGATATTTCACGGATTTGATTGACCACTAAACTAACAGACTCAATCACTCAAATGATTTGTTTTATTAGGAATACATGGATCTATTAAACGGTTTTCTTTTCCCTAATGTATAAGATGCTCTTTAAAACTTATCCCCACATTTTGCTTGAATTTTGATGGTTCTTGTGGAGGTGTGTTTGGGACTAATTGGGAGTTTTTATTGATACTTGAGCAAGGTCTTTGTGATGCTGTAGTATATTTGGGAATACCCTCTGAAATTGTATTTGTGTTTTGGCTAATATAGTTGATTAGTTGTTTACATTTCAACCAAAAAAATATTTCGATATGAATTTCATCGTAAAATTAAAGCAAAGTGTCGACACTTTGTTGGATAGGCATGGATGGAAGACAGAAAAGGTCTAATAATAATGACGTGTACGTGGCGATAAGTGTCCGCGATATAATGCTGGCATAGTTGTTTCACCTGTTTCTAGCAAAAAGTATAGTGTGACACCACAATGGAGTTACTCTATAATGATTATTGTCCACTTTAAACTCCACATGGTTTATACTCTATTTAGCTCTTAACTTTTTCTTATTTCATATCGTATTAAGTAAATAACATTGTTATTAAGAAACATAATTTTACATGGTTGATATTAAATTAATAAAATAAAACTACACTAAAAAATGAGTTAAAACTAAATTTGATACTCTCTCCGTATTTAAAAGTTTGCTACACCTTCCTATTTGAGAGCTCATTTGGTACCTCTATTTTTCAGCTTATCAGGCTTATCAGCTAACTTTTTAACCAAACGCGTGATTTTTGATTTCGCGCGCTGAATTGTGTAATAATAAGAAAAAGTAAGACTAAAGTTACTTTCCTGGCTATATTGGTTGATATTAGTGTAGATGATCATTTTAACTATTTTTCATATAATTTTTTGTTCATTTAATTAGTAAAATATATTTTAAATATAATTATTTTCATAAATCAGCAGAATCAACCAATGCAGCCACTTCAGCCAACTTCATAAATTTCAGCAGAATCAGCCGATTCAGCCGATTTCGGTGTTACCAAACGGGCTCTGAGATGTATTTTAAAAGTTTGTTACACTTTCTGCTTTTGGTAAGTTTTTTATTTAAAAATATCCAATTAACCTTACCTTTCTACTTTTTATTTCTCTTTCTTACTTTTTAACACTCTCATATTTTTTCTACACTATTCATTACACTACTTTTCCCCCTTAAACATTGTGCCAAGATCTAATGTAGTGATCTTTTAAATATGGAGGGAGTACTACATATAAGATAATTTTAATTGTACATAACATTTTGTATCCTTTTTAAATTAGGTTTTTATATTCGTAAAGAGCTCTTTTGTAATTTCAAAATATGTAAGTTGCACACACCATTACTTCATAGATGTGTGTGCGCGCGTGTGTATAGAGGAAGATTCCAATGAGAATGGAGTCTCAGGAGAGAAATGAGAATAAAATCTAGTCATTAATATCTTAAATCCAATTGACACCAAAAAAGGTTGACCATATTTCATAAAAAAAGGATGACACCTCATATTTCATTAGCCTTAATCACGGCCAAATGATATTGATTTCAAAGGAAACTATCAAGACTCAATAATTGTAGGGGTGTTTAGGGGTGGGCATTAGACCCGGTCCCGTTGGTCCGTTCCGGAACGTTCCGGTTCCGTTCCGAATTGTCCCGTTAAATTCGGGAAAAAATATTTTTGTCCTTTCGGTCACGAACCGTTTCAAAACAAAATGGGACCGGGACAAATAAAATATGTCCCGTTCCGTCCCGTTGTCCCGAATTCAAAATTGTACGGAGTATATAGTTGTGGGTTAGTGAGTCTACCATCAATTCAAATACTAATGAATATTAATTAGGTATTAGTCATCTAATATGTAAAACACCTAAAGGAGTCTAAATTATATCAAGTATGAACTATCTTCTACATACTAAAAAGAAACTCACCTATACTTCACATATTTCACTTCTAATAATATTGTTGTTGTTACGGTTTCTTATTTGTTTGTCTTTTTATTTATTTTTGTAGTTTCTTAGTAGTATTGTGTGTGTTGGAGTTAATTGTTGTTATGGTTTGTTTCGTGCAACTATCCTATTAATCTACTATTTTTTGTGTTACATTTATCGTAAATTTTTATATGTGTTGCATTTTTAGTGTTGTAGTTTTTGTCATGAAGTTTCTTTTTGGAGCTGTATTTTTTTCGCTACAATTTTTTTGGGATGTCCCGAAACGTCACGTTCTGTTCCGATACCGGTTTAAAAGGGACAATAGCGGGACAACATCTTGTCCCGTCCCGTTCTGTCCCGTTATCTTAAATCGGATTCGGGACCGGGATAGTCTAATTCCCGTCCCGTTCCGCGTGCCCACCCCTAGGGGTGTTGATATAAAAAAATGTTCCCAAATACTCAAATAGTTGCGGGCGTTACTCAGTTACGGGAAGTATTTGTGACATTTATGAAATCAATTACTCTCTCATATAAAATGCATTTAATAGTTTATCAAGTTTTCTTTTCTATAAACGCTCTCTAGCAAATCAGAAGATGAATTACATCTCGAATATATACATCATCCTATCCTATACCTAAAAGCACTACACTGGAGAGAGAAAATTTTCCCGCCTAAGCATTCTCCGCTTATCCTATCCTATATGTAAAAGCACTACACTGGAGAGATAAAATTATCCCGCCTAAGCATTCTCTGCCTAAAATCTTAAAATCTAATTTCACTTTCCGCAAAAAAAAAACATCATCCTATATACATAAAGCACTACACTGGAGAGAGAAAAATCTCCCGCCTAAGCATTCTCCGCCTAAAATCCTAAAATGTAATTACACTTTCTACAAAAAAAAATCATCATATACCTAAAAGCACTACAGTGGGGAGAGAAAATTTTTCCGCCTAAGCATTCTACGCCTAAGATTCAAAAATGTAATTTCACTTTCCGCAAAAAAAAAATCATCATCATCATCCTATACCTAAAAGCACTACACTGGAGAGAGAAAATTTTCCCGCCTAAGCATTCTCCGCTTATCCTATCCTATATGTAAAAGCACTACACTGGAGAGATAAAATTATCCCGCCTAGGCATTCTCTGCCTAAAATCTTAAAATCTAATTTCACTTTCCGCAAAAAAAAACATCATCCTATATACATAAAGCACTACACTGGAGAGAGAAAAATCTCCCGCCTAAGCATTCTCCGCCTAAAATCCTAAAATGTAATTACACTTTCTACAAAAAAAAATCATCATATACCTAAAAGCACTACAGTGGGGAGAGAAAATTTTTCCGCCTAAGCATTCTACGCCTAAGATTCAAAAATGTAATTTCACTTTCCGCAAAAAAAAAATCATCATCATCATATACCTAAAAGCACTACACTGGAGAGAGAAAATTCTCTCGCCTAATCATCATCATATACCTAAAAGCACTACACTGGAGAGAGAAAATTCTCTCGCCTAATCATCATATACTTAAAAGAACTACACCCGAGAGAAAATTTTCCCGCCTAAACATTCTCTCTCTAAAATCCTGAAATGTAATTTCACTTTCCACAAAAAATATCATCATCATCATCATATACCTAAAAGCACTACAGTGGGGAGAGAAAATTTTTCCGCCTAAGATCCTAAAATATAATTTCACTTTCTACAAAAAAAATCATCCTATACCTAAAAGCACTACATTGGAGAGAGAAAATTGTCCCGCCTAAGCATTCTCCGCCTAAAATCCTAATATGTAATTTCACTTTCCGCAAAAAAAAAATCATCCTATACATAAAAGCACTATACTGGAGAGAAAAAAATCTCTCGCCTAAGCATTCTCCGCCTAAAATCCTAAAATGCAATTACACTTTCCACACAAAAAAATCATCATCCTAAAATCCTAAAATGTAATTTCATCCTATACCTAAAAGCACTATATTGGAGAGAGAAAATTTTCCCGCCTAAGCATTCTCCGTCTAAAATTGTTAGGTTTGCAATGACTATTAATAAGAGTCATGGACAATCGTTGAAAAAAGTTGTTATCTTACTCTGAAGCCCCATTATTACTCACAAACATTTGTACGTGGCGGTGCGGAGAGTAACAAGTTCATGGAATTGGAGTTTGTAATGACGAAGATGGAAAACCAACCAAATCAGCATTGAATGTTGTTTACAAAGAAATATGTACTTTAGAGTAATTTATAATTTTCGTTATAATGTGGTGGACTTAAATGCGCATCCATTTCATCGTGTGATGTTTTGCATTTAGTTCTCACCATTTATTCAGAATTTATATAATGTTTTCAAATAATTCTAACACAATCATATTTTTTAAATATTTTTAAATATATAACAATATCTAAATTATTGTGTCGGTGTCTCACTCCCGTGCAGCGCACGAGTGGAGTAACTAGTTTTTTTAATATTACTTATATATGTATATGCATTAGAGATAATAGTGATGTGCACACTGGACTAATAATTATGCACAATAAGATGGAATGTTGGAATGAATATCTTACTGGGCGTAGCTCAACTGATAGCAATGGAGTGCCACAAAGGTTAGGTCCCGGGTTCGAATCCCGGCAACTGCGATGAGAGGTTACTATGTAAAAAAATGCATAGGGCCTCTGCAAGTGCCGGGGACAGAGCTTCACTCTCTATCTGTCAGATTGTGATTATAGTCCAATTTATATCCTCCTAACGTACCGTCCGGTCGGTGTTGGGGGCCCTCAGGGATGGGGTGTCATCCTTTTTTATGGAATGAATGTCTTGTGGTTATGCACATTATTTTTATGCCTTTTTGTATATTTAAATAATCTCTGGTCATATTTTACATCCTTATTATCATTGGCATTCTTGACAATTCACAAAGAACTCTCATCTGCACTTAGATTGTTATGACAACTAATTAATCTTTTAACTTAAAATTAAAAAGATATTGTTCACTCAAGTAATATGCACACAAGTAATCTATCAAATGCACTTTTACTTAATAATAATGCACTTTATAGTATTTTGATAAGAGTGTAAACTATCAACTAGAAAGTGCATTTTAAATATATATAAAAATGCACTATTACATCTTACTTTCAAAAACACTTATATAAAATGAAATTCACTTTTATAACATGCATATTAAATATATTTAAAAGTGCATTATTATATTAACCTTTTTGAAATAAAGTGCAGTACTTCTGCTCCGATGGTGTGTGTCTATATATATATATATATATGTTTTGGTTCAAATAAGAACATGATCTAATTAGAGAAATGAGAATGAACCTGAACTATTAGATTTGCTTTAAGTGAAATTCAATGTGCATTAGATGAAACTGTAATAAACATTACGTGAAATTGAAATGTGCAACACAAAGGGTATGATACAGTGACATTATATGAAACTGAATTGTGCATTAGCTGAAATTGAAATATGCGCAAGGTGAAACTGAAATGTGCAGAATAAAATGTACGATATGATGTTATTTTTGTACCATTTATTCCGCACATTTCAGTTTCACCTAATGCATACTTGAGTTTAAATTTTTATTCTGCACATTTCAATATCATCCAATGCACATTTCAACTTCACTAAGTGTAGATTTCAGTTCCACATAATACAAATTATATATAGAAAAACGCAGTCAACTTCAAAAAATCACTTAAAGGCCTTCCAGATCGAATTTTGAGCTGATTTTTTTTGTGAATAAACTAGACTTGATGAAGAACATGTCATAACAATTTCATCAAAAAATTCAATCGGGAAGGCGGCCAAAAACCGTCGGCCGGACGGCCCCTCTGATGCGGCTGGACGCACATGAATATTCCTCTCTCTCTCTCTCTCTCTCTCTCTCTCTCTCTATATATATATATATATATATATATATATATATATATATATATATATATATATATATATATATATATATAATGCGATGATGTAAATTGATCTTTGATTTCACTCTGATAGAAAGAGAATAAAGTTTTATCTCAAATCATTACTTGGAGTTGAACTCATAAACTCTCCCTTGTAGGGGTGGGCACGGTCAGGGACGGAACGGGAATTGGGTTGTCCCGGTACCGAACCCGGTTTATAATAACGGTTCGGAACGAGACGAGACAAGACGTTGTCCTTTTGTTGTCCTATTTAAACCGATACCGGGACAAAACGGGATGGTTCGGGACATCCCAAAAAATTGTAGTGAAAAAATCCAATCCCAAAAATGAAGCAAAGCTGTTTGAAAAAAAAAACTAACGCAAAAAAACTCTATGACAAAAAAAATTGCAGCAAATGTAGAAATTTGTGATGAAAAAATGCAACCTACCAAATTAGCCGCAAGAAACAAAAGTTGCAGGGAAAAAACTCTAACACAAAAAACTATCAATAAATCTGTAAAAAATGATAAAAGAATACTATAAGACGTGAAGCCTTTGGGAGTAAAAATCAATTTCCTTTTTTTGCAGATAGATGATAACTCATAGTTCATACTAGGTAGTTTAGAATTTTTTAGGTGTTGTGTTGTTAAACAACATACTAGTATATTAATAATCATTGGTATTTGGGTTTGAGAAAAAAGGATATTTATTATTATTTGGATTACATAATGAGTTGTTGGTAGACCACACTAACCTACTACAAAGTACAATTTTGGATTCGGGACAACGGGACGGGACGGTATATATTTTACTTGTCCCGGATCCGTTTTGTTTTGAAATGGTTCGGGACCGGTACAAGACAAAAACTAATGTGTCTCATATATAACGGGACAATTTCGGAACGGAATCAGAACATTCTGGAACGGACCAACGAGACCAGGTCTTTTGCCCACCCCTACTCCCTTGTGCGCCGCCCCTTCCTCTCAGCCTCAGGTGAGCTATGCCCCCCTATTATATATATAAATTAGTAGTGTATATGTATTTTTGTATGTATATGTATATATAATTTGATACAAATAAAATTTGGTTTTTATGAAAAAAAATATATTTTTGGCCGTTGATATCGAAAATGGATGAAAGAAGTCAAATTTAAGTAAAAAATGTAGTGACATTAGAATTATGAAGATTATAAAATGAAAATATAATAACAAATGTCAACTACTCCCTTCGTCCCGCTAACATTGTCTCATTTTACCTTTTCGAGAAATCCCAATAAGATTGGCCCATACCAAATTTGGTAAAGTTTGCGTGGCTCTAAATCTTTATACTTTATTCTTACTTTATCAATTTAATATCAACCACGCAAACTCACTTTTCTTAATAATCGTGTCACCTTCTCTTGTCTCAATCTTAGTGGGACGGAGGTAGTAGAATATTTAAAAAATATATATACATAGTCATCAAATGTGCACCAGAATATGTTAAAACTCGAGGTTTCATCCTAAAAGGTCAACCTGATAGGTGGAGTAACTCAGAGCCTTTATATAGTGTTTTATTGTTTTATAGCTTTTCAGTGTAAGACAAATACTTCAACATGCCTTCTCAGTATGAACCAGACTGGACAATATCGAGGTATATAAATGGGCCAAACATGCCCTTAACAAACTACCATTAATCATGGGTGCTAAACAAGCAGTCAAACCTCAAACCACAATTGGACTTGGCTCTGATAGAAGGAGTAGTCTAAAACCTTATATAGTGTTTTATTGTTTTTATAACTTTCCAGTGTGAGACAAATATACGTATAATAGTAGATAACTTCAATGAAATGTTGTAATATTTCCACAGTATCAATAAACGACCCGCTTCATATTACAAAGATCTGCACATTATTTTATTACTCCGTATTATATATAGTGTGTTTTGATAAATCACATCCCCAATAATGTCATAATTTTGTAACGAGGACATTATTTAGGTACTGCAATTAATGAGCAGAATTGCGCATATAGTTGCATGGAAAGCATATGATATAGAATATGCTATCGAGCTACTTAAATTCCCTGGCCTTTTTAAGTTTTATGTGTGGCATATCATGTAAGAAAAAAATAAATTACAATACAAAAATTCTAAGTGTGCTGAGAATATCCCATATTCCTATCCGTGCGTTTGTATAATTTGGTTCCAAATAGGAAGATGCTACTTAAGGGAGCTAGGGACTTAGAAAGACACAAAAATTAAAATAAATGAGTAAAATATAATCTATGCCTCCATGGTATAAACACAAAAAATCTAAGTGTGCTCAGGAGACACAAAATATGGCTTTCTTCACTTCTAAAATGGTTATATTTGAGTTGTTTTTAATTGAACTGAAATTTTCTGATCTGGTCTGGTCTATTTTATTCTGGTTTGAGCTAGTCCGGTTTTATAAAAGTCTGGTTAGTGTGTATTTTATAAATGCCGAAGTCTTTTCTGATTGGGTCTGTTTAACTCTAGTCAGGTCAGGTCTGGTCTGAGACTGAAATAAGGATGTTTTTAATAGCATTGAAATTTTTGGTCTGATAAATGTTTGATTTATGTGTATTTTATAACTATTGAAGTCTGGTCTGATTTGTTTAAGTTTGACCTGATCTGTTATGATCTGATTTGGGATCGAAAGTAAGTCCAAGTGAAAACATTTTATTATCTCTAAGTATATAAATCATGTTTTGAATCACGATATAATTATTTTTCCATAGTTTTGAATTTTATGTACAATCTACACTTATTTTGAACCATTTGTCTATATTTTTTCTGTTGAAAAGGTGTTCAATGACCGTCATAAACTATGTGTCATGCACTCATGCTTAAATATTTTATGACTATTAATTAATAAAGTTATCTTCTTTCGTAATAATTACGTAGTATATACACTACAAAAAAACTCGCTCTTTGTCACGGATTTTTGTCACGGATTACGGCCGTGACAAAGTTGTCACGGGCTTTGTCACGGAATATTGGGATTTGTCACGAAAATGTGTTGTCACGGATAGGTCCGTGACAAAATCCGTGACAAAGTATTGTCACGGCTTTTGGTCCGTGACAAATTTACTCCGGCGATCAGTTTTTTACTCCGGCGAAAACTTTTTTTCTCCCGGGCATTTGTCACGGAAGTTGCCTCATTTAGGACTAGAATAATGAAAAAATTAAGTATGGGAGTATTAGTTCTCTTTATTACGTAGTAGTTATTAGTCTTTGAATAATGGTGGTAAATAGTAGGTAAATAAATATGTGGCTTTAGTTGAAATTGTACACATCAATATAAGCCTAATACTACTGATAGGGAATAGAACAATTTTTGGAATATTCCAACACGCTTTTTAAAACATTACCAAATTAAAATTGATATGTTAAAATTTTAAGAAGATTTCTTTATATTGAAAAATGTAATGTTACTATTAAAAAAAAAGATGCATATTTATGGAAATATTTAAAATAAAATATAAATTTTATTTTATTACATAGGTTGTAGATTATAAATTCAAAACTATTACTACGTATCTTTTTTCTTCAAATTCTCTATACGTTACATTGTTTTAAAATTTGATATTTCCCAATCAATATATTTTTTCATCATTTTTACTTTTACAAAACATATTGAGTTTAGTATCTAAAGTAAATATGGGCTAACATAAGTTAGGTGCAATTCAGGTTATTTTTACAATAAAAAATGTTAATGCCTTACATGCACTTGTAAATTAACATTAAGAATTTAAGAGTATGTTTGGGGACCTTGGTTTACAAATTTTATTAGCCTTATTTACATGACAATATTTTTGCCAACACGTAACACTTGACATCTCACGCATTGATAGTACTCTTCCCTTAAACCCGCCACATCAATGTGGGCCGAAGTGCCTCTTTTACTTGCCCAAAGGTTTTTGCAATAGAAAACTTGAATAACATTTGTCGAAATGTCAATATCAAACAAATAGTTCTAATAGACTACTTTTATCCCAAAAAACTTTGTCATTTTTAAAATATTTAATATTGATTTTGATTAGTATAATATTATGGAAATTATAAATTTTATACTTTTATCAAAGTACTTTTAACAAAGAACATTTTTATTTAATTTTTCTATTATAAATAATTTTCAATAAAAAGATATAGTCGGTCAAAGTTTTGAAAATGACAAAATTTTTTGGGACGGATGTAGTATTTACAAATTACACACTAATATAATGAACATATATATTAGACATAGAAATAATTACATAAATATGACCAAGATAAAGATGATTTACAAAAATATGACTAATGACTAGAGTAGTAATGAAATCATAGTAATTCATGTTCAAATTTTGATCTTAAGTTACAACACCACATTGTAGTAATGAATAGTCATATTTATGTAAATACGTTTTATTTTAGTAATATTCTTGTAAAAAACTCTTAGACATACAATGTATATTTACAAATTGATGTGTTCCAACCGGTCAGCTGACTGATTTGCCCAAGTTGCACATTTTAAGAACTAACTAAATACACTTATTAGGCTTAGATATAATTAATCACTTTACCGTAAATCTATACAATGCTGGCCATCCATCTTTTAATATATATATATATATATATATATATATATATATATATATATATATATATATATATATATATATATATATATATATATATATATATATATATATATATATATATATATATATATATATATATATATACTCATGATCCATCCATCCATCCCGAACTAAAAGGTCGTACCTTTCTACCCTTATTCTATCTTCATGTTAGAACAGACGAAGCTGGTCAATAAATAAGCTGAATATATATAAATCCAAAGATTCATTAAAGAAATGGGAGATTCTTTGGAGCAGGTTTCGAATCACTACTACTGCGAAATGGAAAGCAGAGGTTGCAGTGTGTACTGGGTTGAGAAATACTTCAAGGATTGCCTCTGCAACCTCAGTGATGAAATATCATTTGGTTTGGGACTCATCAGTCTAATCTGTTGGGGCTTAGCTGAAATCCCACAGCTCCTCACCAACTTCACCAACAAATCTGCCTCTGGCCTCTCCCTCTCTTTTCTCTTCACTTGGATCGTCGGGTACGCCCAGCCACTACAAAAAAAATACGGGATTGACATGGATTTTGACACGTATTTAACAATTTTTCGTGCCAAATAGCTCTTATCAAAGTGTTTTTGGCACGGATTTGGCATATCCCTGACAAAATCCTGCCAAATCTCTGACAAAATCTCTGACAAAATCCTGCTAGACCAGCCCATCAATTTCTCCATTTTATTTGGTTATTTAATTTGTTTATTTTTTCATTTATTTTAATAAGCTGGCTGCGGATTCAGTGTTAATTAGCCATACATTTCGATTCCGTTTTTATTTTGCAGAGATATTTTCAATCTGTTTGGGTGCATTCTTGACCCTGCTACGGTACGTTTTTAAGTAATTAATTAAGATTTCTTAATGTCATATACTTAATTAGTTGGAACAGTTTAACTCACACAAGGGACAATACAATATGTGAGCCATTGGTATATTTAACAATCAGTTTACAAAAATTATCCACGATTAATATATATCATCTTTACTTTTATATTTATGATTAGTTACAATAATTAAGCATTAAAACAAAGTCAATTTACCATTTACCAAATTCATAGTGATCGTGGTAGTGTGCTTACTATAGAGCACATGATTGAGATTCCGATCCCTTGATCATCATAGAAATTGAAATATATAAAGAGCACATTGGCATCATGAATAATAAAAAGTATTCATTTTTAAATGAGAGAATCCCATTATTTAAAGATCGTTTGGTGACTCTGTTTTTCGGCTTATCGGGTTTATCAGCCAACTTTTTAGTCAAACACGTAGTTTTTGATTTTGTGTGCAGAATTGTGTAATAATAAAAAATGTAAGGTTGAAGTTACTTTTTTTGCTATATTGGCTGACATTAATGTAGATGATCATTTTAACTATTTTTCATATTTTTCTCTCATTTTAACTATATTAAAATACATTTTAAACATAATTCATTCATAAATCAGCAGAATCAAGCAATACAATCACTTTAGCCAGAACTTCATACATTCCAGCAGAATAATCCGATTTCAGTGTTACCAAATGAGCTCTTAGTTCATCGCTCCATATTGAGCACGTTAATAAGCTGACTAAATTGAATCCTCAAAGTATAACTCCATCATCATTTTCATTTACCCCAGTGCCGCAAAGGCTCCCCACCTACGGTGGGGCCTCAAAGTATAGCTAATGGCAAAAAAATAATCTGGTATAGTTTATTTGTAAACAGAGGATATATAATTCGTGGTATATGAACTAAATGGCACTTGATCTGAGGATATTTTGATACTTTGAAAAGTTGGATCTAATCTTATGAACTAATCTATAAATAAGTATGGAGTAATATATTAATCTTCAAATTAAGAGGATGTAATAGTATAAATGAAGCTTTTCATATATAAAATTATACTCCCGTAGTCTCTTCAAATTTGGGCAAATTGATTTTAAATTTTTTTATCAATGTTAATTTATTTTTGACAATGACTTTAATTATTATATTGATGTCAATTACAAAATAAAGATTTTTAGCAAATAGGATCGACAAGATTGTACTGTATATATTTGTGACATTTTTGTTTATTTGCTTGTCTGGGATGCGGCAACACGGGTGCGCGCATGACGATGCAGCTTCCCACTCAGTTTTTTACTGCACTGGTAAGTAGCGAATCCTTTTTATTTTCAAAGCTAATTCATTAGCACTGATATTATTAAAAAATTGACATTCCATTCTTAATATTTACCGTCCTAAATTCATTTGCAAATTTTACCGTTGTTCGTCAAACAATTTCATTTTATTCGTTTAATTAGGATGTTAATTTTTAATTATATTCTAATTTGAAGTTTGCAACATTGAAAAGATTTTAATGTAGTTTCTGAATATGTAAATTGTAATATTATTGAAAATTGAATTAATTATCGATAGAAAGCATTGACTTTTATTATTAGTTGACAAAAAAATGTTGATTTTAATTTACAAAACAATTTAGGACAAAGAGAGTAATTTGAAATGAGCAATTTAGTGCATTTTCAATGTATTTATTGAAGTGAAGAATTTGGGCGCATGCAGTTGTACACAGTAACAACAATAGCACTGGTGGTGCAGTGTATATACTATGAACATTTCCTCCGGTGGTGGAAACGCGGTGACAACAAGAAATTAGCCGATCTCCGGGTGCGTTACACATTATTTACTCCTTACGATTCACGCTGATCTTTCCAACGAGATATAAAACGCTTAAAACGATCTTTAATTTCCAACGGTTATGGAATAGTGAGAAATATACCAGTAAGTTTCATAACCATTATTGAGTTAAATTTTATATTTTAATGAACGTTATTGTATTCTATAGTCATCATATTAACTAATTAACATATCTTACTCCGTATTTTATTTATATCCAAGGAAAGACGCAATTCAATATTGGGTTGAATTTGCCGTAACTTAGATTTATCACATTCTTTCAGGTTAATATGCACGGAAAAGTAGAGTTTGTGAAGTCACGACATCATGAATCGATTGGTGGGGCAGGGTCAAATGGTCCTATTATACCCTCGGAGAGGCATTATTATTTCATGTACGTAAAGATTTTCATATCAAATGTGTTTCCTTTTTCATCATATACTTTCTCCTTAATTATATCTATGAACGGTGCATACGTGACATGAGAGATAGTAAATACGATAATAGTAAAATATACTTTTTCTGTTCCATTAGACTTTGTAAATTTTCCCTTTTTATTGGCCAAAAAATTTTGTCATTTTCCTATTAAATCAATTAATTTGTGATTCTGCACATTTCACTCTCATCTGCACAAATCTCAATCACACAATTTTTACTATTCTTATTTCTCACTTACTTTGCACTTGACAAAGTCTACCGAAACAAATGTACTATGTATGAAATATATACAGAGCATATGTAGTAAAACATCCATTACGCAATGATACACTAATACGGAGTAAGTAAGTAAGTCAAAACTCTTGATGTACACATCCTTATACACACCTTATACACACCATGTTTGTGAAGCTTTTTTTTTTGTCTGTGAATCCAGTTCACAAACAATATTTTGTTTGTGCAAAACATTATTTGTGAGTCGATGTTCACAAACAAAAAAAAGTCTTTTACAAACATAAGTATGTATAAAAATGTGTATAAGAGTTTGTACAAAAGGCTTTTTTTGTAAGTAATAACATGTTCATTAGAACTAAAAGTTTGACCATTTTTGCCATGAGCAATCAAGTACTACGTATGATAAAAGCGTTGGTTGTGGTGTACAAATATTCAATGCGAATGAGTTTCCAACAATTTTTTTTGTAAGGACAAACAGTATATGTGAATTATTATTACACATACATTCGTACACTTCATCTACTCCCTCCGTCCCATAATTAACTTCGATTTTGACTGGGCACGAGGATTAAGATAGTGAGATTTGTGTGGTGGAGAGTTATGCAGAGGAGAGAGAAATGTGTAAGAATGATTGTGAATCACATATTCTTTATCAAAAAAGAAAAGAGGAGATAAATTTGGTACAGATCGAAAAAGAAAGAATGAAGATAATTTCAGGACGGAGGGAGTATTAAATACCAACTTCATCCTTAAATAAGTGAAGTGTATCACAATCTACTTTCGTGTTCATCAATGCATGACTTAGCTTTGATCATTAGTACGTATATTTAATTTTTGATTAGTAAAAAATTAAAAAGATCACATTTTAAAATTTATGATGACAAATTTGATAATATTTCCTAAAATCAATTTATCAATACATTAATAAATAAAATACAATCAAAAGTAGTATATATGCAATTATGCATGGTATGTATATGCACATACCTTGCACATACCTAGTACGAGTATTTTCTAAACAGTAGAATATGGTTAAATATGAATTTTCAGTCATTCCTACTAAAATTTCAAATCCCGACCCCCACAATACCATATCACTCAATTTGTTTTGAATATAACAAATTACATCTATGATTAATTGTGCTTTGAAAGAAAATGACGTTTATTTTGAGGCATGCAATATATGAATCCAAAGAAGGAAGTAAAAAATGTATTTCGGACGTAGGAAATAGAAAAATGTTACTCCCTCCTTCCCATAATTTACTTCCGTAGTACAAATGGCACACAGATTAAGAAAGTGAGTTTTGTGTGGTGGAGAGTTGTGCAGAGAAGAGAGAAATGTGTAAGAATTGGTGTGAACCACAAATTCTTTACCAAAAAGGGAAATGAAAGTTCTTTTTGGGACGGACGAAAAGGGAAAGTTTGAAGTATTTTCAGGAACGGAGGGAGTACATCATTACTGACAATATTGCCAAAATAAGACCATATTTTTAAAAAATTCTAAATAGAACTAGCTTTCCAATTCTACCCTGCTTTGTTTCAGCACATTTAATATTTCATTACTAATTAAATCAAAAAAGTAATAGTGTAACTTTATTTATAATAAAAAAACATGAAATAAATATTAAACAAAATAAATATAAAAAAATAAAAGTCATAAAATAAAAAACTAAAAACTAAAATAAAATAAAAATAAAAAACCCAAAAAATATAAGGAAATATGTTGGCCTATGTTGCCACGCACCTCAACAACCTACCAGCATCACCAGCTCCGATTAACGAAAAAAAACCAACATGTGTCAAAAATTCCATGTGGATGACAATTTTAGAGAAAATTTTGACATTTTCAAAGAATAAAAAAGTCATATTCATGCGTTTCTTTAAACAAAAATAACAGTTTTTAAGCAAAATGATACTCTTTTTTTTTGTGAATCGGAGGTTGCACTGTTGTGTAGTGATCGAGGCGGTAAGCCTATAAATAATTGAAAGCACTATATTTACGAGTTTTCAGGTCAGCAAGAACTTTGGCAAGCAGTGCAACTCCACCCAGGGGCTCATACATAAACGTGGTACCAAGAAGTGGCCCGCCAGCTCTCCAGCACTACAACTCCGATTCTTCTGAAGACGAAACAGCTCCTTTATCTTCACCCTCAAACAAAACTCCCATTACTCGCCCAAGATCAATCCCTCGCCCTGTACGTAAATTCATCTTTTTTTTGTTTACTTACCACTGCCCATTTAATCATTTCATTTCATTACTTTTTTGGAGATTGTTGGATACATTTTCACTTTGGAATGTTAACACCTAGACTATTTCTAGGTATGGTAGGTCTGATGATCTAGTTTCATTTGTTTAAGTTCAATATCAAAGGTGTTTTAATTTTATCATGTTTTTTATTGGATTAGTTTCAGACTAGATCAATCAGATTTTATAGTTATAAAATACACAGAGAAAAAACATCTAGATAAATTCCATACTACACTCGATCACATCAGATTAAACAAAAAAATTACTATCCTTAATATTGATTGGATCTAGACATCTAGTCTAAATTGGTCTCGTATTACATGTACTTCACTTCTATCTAAATTGGATCACGATGTGTTTAATTAGATTAGAATTTTCTGATAAGGTCTAATTAAATATGATCTATGTGCATTTTGTAATTGCTGAAGTTTGATTTTGCATGATCTGATCCGATATGGTCGTGTCTGGTCTGTTTAAGCTAAGTGTGATACATATAATTTGGTGTGATTTGATCTGGGACTAAAAGCAATCTAAATAAAAACATCTCAATAAAAATTTCCATGTTCATATAATCGACTACCCAAAAATATGTATATATATACTATCGTACATTAAACATTTGCGCGCTATAATTAACCTCTCAAAAATAATGTTTAAACAAGTACACTTAGTTGCCCCAAAATGGAATTGACCAGCACCATACCCCGTTTGAGTCGAAGAGTCTAACTCGATCTGTTTGGCCCTTACTCATTTATGGCCCATCCCCTACTATTTAGAGCTCTAAATCGAGTGAAGAGATTGAGCCACGACGTATCAGTCCATACCAGCTAATCTAACAGAGTATCTAACTTCCGCCCTAACAGTAAGCATTGGATCCTTCTTTCATCGTTCAAAGTCTAATCTCTTCACTTTGTATTATGTGTATTAGCTAGAAAGTCTTACATTTATTTGACATTTGTCATATTTTATTTAGACTAGACTACCATGCATTGTGGATGCTCTTAGTAACGTAAATGCAATATTAGGATATATAACAGGGGGTTTTAATAGTCGTTTAAAATGTATTTTAGGTAAATTCAATGCCTTAGATTGTTTTTTTTTGAAGTAGTTGACTTATATAGGATAATCAGGATTCAGGTAAGTTACAAAAACGCTGAAAGTCCCCCTCCGATCGTCTGCCCTCAAATTAGACTTATAGTCAATTACCTCCAACAAAGCAATATGACTCGTTGATCTTATAATGGACTTAATTATCTGAGTCATCGACGGGCGAGCTAGACTTTTCATCATTCGAACTAAAATCTAGAGTTTTGCTAGTAGGAAACAAAAATACAACCACAATAACATCCAATTCAAAATTAAGGTGAAAAGAAAAGCAAAATAATTTAATTAAAGTTGTCTCCTCATAATCACTAGAAACATGACCATGTACTCTTGGGGGTATGTCTTCCTCAGAGAGCCTGGCGGGCCTCACAGTCAGCACACACCTCCTCCCCGTTTTTTGGCCCATCTAGCGTCATGCCTTCAACCATTTGATCATCTTTCTCTCGCTTCCTAGTGCCACTCTTGCAGGAGAATTCATACAAGATGAAGCAATAGACTACGCGCACACAACCGCTGCCGACTTGCGGAAACCCTAAACCCTTGTTTTGCCTTCCTATAGACATAGCGATATAGGAACCCCACGACAACCCACCAATCAGCGATATAGACTTAGTCCTCAAAAAGCACAAAACATTCCACGAAAAAGAACGTTCAGGACCGTTTTTTAGGGGTTCAATTGGTTATCGAGAACAGGGCCTCCGAATTTTTGAGGCCCCAAAATTTTAAATTTCTTTAAGTACTATATAATATGAAGTAATATTGCTACGTATATATTAACACTAATCAGTAAAATACATTTAGTAAGAAAGAAAAATATAGATTCATCATTTTTCGTTGGTCCTTTTATTCTTTAGTTTTTTATTAATGAGTATTAATTGTTTTGAGTATAAGTATTTGGATTGATATTTTTTTCAAATTTTTTTATATTCATTTAAGGCCTTGATTTTATATATACAACCGAAGCTTCCAAATTTATTAGACGGCTCTCACGTTCAAATCTCCGAAGAGAGAGCCACAGGAACGAACTCGGCCGCACATAAACAAAGTATGTTATGTTATTTAGATGCTTTATAGGAAATACGAGAAAATTCTTTATATAAAACTAAACATAAACAAAATCTTTCTAATTTCTAAAATAAGACTTATGACTTCCCAAAAAAGTCCTATTTCTGCAATCTTTAGAATCTACTAGGGGATATTCCCTTCGTCCTTTAAAATTTTGTCAAGTTAGACCGACACGAGGATAAATAACGTCAAAACTATGTAGTTGGAGTTTGGGCAGAGGAGAGAGAATTAATTAGAACCACAAATTCTTTACTTAAATGAGAAAGTGTCAAAGTTAGTGGAAATCCAAAAATGGAAAGTTCAAAAAAAATTTAACGGAAAGAGGTAGTATGATATATGGCAGCAAAAGTACACGATTAAAGCAACAAGAAAACAGGGCGACTTGAAGTTCATTCACTCAAATGCCCAAGCATTCTCCCTTCTGATCTCCGCTTCTTCCTCCGGTGTGAAGTCATTCTCGATGTTAAATATTTTTCGGACCTCCTCTGGTGTCTTCTTCTTGATCATGTCAGCAACAGTTTGGCAGGTGAGATCAAGCAAGCTCTTTATGTTGAGGTAATTGGCAGCCAAGATGAGATCGAACAGGGTTCCCTGGTCAACTTTGACGAATTCAGCATCGAAGGACTTGAGGTCGTCCTCGCTAGGCTTATCCTCTGACTTCCCAGCCTTGACATGGCGTTTGCAGAACTCGATGACCTTAGCGAGAATGTTGCCGGTGAGGTTCGGGAGGGGGATCACGGTATCGGCGCAATTGTCCTCAATCATGTGCTTGATCGTCTGAGACTGCTCAGCCACCATAGCTTCGACCTCGAAGGTTTCGCCGTCGGAACTCTTCAGGACTATCATCTTCGAGGTAGACATCATCGAGATTGACTACGAAGGTCGGATCTAAAAATTGGTAGAAATCGAGAGAGAACGATATTGCTGAGAAATAAGCTGTGAAGGAAGGGAAGCCGAAACAGGATGGGTCAACTTATAGAAGGTTCAGGCCGTCTCATTATGGCTAGGATTCTAGTTCTAGTTAATTTCTACTCCTGAGTATATCGGTTACGTCCTTCATATCTTCAACTTTCCTAATCTATTTATTTATTACTATAAAATATTTCTTTATACATATTTCGTATTTATTTATTCAAGTTTCCTAATTTCACAATTACTACTAAATCCTAAATCATTCAAAAATAGGATTAAACATTAATCCATAATAAATGTTTTAACTCACAATAAAATTGTAAAAAAAATAAAAATCACAACAAAATTATAAAAATTATTAAAATATTTATAGAATAAAAAAAGATTGAAAAAAATTAGAAAATTAATAAAACATAGTAAAACCCCATAAAGAATATTAAATAAAAAAATTCATGCATTTCTCACCGCCTCTACCACCTCCCAGCACCATCACTTCCGAACGGTGAAAAAAATGCTCTTTTTTTTTAATAAAAATTGTCACTTTTTATGATAATGTTAAGAAAATGACATTATTACTCTTTGATAATGTCAAAACTTTCATTGAAACCGTCATCGGTATGACATTATGAATGCATGTTAGCAATTTTTTCAATGATTGGAGATAGTGTTTCTTGGGAATTTAATATAATGTAGCGCTATTTGTAATTTTTAGCTACCTTTTACTCCTAGTTAGGTATTACCTCTCTTTCCTAATCTATTAATAGAAACTATATAAAAATATGTATAAATATTAAAAAACAAACGTTATACAAAGTGTGAAGTACTTGGCTTGCATCGATCGGTCACCCCTACTATAGTCTATAGTTGAGAAGCCGATTATTTAACGCTATGAAAATAGTAAATACTCATTTTTCCAATGGAATGTAATTGATAATTATGTAATTTTGAGTTATTGACAAGCTCATTAAGTTTTGAATTGAGATGCTCTTATAAATTAAATCGTACGTAAAATATTGCTCACTTTTAAACGATGAATGTAAACTTACTCAATTGGTCATAGCAATTTGTTAAAAGATTGCAATTTTGCCACCTTGTCTTATTTGTTCTAAGTTGCATCAGGGACGGACCGTAGGAGAGACCCGGGGGCTACCGCCCCCGCAACAATTTCTTTTTTTAGTGTATATATACACGAAAAGTAATTTTCGTCTCATCAAAAAATAATTTTCGTCCCCCAAAAAATATTTTAATCCCTCCGAGATGAATTTCCTCGGCAAAGTTGACCGAGATATAAACAAGGACGAGAACGAGGTTGTAATTTATGATTACTATATGGACGGAGCCAAGGATAACAAAGACATCCAAAAATACGAAGAGTCCGATAATTAGGAGTGTCTCCGAATAATTTGGAAAATGGACTTTGGTGAGATAAGAGTGGAGTTGGGAGACGATTTATGAGATATGATGCATGTTGAAATGCATAGGTCCAAAATTTGAGTGGGACCCCGGCATAAAATAAGAGGGTAAGAGCTGTTTCAGTAACATGACGGTGTTTACGTTCAGCAGAACCGACATGTTCAGGTGTATATGGGGGAGATTTGAGATGCTCAATTCCATATTTGGAGAGTAGAGGTGTGAGAGCTTGAAATTCACCGCCACCATCACTATAAAGAGTTTGAATTTTTGTGCTAAAATAATTTTCAATGAGAGCACGAAATTTATCAAAGACAGAATAAACATCTGATTTATATTTGAGCGGAAATAACCAAGTGTATTTGGAATAGTAATCAATAAATAGAACATAATATCGTTCATTATTAATTGAGGTAACCGGGGATGGACCCCATACATCGGTATATAAATACTGAAATGGACGGGTACATTTTATTGAGGAAGAAGAGAAAGGTAATTTATGCATTTTTGCTTGAATACATGAATCACATGAGTCAACAGGTTTATTTTGGGGACATAATTGACGATGGACTTGAGCAGATGGATGACCGAGGCGGTAATGCCATAATTGAGAGACTGTGAGATTGACTTGAAGACGAGTGGAACGAGGCCAAACATAGAGATTGTTTTCACTCCGGCCGCGGGCCAAGGATTCCCCCGTGAGTAGATCCTTCACAATAAAAGAGTCGGGTGAGAATTCAATAGAGGTACGGTTTTGTTTACAAAACTGATTGACGGAGATGAGATTATTAGTATGAATATGTGGAGCACACAAAATGTTATTAAGTTTAAAATGAGAGTGGGGAGATGAAATAACCGAGGAACCTGTATGAGATATAGAGAGACTTTTACCATTACCAAGCATTACTGAGTCAGGGCCACTGTAGTCAGAGTGAACTTGAAGGTTGTTGAGGTCCGAAGTGATATGGTGAGTAGCACCAGTATCCAGGAGCCAATTGGAAGGGGAAGAACTAGTAGTAGTACTGGAGGCAACATTAGCAGCAGGGGGGGAACGACTGTAGCATGTCTTAGCGGTATGGCCTGGTTTGTCACACAATTGACAAGTAGCAGCGGGAGAACCAAATCCCTGGGAATGAGGTATGGATGCAGAATACGGAGATCGACCACGACCACAACCTCGTGGTTTAGCAGATGAACCACGTCGTTGAGTGTATTGCGCCGTAATAGGGACATCAAAGCTAGTGGGCTGATCTCCGGCAAGAATTTCAGCTTCAATAAGAAAGTCACGTAATTGCTCAAACGAAGGAGGAGTAGGTTGGACACGGAGTGCTCCAACCAGGTCTTTGTATTCGCCGCCTAATCCAGTGAGAATATAGGAAGCAATCTGACCAGTGCTTTGAGAGTGACCTATGGTGGCGAGATCGTCGATGAAAGTGCGCATGGTGGCCATATAATCAGCAACGGATTTGCCAGCCTTTTTTGTGGTCATCAAAGAGGAGAGCAAAGAGAGCATTCGAGTTGTGGAGCTGTTAGCAAAGCTGGTCTCAAGCTTTGTCCATGGCGAGGAAGAAGAGGTGCAGGAATTGATGATAGGGCTAATAGTGACAGCCACTGTGGACTGAATAGCCAGTAAAACTAGTCGATCTTGACGTAACCACAAGGAGCGATTGGCATCGGAGGAAGTCGGGAAGGGGGTGGAGCCGTCGATGTATCCCAGGAGATCATAACCAAATAATAGGTTAGTGAGTTGTGATTTCCAAGATGAATAGTTGCTGCCATCTTTAGATAATTTGATTGGAATTTGGGAAGAAGCATTGAGAGATATGAGCTGGGAAAGATCATGTTGGGTGGGTATGAGGTGTGAGGCAGAGGTAGTAGATGATGGCATCGTAAATGGATCGGAGATCAATCAAAAGATTGAGGCGTCTGATACCATGAAAGATAATAAATGACAAAAAAGCATAGTTCATCATATTGATGTAACTAGATATATATACGTAGTATTAGAGCTTGAGAAGCTCCAGATTGTTACAAGTGATAAGGTTTGATATACAAGGATAATATCCTAATACAAATAAGCTACGTAAAGGATAATTATACAAAGAATATAATTGGATAATACATGAATAATAATATAGACATTATATTCTATCAGGTGAGTTGCATGAAACTAACATGTAGTCGCATGCTATATTGAATGAAGAAAAAAGTTACAAAACGCACACATACATTTAACGTACGTTTTGAATATTTCATTCCGTTAGTAGCTAGTCCTTGCTCCTTATTGTTTCCGCATGCATGTGTAGACTGCGTACGGCACTTTTTTAGCGGCAGCAACGGCGGCTTATTATCCTGCCGGAGCCGATGCAGCTCTGTTGTTTATGGGTCATGCGAGGAGGTCGACAAGATTTGTCGGAAGGAGGTTATTATTACAGGTTAGTTAACCATTGTTGCATATATAAAAGAATACAAGTCGCGACTCGCGAGATATCATTAAATTAAACTTTAGGATGTTATGTTTTGGACTATTTCGGTCCCAAACCCGAAGACCAAATTAAATCAGGTAGAATAGACTTAAATAGAACAAATCACATGGGACCACACTGATTAGAGTTGAACAATTATAAAAGACACATAACTAGACATTTATCATACCAGACTAAATCAGACCAGATTTAAAAACACCAGATCAGGCTAGATAACACCAGACTAACAAATTTCAATCCAAAAAAAAACATCCACAATAAGACTATTTTAATTTATTTATTTAATTTTTTCATTATTTTATTAATAAAATATGTTTTTAGTACATTTTTTTAATTCAACACATATTAGGACACTTCAGTTATTCTGTTATTTCAGCCAGCTAGTATTTCACCAATTTCAACATGTTCATCAGATTAAGCCAAATATAAATTACCAATCAAGCTCTATGTTTTTTTGACAAATGATCCTACATACTTCCTCCGTTCCATAAAAGTTGCAACATTAGAATTTCTGCACTATTCAAACATCTTACTTTGACTACGATTTTCTAATAATATATATAATAAAAATATTATGTATAAAATATTAATAAATTTATATTAATGTAAATTTCCAATATATTAACTTTTTTTAATGTTTACTAATACGTAAATAAATATAATTACAGTCAAAGTTGCGCGTTGGCAAACTTGAAAGTCAAACTGTTGCAACTTTTATGGAACGTAACGGAGGATAGTATATACTTTCGTACTATCCATATACTTTATCCTTCCTTTTAATTAAATGTACAATTTGTCATCCCAAGTTTACTTAACTTTTCACTATTACAATATAAGTAAAAAGATAGTTAAAGTATTTTAATTTATACTTTTTAAATTGTGGTGGACAAAAATATTACCTAGTAATATTTTTGTGACTATATCGTAGTGATTACATCTAAGTTAATATAGTGTAAATTTTGAACAAAATTGTAATCACTAATAGTTACTAAGTAATATTTTTGTTTATGCATGCCATTTTTATTAGTATTAATATTTAAGTAAAAACCTCATTAAAGTGTCACCATTAATTATGGACGGATGTAGTATAGGATAATTTGATAGCAGCTAAATTTGAGATGATATTATTATTCTCCAATTATATTCTTTACAGTCTCCTTATATGTATTATTGTGCTTATTAAATTACAGCAACTGACTAAGTTAACATGTTATAATTAATCTACAGGAACATAATGAAATTGATAACAACGTACTAGTTGGGCAATGGCTGGGATGGCTGATGGCTGCTATATATATGGGAGGGCGAATTCCTCAGATTTGGCTCAATGCAAGTATTTTAATGCACAATCACTATTATATACTTCCTCTCAACATTTATATATATATATATATATATATATATATAACTTATTAACTTCACGGATATATTTTTCTTTTTGAAGAGTTCATGGATATAGATATGAATGATCATTTAATTTTGTATTGAATTTCAATTCAATCAAATAATTTTAATTTAGCTCATTTCAGTTAACTAACTTACATTATTAGGCTGTAGATTAATAACTTAGAGCATCTTAAAAGTTGGAAGGGTAATGCTTAAATTAAAAAATAATTACACATTTATACCTAAAATAATGATTATTGAAATAAGTTTTGGCTAAATTGAAATTTGCCATTGTAAAGTTTGGTGAATAATAATGTAGTTCATTCTCTGAAATAAATCAATTTAAAGTTATAAATGAAACTAAAACTTATTTACTCCGTATAATTTATAGACAATATATCAACAATTAATTTATCATAGTTTTGGACTGAAACTTCATTAAATCTGACCATCCTTAGTTTTGGAGGAAAATTGCATAATTTGAAAGTAATTTCAAGTAATATGTAATTAATTGTTATTATTGATACATTGGAAAGAATTAACACATAATTATGAAGGAACAAATAGATAATAATAATTTAATATTGTGAACTCTACTTTATCTTCAATTGGGTCACAAGTAGTGCTATTATATTGTTAATAACCTAAATGTAAACTTAGTATAGCTAGTAATTATATACATTACTTAAAGCAAATCCCTATATAGTTTTTCATTTAATTTTCACTTTTTGTCCTCCTAACCATCAAATTGAGTGCACGGAAAAGTAAATTAATTAATTAATTAATTAATTAATTAGTAAAAAAAACATTCAACAACTGGCATTATTATTCTATTTTTAATTTATGGCATTATTGTTTTGAATTTTCATGATCTTCTTATGATTAATATTTTTTTTTTTGCTTGGCCAGATTAAAAGAGGCAGTATTGAGGTACGTATATCGTATTTACCCTAGCAACTAGCCTCTATTTTTTACCTTAGTTGTTCCATCCATTCCAAAATGAAAGTAATAGACTGAATTTTCTAAGGTTTTTGACAATGTGAACTATGGAGTTACTTTAATAAATATAAGCATTAATACTTATAGAAATTGCTCTAAATAGGAGCAAAAACGTTTTTGAAATTCCAAAATAAGAGTATCATGTTTTCTATTACCTGAATAAGAGTAATCTGCCAAGTTTGGAAAAAAATGTCATGTTTTAAAGCATAAATTTACTCCTATTCAAGGAATAAAAAACATGATACTCCTATTTTGAAATTTCAATTTTTTTATTCTTAGTTAGAGAATTCTCTATAGTACTTGAGCATTAACATGTATAAGCATAAATGAGCTATTGAGTTAATGATCGACGGATCGACCAAACATGTACATACATCAAATTCACTAGAAGTCAAACTGAAAGTCTTTTTTTAAATTAAGTCAAACTGAAAGTCTTATTTTGGGATATGATGGACATAATAATGGCTAATATATTTAATTTATATCATGAAATTCTTATTTGAAGTATATATTAATTAAGTAAAAAAAATAAAGGTTATTGTAACTGATGTAGGGACTGAATCCTTTGATGTTTATCTTCGTTCTTGTAGCCAATGCCACATATTTTGGAAGGTATGGTATGAATTTATTTGTGGGTCAATTTTAAGTAATACTCTTGCGATTTATTAATACGAATTATATAATTAAGATGAAGAGTTATATAATAAATATTCAAATTATGTGGAATGTTTCGGTCGAAAACTAAATAAGTGAATTTGAATGATTCATGTTGATGCAGTATAATGGTAAGAAGCACTGAATGGGAGAAAGTAAGCGCAAACATGCCGTGGTTGGTAGATGCAGTGGCATGTGTCCTTTTGGATCTTTTTGTAAGCGCTCATATATTCCCCATTAATTAATCACGTAATAATTACTCCTTCCGTCTCGTTAAGATTGTCTTATACCAAATTTGGTAAAATGTGTGTCATTCCAAATCTTTCTTACTTTTTTTTTACTTTATCAATTTAATATCAATCACATAAACCTACTTTTCTTAATAACTGTGTCATCTCCTCATGTCTTAATGTTAGTAAGACGGAGGTAAATAAGAAAATTTTATTTTGCACCCAAATTGGAAAAGGTTATATGCGGATTTTGGCTGATTAAAACGTTAATATTTGGACTTCAATCTCTGGTCTCATGTTTTGTAATTTGTGAGAAGAACAAATTAAATTTGAGCTCGTTTAGTAACACTGAAAATTGACCGAATCAACTGAATATACTGAAATTGATGAAACTATGATTGAAGTGATTGAATTGACTGAACCCTAAAAAAATTATTGAGAAAATTAAGAAAACAATATTTGCAAAAATAGCAAAAATGTTCTTCTACAGTGACTTCAGCTATTTCAGATAGAAAAACAACTCCAATCTTATATTACCTCCGTCCCGGTGGACTTTGCCAAGTGCAAAGTAGGTGAGAAATAAGAATAGTAAAAACTGTGTGGTTGAGATTTGTGCAGATGAGAGAGAAATGTGCAGAACCACAAATTAGTTACTTTAATAGGAAAATGACAAAGTTTTTTGGGACAACAAAAAATGAAAAGTTGGCAAAGTTCAATGGGACGGAGGGAGTATATTATTTATTATTACACAATTGAGCGCGCGAAATCAATATTACTACACAATTGAACACAATATTAATATACGTAGTATTTACACAAATTAAGTGTATAGCCTTTTTGTTTTTCTATAAATTTATCAACTATGTATGTGTAATAATAATACCAAAATTCATAAAGTTTGATGCTAACTTAATACATACGGAGTATTTTATTATTAAGTACGATTGATTTTTTTTTTACACACTTTATATATTAATCACCAAAGTACCATATGTGTGTGTGTGTGTCCATACACTATTAAAAATTATAGGGGTTATTAACTTTTTATCAATAGATATTCCAAATAGACTTTTATTCTTTTCATCAATAGAAATAACAAATACGTGGGAGATCTATTAGTGAACTTTATATTTTAATTTTTTTTGGAGCAGTTCTTATTATTTTGTTTTATAATTTTATCATGGCTACGACTTTTTCCTTGATCACAGATCATTCTTCAATACCTTTACTATAGCCGATTGAAGACGAAAAAAATCGTAGCAGCATACAGTTGAAGAAATGCATGCACGGATGAGTCAGCCTCGCCTCAGCCTTTTGATTCGTTCAAATGATCAGTATGTTTGACCGGAATTGACCAAATGCATGCATACCTAAAATATGGCATGCACTATGTTTGGTTACAATCAATTAAGGTGCTAGAGTATTCCTAGTTTACTAGTTATATGTATTCAAAATATCTTATAATTCTTTCCAATATCATCATCATCATTCATTTCATTACTTTTTTTATGTTTTAATTTCGATTATTATTATTCATTTATATATATTCAGTTCAAGAAACTCATCTAAGTAGTGTTGTTTTTTAGTTCGACCTTATCATGACATTGTATATTGACCACGATGAAAGAATCGAGAAAATTACTGGAAGTATGATAAATAAAAGGTGATGGTCTGATCATTTCTAAAAGACGAGTAAACCATTTTATTCTTAGATTTGTGATATTTCGAATGTATGATATGTGTTTTGATTCTAGTTATGAATAGAAATTTGTAAATATTTTAATCTCTATAGATAAGTGTCCCATAAAATTCACCTATAGAGGCCTGAGTCAAGACTGAGTGCATTAGCCCCCAACACTCCCCTGGCGCTCTTGGACTCCATATCATGTGTTATAATAAATATGGAGTATATAATAAGAAAAATGAAAATTAATAATCTCATCTTTTAACGTTATTCTTACAATAGTCTCACCTAACTGTAATTTAAGAATAATCACACATTTGCTGCTATGTATTTGCTGCGATTCTAGCGCATGCGCATCAAATAAGGAGTATTTTGTATTTTAAAATTAATTTAAATACCTAATTGCTGCGGTTGTTAGTGAACCGCAACAAATACTTCGAAAATTTTAATGTATTTGCAGCGGTTAATGGAGGACCGCAACAATACAGTCCCTTCTTATCAATATTTGCTGCGGTTAGCAAGCATACGCAGCAAAAGATCAACATTTTGAATTTAAATTGCTTTGGGCGTTCTGTATCCGCATCAAATAAATCTGCAATACAGCTTATCCACATCATCTCATTCCACATCATCCCATCAATTCCATGTCATCAATTTTGAGAGTTTAAGTGTACTTTTAAAATATAGAAAAAAATGAAGCCAACAAAATTCGAAACAGGGTGGAACACAAGAAAGGCATGTATGTGAACCACTACACTACACCGTTCACTTGTTAACAAATGCCTTTTAAGAAGTATAAATCATGTATCCTTCACCCCGGGAGTGCACTATTACTTAATCGCATGTATTATTCGCTCCTTTAGAAATATATCTCTTTACCAAACAATAAAAAATGTAATAATAAAAAACTGAATTTGAGTTATTCAATTAAAAATCTTATTAAAACTTATAATAAAAACATAATTTGCTAATTTAATTTGAAAAATAAAGAAATATTTAACTTAGAATACAAAAAATTAATTTAAACTTATAATGACAAAACACAATTTGGAATATGTATTTTTTTTAAAATAACTTAGCTTCAAATGAAATAAAATCAAATAAAATATAAGTCATATTTCTAAGTTACTTATTGCATGAAATTTACTTATTTTTTATTTTATTTACTTTTGAGTTATTTCAAATAAATTTTAAATTATATACTTCAATTTTTTTTATAAATTTAAATTACATTTTTATAGAATTAAATATCGCAAACTAAGCTTTTCGTTGTAATTATTTCGTTTCTTCTCGACTCGGTTCAATTTTCTCATTGATTATTATTGTTTCAAATTCAAATTCAACGCTCAAATTTGAACTAAATTGTAACATGTTAACTTTTAGTGAAATTTGCGATACAAATACTTTAAGTCCAAGAATGTATACATTTAGCTGTGTATTACTCATTGCTTTAAAAATATATAGCTTCTTTTTAAAATAATTAAAAAATTATGCAAAATACTAGGTTTGTGATGATTAAAAATAAAGACTTAATTAAAATTTATTGTTACTAAATGTTTTGAAAGGCTCTAACACACCCCAATTTAAAATCAGATACTATTCATGTCAAGAAAATCATATACGAGTAATATTTATCTAAGAAAGAAAAAACTTGATAAATTTATAAACGAAAAATGCTTGGTTCCGAGGCGGAGTCGAGCCGAGGCTGAACACAATTGAGTTGTTAGAGAATTTTCATAAAGAAAACTTTATACGATATTTTACATCAATATTAAACCTTTTATAGAATTTAAAGTGGACTAGCATGAAATTTACTTATATTTTATTTTATTTTATAAGTTTTTTATTGTTATATTTTTAATTGTTTGGGAAAGGAAGAAATATACGGAGTATTTCTGAAGGAACAAATAATACATGCGATTAAGAAATAGTGCACTCACGGGGTGAATGATACATGATTTATACTTCTTAAAAGACATTTGTTAACAAGTGAATGATGTAGTGTAGTGGTTCACATACATGCCTTTCTTGTGTTCCACCCAGGTTCAAATCTTGTTGGCTTCATTTTTTCCTATATTTTAGAAGCACGCCTAAACTCTAATTGATGACATGGAATTGATGGGATGATGTGGATAAGCTGATGTGGTGCGCAGCAGTGATAATGAGGTGACATGACAAAAAATACCCCTATTTGGGAAATAAGTTTAAAAGTACCTTAGTTTGGAAAATAAGTTTGAAACACACCCCTCCATGGGAAAAACTCCATTTTCTTGCCATATAACCGCTTCTCATTGATTAATCCGGTAAAATAGGTAAGGAGATATTATTGATCACGTCTCTGAAGCTCTGTATATCGATGACGGTATTCTTGGTCTCACATACCATATCCTACAACCGTTCCATTATTCTGATTTCATGGAAGTTCTTTGCGCTTCACACCAACCACCAAACATACGTGTGTTGATGAAGGTAGATGGGGAGTGAGATAGTAACCTTCAGTTTCATAGTTTATGTGTCATGCTCATTTCACGATTTCTGCACCATTGTCTACGCTTCCTTGGGTGTCAAATAAACTGATGAACATATTAGGATTTTGATAGGCACTAGTTGTTAGTGCCTAAGTGTACATTTTTATTATCGTTTGTAATGTTTATTTGCTAGTGTTATGCAAGTTTGTAGTTGTTAGTTTGCATTTGATTGTAATCGTATTTTTAGCATTTTATTGTTTATTGTTAGTTGTAATTAGTTGGGCTATAAGTTTATGATAGGTTTGGAAGCAAGAAGGATGGAAAAACCTGAGTTTTGTGCAAAACCCGGTCGGATATGGCCTTTACCCGGCAGAGTATGAAGTGACAAAGGAAATTGCTGCAAAACTAGCAAATACTCGGTCGGGTATTCCATATACCCGGTCGGGCATGAAGTGATTTCGAGCAAACGAACATGCACAAGATCACAAGAACATGGGAAAAAGATTTGATTTGACAAATACCCGGTCGGGTATGGCAAATACCCGGCCGGGTATCCGGCATTAGATGTTGAAAACACCTATTAATAACCCCATTTTCCTTCACTTTTCAGCATTCCTTCTTCCATACTCTTAAGTTCAGTCTAGAATAGCATTTCTTTATATTTTTCTAGCTATGTTTAGTCTCCAAATGAGGAGCTAAACTTCCATTCTTGGTGTTGCTCTTGAAGCATGTTGATTATCAGAGCCGGTCCTAGGGGGGGGGGGGGGGGGGGGGGGGGGGCAACAGGGGCGACCGCCCTAGGCCCGAAAAAATAGCAAAAAAAAATAGGCCCAAAATTTTTTCTTTATATATAGCGTGAGTAGGACTCTTTTTTGTATTCTTTTTTTGAATAATCTTTTTTTTTATAATCTTTTTTGTATTTTAAAACTCATTTAATTAGGCCCATGATTTAATTTTGTTCATAATTTTAAAATTATAAAAGAAACTTTATAAAAAATTATAAAAAGAATGTAATGTGTCCCTCCCAATCCCCAGTGGCCCAATAACCCAAATCCCTAAACTACCTAAGTACCTATTACGTACTCCGTATTACCGAACACTTCAAATTCTCCCATCTACCCCATCCCAATTCCCAAACATTAAACTCCCAAATCCCAATAAGGCAATAACCCACTTGGCCGGCCACTTCATTGTTTTTTTGTTTTGTTTGTTTTCAATTTTGAAATCAAGTAACGAAGGTTCAATTGTTCAAGGTTGCCTAAGTGATAACTGATTGAGAAGGTTTCAAATCGACTGGCCGTTCGGTTGTTACGGCAAGGCGCAAGCCTTCAATTTTTCAAGTCTGTCAATCAATCCAGGAACGGAGGAGGCGAGGAGCCCAAAGGTCGGCCGGTAATTACATATTTACAAGTCTAGAACACCTTCTTTCAACTTTCAAGGTTTCAAACAATCTGTCAGTCACCAGTGGTAAGTAAATTAATCTCAATCTATTAGAATTTATTTTGATTTATGATTGATAATTTATGATTTATCCTTGCAATTGCAATTTGTATATAAGAAAATGTTTTTGTTATATGATGCATTTTTATTGTCTTGTTAAATTGATATCTGTGTGCTATTGGCTATGGACCCTATCGTGCAATTTTGAATTCTTTTATTGTTTTTTACGATTGTGAAGGTGCTCGATAAAATGGGTGAATCTGGTTGGGAAAAAGAGAAAAAGAGGCAAAGATTAGATAAGGCAGCCTTAAGTCAAAAGTGGGCAATGGAAAAATATGTTTTCGTTAAGAAGTTGAATCCTGAAAATTCTTCTCAAGTTGAATCGCTGTTAAATTCTTATGCGAATGAAAATAATAACACGCCTGGGAATAATGATATTGGTACAGAAGCCTCAAATGTTGAAACTGAGCCAGATAAATGTGATTTAGGTGAAGAAAATAAATCAGTGAGGGGTCATTTTTCAGTGATTGATATATATGATCCGGTTTATTGGGGGAACCTTGATGCCAAAATGAAAGATATTTTAGTTGAAAAAGGACCTATAAGGGAAACTCAACTAAATTATCCTCTTGATGCCAAGTTTAGACATTTTTCAAATGCCTATTATACTAGGAACATGAAAAATAAAGAAAGCGAAGATAGACAATGACTAGTGTATTCCAAAAAAGTGGATAAAGTCTTTTGCTTTTGTTGCAAGTTGTTTAAAACAAAAGAAGGTCCCAATCATTTAGCTAATGAAGGAACTAATGATTGGAAACATCTTAGCGAAAAGCTTTCTACCCATGAAAAAAGTGTTAAACATTTTACTAATGTGCAAAGATGGATGGAACTAAAGATGAGATTGGCAAAACAAAAAACCCTTGATTCGGCTATTCAGGAAAAATTAGCAAAAGAGAAGCAGCACTGGAGGGATGTTCTTAAGAGGATAATAGTTTTAGTAAAGACTCTTGCTAAAAAATCACTTGCCTTTCGTGGAAGTAGTGACAGACTTTATGATGAAAAAAATGGCAATTTTTTAGGGTTCATTGAAATGATTGCAGAGTTTGATCCCATTATGCAAGAACATGTGAGGCGCATCCAATGTAGTGAGATTCACTATCATTATTTGAGTCATAAAATTCAAAATGAATTGATTCTGAGGTTAGCATCGAGTGTGAAAAGTACAATTGTTAATCAAATTAAAGCTGCGAAGTACTATTCAGTTATTCTTGATTGCACACCCGACTCAAGTCACAGAGAACAAATGACTCTAATCATAAGATGTGTGAATATGTCATCAAGCAAAGCAGAAGTTGTTGAATATTTTTTGGAATTTCTAGAAGTACTAGATACAACTGGATTGGGGCTTTTTGGGGAATTAGAGCGTGTGTTGATTTCATCTGAGCTAGATATTGATGATGTTAGAGGACAGGGTTATGACAATGGGTCTAACATGAAAGGTAAGCATCAAGGTGTTCAAAGAAGACTACTTGATATGAACCGGAGAGCTTTTTACATGCCATGTGCTTGTCATAGTCTAAATTTAACAATTTCTGATATGGTTAAATCTTGTTCAAGGGCGGTTACTTTTTTTGGATGTGTTCAGAAATTGTATACACTTTGCAAATACGAGAAGCTTTGATTGAACTGGGAAAAGATTGCACTGATTATTCGTCTAAAAATGACGTTAAAAGTGTGTTGAAACAAGTAGAAAAGTTTGAATTCTTATTGGGCATGGTAATATGGTATGATGTTTTGCATCCCATTAATAAAGTCAGTAAATTATTACAAAGTGAAGATATGTGCATGGATGCTTGTATAGTAAATATGAATGCTTTGATTATTTATTTAAACAAGTATCGAAATGAGGGGTTTGAAGATGCAATGAGTAGAGCAAAAGGTATTGCTCTAGAATTGGGGCTTGAACCTTGTTTTCCTGAAAGGCGATCGATCCGGAGGAAAAAACACTTTGATGAAGATAAAGAAGATGATGAAGATAAGTCGCCTCAAGATGCTTTTAAGTGTTTTTATTTTAATGTTGTAATGGATGCTTGTTTGGTTTCTCTGCAAAGTAGATTTGATCAGATGAAGGTTTTTCAAGGTATTTTTGGGTTCTTGTTCAATTCAAGGAACCTGAAATCATTGGATTCTGATAAGTTGATAGATTCTTGTAAGATACTTGCAGAAGCTCTACAAGATGGTGAAAAGGAAGACATTGATATGGATGATTTATTTCAAGAATTGAAAATGTTGCAAAATATTTTACCGGATGATAGGGACACAGCCATTAAAATTCTTGATTTTGTGAAGAACTTGTGTTGTTATCCGATTACAACAATTGCTTACAGAATACTGTTGACAATACCTGTGACCGTTGCCACAGCGGAGAGAAGTTTTTCAAAGTTGAAGATACTGAAGAATCATTTGCGATCGACTATGTCTCAAGAAAGGCTGAATGGATTAGCAATTTTAAGCATTGAGCATGAAGTCTTGGAAAAGGTTGATTATGAAGCAATTATTGATGATTTTGCTTCACAGTGTTCGGCGAGAAACGTTTTTAAGTAATATTTTTCTTTTTATGTGATACTTGTTACCTTTCATCAAACATGTTATTTAAATATTAATAAAGTGAATTTCATCTTTATTTTTTTACCTTTATTCAATTATTCGGTAGTTTTATTATAATCTATGTTTAGCTTATAAATTTAGACCCAACTTAGCTTCTCGCCCATAGGCCCACAAAATGACAGGACCGGCCCTGTTGATTATTAAAGTTGTGAGTTATTTTCTTAACTTCCTCCCTTGAATATTAATTATTAGTTCATTCCTTAATACTATCTCTATATTAATGTTGGGGAGTGTTGCTAAGATGACAACTAGTTAACATCTTGACATTACTTAGAGTAGTATTTTCTTCCTCTATATTAATGTTGGGGAGTGTTGCTAAGATGACAATTAGTTAACATCTTGATATTAATTATAGTAGGATTCATCTCCTTTAATAATATTCTTCCTTGAATATTAATTAATTCCTATTCATATTTCATATTAATATTTTGAACATTACTTAAAGGATCAACTAGTTTTGTTTCATATATTAATTATTACTAGAAACGATCAATGGACCAATGGTTAATCGTTGATGGTTTCACAAGTAAGTAACTTCGGTTTATTAATGCACGGTCGTGGTTGATAAACTTAAGAGGGATTAATTTTGTTGGTTAAACTGAAACCGTTGTGTTGAGGTTATCAATCTCAATTGATTTCATCAAGAAGTTAAGAGATTAAATGCTACTATCAAGTCGGTATATGGCGGTGTTCTATACTTGACTAATAGTAAAGGTTATTAATGAACGGTCATTGTTAATAACTACCCTCGATGAATTGGATATACTACTCGATTGAGTATTCGAGAGGGACAAAGTTATAGATATAACGATGATCGACTAAAATATATCAACAAGTGGAAAGTAGCAATGCCAAGTTCTTTTATCTTTGAATTAAAACACATATAGATTGTTCATTTTAGTTTTTAAATTAAATCATTCAATCCCAAAACCCCTCTTTTATTTACTAGTTTCATAAAAAGAGAATTATTCCTTTCCCCGTGGATACGAACTCTACTTCACCTATACTACGTATTAGTGCTAGTATTGAATTTATTTTGACGCACCGTGACAAAGTGCTCGTCAGATTTCATACGTCTTTGCAGTATGTCCTCCCCCTCTTATTATCAATGATGGTGCGAGCTTGATGTTTTATCTGCAAACGAAGTGCATTCAACCAGACGTGAATAAACTTCCTCTGTGCATTGAGATACTTCAACGAGTTCAAGGTGATCAGTTTGATTGTATGTCCTTAGTTTTATACATTTTTGTTCATACAATCGTTGTATAATTAAATACGGAGTATGTTTTACCATGAATGTTATTGTTGTATATTTTTTAAATTCACGAAGGATATGTGACTGAGATGTCAAACGATTGTACAAGTGCGGTTTGTGATGATGAACATTTGGAAGTCATCAACGAAAGTGAGCATGTAGGCGGATCAAACGAAACAACAACCTGGACGGGTGAGGTTGTAGTTCACGATTCCAATAGTGAATGCCGTGACGTAAGCCCTTTGTCGTTTGCGGAAGATATGTGTAATGATGACTCGCCAAGCTCATTTGAAGTTCCTCCCCGGTCTTTTGTGTCTCACTTTGACCCCACTGATACGTCTCTTGTGTATTTATAAAAGCAAGAAGGAAATTGATTTTAATTAGAAGATGCGTTAAAAGCAGTCCAATAAAAAACACCTCAATAACAACTTCTAGCTTCATATAATCAATTACCAATAAAATATATAAATGAATACATTAAACATTTGCTCCCTATAATTAACCTCTCAAAAATAATGTTTAAACATACCCCGTGCGGCCGTGCGAATTGAAGAGTAAACTCTGTTTGGCTCTTTGCTCGTTTTATGAGTAAACCTCATCCTTTGAATTCGCTCACTAGGAGGGGCTGAATTGATGAGTATGATGGAGTACGTTTGACCAGAATTGACCAAATGCATGCACGCCTAAAATATGGCATGCACTATGTTTGGTTACAATCAATTAAGGTGCTTGAGTATTCCTAGTTTTCTAGTTATATGTATTCAAAAAAATATTATAATTCTTTCCCATATCATCATTCATTTCATTACTTTTTTAATAATGTTTTCGAGTATTATAATTCAGTTCAAGAAACTCATCTAATGATAGGGCTTATGGCCATTTGTCGGTCGGTCAATATATAGAGGGGAAAAAGACTTCAATAGGAGTAAAAGGATGTCCAGGAATGTAAATAGGACCTCAAACTTTTTAACCTTTAAATAGGACTGATTTTTAACGGAAGGACAAAATCACCCTTGGCTTTCAAATGACGCTCCCTGCTCATGTCGCTGCAAACTTACGGAACATTCATTCACATCGCCGGTAATCAACAACATCGAAACCCATGGTGGCGGTGAATTTCACCCAAGGCATCGCCGTCCTCTTGGTGTCCAAGGCCGAGGCTTCGGCTCTACTCCACCGATATAACTGGAGAGTCAACAGATCAGTTCACGAGGAGTGGTTCACCAACGAGGAGAAGCTTGAAAAGGAGCTGGGTATTGTATTGTGTCAGCCCGATAAGGGCTCCGTTTTTTATGGTTCTGGAGAAATTGAAATCACGTGTCACCAGAGCAGTCACCTGCACGAGTCCACCCAATTGGTCACGGGCGATACTCACCCGCTTGATCTTCTTCCTCTCTCTTTCTTCTTCTTCCTCTTTCCCCCTTCTTCTTTCTTCTACCTTCCTTTTATCCAGTATTTGATGTTCGTGCCTGCTGTGATAAAGCTTTCCTCGATCTTGTTAGCCTTTTGCTCTTGTTTTACTTTCCAATTTGTTCACTAGTCATTACTATTTAATCTGTATTATTTTTTCTTTTCTGGTTTCTATTTCATTTTTGTGAATTCGTTTCTGGAAAGTATGTCATTATTCATTTTGATAATATCTTTCATTTAGAATAGAATGATAAGTATGTCATTGTGAGTTCGTGCCTGCTTTTTATTGCATTACTTTGGGTAGTCAAATTAAATTACATTGCCAAAGTGTATTACATTGCTTATTATAGCGAAACTACAACACATCTTGACATATCTACGTAGTATATTTTAATATTATTTTGACAATGTAAAAGTTATGTCACATTTTTACTCTATTGTCATTATAACAAACCAAAAATAATCATCATTGATAAGAAGTCAAGGACAATGTCATAAGAAGTCAATGACAATGTCATAAAATGTCAATGACAATGTTATAAGATGTCAATAAAAAACAATGTCAATGACAATGTCATAAGAATGTCAATAACAATGTCATAAGAATGTCAATGATAATGTCATAAGAATATCAATGACAATGTCATAAGAATGTCAATGACAATTGTTGGGGAATATTATCTCAGCCCACTACTGTTCAGAGGCCCAAGTTATCACCCGGTATGAAGCCCGGTCAGCAAGGCCCATTTAGGCCTACCCGGCCCGTTTCGGCCTAACCGGCCCGAATACGAATTGTTTAGGCCCAATAAGGCCTTTTCGGCCCATTAGTGTGGGAGGGCTTTTCCCTCCTTCCTATAAATAGGAGGAGGGCTTTTCTTTAATGGGCCGAAAAGGCCTTATTGGGCCTAAACAATTCGTATTCGGGCCGGTTAGGCCGAAACGGGCCGGGTAGGCCTAAATGGGCCTTGCTGACCGGGCTTCATACCGGGTGATAACTTGGGCCTCTGAACAGTAGTGGGCCGGGATAATATTCCCCAACAACAATAAAATACATTCCTTATTTCTTTGCTTTCGGTTTGTTCGTATGTACAGAGCACTATTGAATAGTGTGACAATGTTGATATCATTTATCAACATATGAATAGTGTGACAATGTTGATATCATTGCAAAATTATCTCACAATGCACACAAAAATGTTACAGTAACAATGACATTTGAATAAAGTATATCTAAAAATAAGTAATAGAAAAATAAATGAATAATATGTAAAGTTAGAACTCAAAAAAAGAAATTGAATAAACAGATAGAATACCATTCAAAAAAAAAATAAAATAAGAAAATGGAAAGGAGCCAAAATGGAAAAAGACTAAGATAACACACTGTTTACTAAGAGCATCTCCGATGATAAAACGTTAACGGTGCATACGTGGCATGAGAAATAACCAATTAAAAACAATAAACAAAATATCTCTCTCCTTATTTGAAGGATCTTACATTATTTTGGTAAGTTTTTCTTTACAATGTCAAGCACAATGTTTACATGTAGACATTGTAGTTGACATTGCAGACAAAAACTTACCAAAAACACATAAGACCGTGGAAAGAATGAGAGAGAAATGTCATAAAATCAATATTTTGTGTCTATCTCTCTCATGTCACATGTGTACCATGCACATTGTAGCATTGGAGATGCTCCATGTGTGTTGAATGAGAAGTCTGAATCATGTCAAATGACCAAATAACCCTCCTGTCTGGATTAAGTATTGGATGTATATGTTCTGTTTACTTTTCTTATTCTGAAAAATAATTTTATATGTCTGAAAATAATAATATTATAAATTACTTGAATAAAGAGTCATATTACATGATAAGATAAAGTCAACAATTTTATGAGAACCACATTTTAAATTTAAACATTTGCTTTTAATCTTTTAGCAATTCCCAAATTGAAGCATATTCATAAAAATTCTTATGCTGGGGTGTACTTCGAACAAGGTGCATATCCAAATATGTATTGTTTGTTTTGTGGCCTAGGGATACACTATGCAGCACTCACATGTTCAAACTAACAATGCATATTCATAAAACATTCTGTCCATTTTTAGACAAACATCAATGTGGTACAAATAATTAACACAACAATACATGGATGAAATAGTACAAGTACTTGACAGGATAGCTATTACAATTTCTAGACAATAAAAGCAACAAGAAAACTTTTTACAATTACTTGACAGGTTCTCTTCAAAAATAGCTCTCTTTCTCTTCATTTTGGACAACCATTTTACAGTCTCTAAATCACTTCACATACATAAATCAATGTCCCCAAATCTTCAAGTGCACATGATTTCAGTCCTCAACAAGTGATATATGTTTCAGCCTCATTCTGTTGTTGCCTTGAGCATGACAACAATGTGAACATTGTTCATCTTGATCATTATAAGTACTCTACGTGTATTACTTACTCGTGTTTATAGCTCTTCTCAAGAAACGCTGCAAAAAAAGACTCTTTGCAACCCAAGAAATGCAGAAATTATTCTCAATACAATGCACATATATTGTGTCCAAAAGATGGAGAAAACGAACTACTAGACTACATATGAAGAAGCTGCAATAAAACTTTGAAAATCTGCAATAACTGGCAATTTTTTAAAAGCTGTAACAACTAAAAATATGCAAAAAAACAATCACGGTTTAAGAGTTCTCATAAACTGGAGATGTTCATGAGCTATCTCCACTCTAATGGAATGATATGGATAATTACGAGTTCTGCTAACATTATGTACAAAGATGAAAGATTTATGTCAAATTCGAGAGACAGAGAGATCTTCATGCGTGAATATCAACCGCACTACACTTGGGCAAGCAAGCACCAAACACATCTCCATGGAGGTTAGATTATTTGCTAACATTTATCTCAATTACAATTTTCATTTATTCTCTCTGGAGGCAAAAATCATATTTAATTCATAAATAATTCCTATACAAGAATACCTGGAAATTTTGAAACACAAATGTAACAACGAGAATTGGAATAAGTCAAGAAGAGATGGTTGTCCAGGATTGCCCGCCCAAGCACTCCCATCTCATCAAGTCAAGAACCAACCACTTGCAGAAAAGAGAGAAGGAGTTGTTATTGAATATGGTCTGAGATAATGGGAAGACAGAAGCAATAGCATGATCTGGGAATTTAGGAAATATCACTCCCTCATCTGAATACTTATGAATACTGAATCAATTGTTGATAGATCAGACTCAAGATTTTCTCTCCTTTCCTTATTCATCGCAGAGGCAAAAAACTCCTTTGCTTTGAAATTCAAAGCCAGATTTTGACGGACATGAGAGAGAAAAAAGATGCATCAACGTTCAAGAAAAATGGTGAAGAAAAAATCTAGAAACATACCTGATAGTGGAGGTCTCGATTATGTTAGCTTCGAGAGAATATGGCCGCCGGCTGATGGTGCTTCGTTGCCTCCGATGCGTATGACGATGATAAACTCGTTCAAAGGGTGAAAGGTTATATAGGGCTAAAGTAGAGAAAGTTTGTTCGTTCCAGTGTCTGAATGCGAAGGAGTATAATTGTTTAGCTGAATGAATAAGTTAAGAATTGTCTGAGCGAATAAGTTATCTCTTTTGTTAAGTTGCAAGTAAACACACATTTATAACTGAATGGTTAAGTCAGTCACTCCATTAAGTCCATTAAATTCTAAATAAACAGTCCCTAAACATAGTTAGCTTTTTTGCGTTTGAAACGCGTTTTAAACACGTACAGTTTTTTTGAACAAAAAACGCGTTTAAAACGAAAAATAATGTCGGTCCGTTTAAAAAGGAAAAAACTTCAACTTCCCGTATAAAACGTATATTTCCCGTATTTTACAAAAAATAAAAACATCATTTGATCACTTGAATGAATACATCAAATGAATAGGAGATCAACAATAGTTTAAAAGAAAAAAAGAAAACTCGATCCCCGTGACCCCGTGTTTTTGTATTGTTACAATACAAAATATACAATTGTTAAATACTAAAATTAATTGCATGATGACTAAAGCTAGCATCCTAAAAGCCTAAAATCTAAAATACTAATACGTATTAGATTTGTGATGTTCTTTTCCATACAAGCATATCAAAATTAAGGTTTTTCTAAACCTGACATTTTTTAGTATAAACTTTTACACATAAATAATAATAAGTGCAACAGTCGCACAACTTTCTCATGTCATCCGTCATCTAGGTGAAAATGATGAGTTTAACTTGAGTGTTATTTGATGATCATATAAAGATGATGATGATATTAACTTGGCCTCATTCTATCGTTATTATGCCTTGTTTTATGATATACTTTGCAAAATTATGTCTTGGACTTGATTACTCCATACTATTTTTACTTTTGTCATCGAATTATGCAATTACGAATTATTCTTTTATGTAGTAATGTGATTTGCTACTCAATATGTGTACACTCTTATTTCTTTTTATTATATGTTATTTTATGAAGTATATGATTTAAATTTTATTTTGGATTTAATCATTATTTTTTTGTCATGAGCTTATGCTAGTATGAATGCATTTTTTATGGAGTAATGAGATACTACCTCCGTCCCGATGAGTTCTTCCTAAATTGACCTGACTCGCAAATTTAGATAGTGAGAATAAAGTGGAAATGTATGGTTGTAGTTGTGTAAGAAAAAGGTGAATGAATGTGAACCAAATATTTTTTCCAAAAGTGGAAGTTGGAAGAATTAATTGGGACGGTCCAAAAAGGAAAGTTGGAAGAAATGACCGGGATGGAGGGAGTATTATATGTGTGTGTTGATTATCCTTTATGTAGTATATGTTTTTTATGCTCTAAAAACTAGTACAATAATTTAATCATTCCAAATAAGAGCCGTATTTTTAACCCGAATTTTTCTAAGAGATGCCGTATTATACACGTATACGTATTTACACGTTTTATAAAAGTCAACGTATTTTTTGCCGAATTTTTGACCATTTTTTTGTCAAGTTACCGAATAAAACACGTACATATTAAATCACGTTTAATTCCCGTACCGTATTTAACTAACTATGCCCCTAACTGACTAAGAGAATAAAAAAGTGAAGAAAACGGGAAGAAACCTAGGCAAAGTCAGCATTCCTAGATGCCATATCTAAAAGAGAACAAGACATTTCCAGATCTAAAAGAGAAGAAAAAGAGAAAAAGAGGAGAAAGAATGAGAGGAGAAGAGATAATGCATCAGGGCCTCCCGCCATACCACTGCATCGCCGGACCGCCGGACCGCTGAACCGCTGGACCGCTGCACCGCCGTCGCCGTCGAGTCGCCATGACGTGCTGTCGCGGTGTCGTCGACGCTGGCAGGTCGTCGTGCCGTCGTGTTCACCCCACCATGCTCTGCTACATTGTTTGGGAAGAGAACGTAGCTGGTTCCGTAAGAATGTCCATACAGAAGAAAGAGACTTGGCCGTTGGGTGTGAACTTGTGGAGTCAGAGTAGAGCTGCAAAAATAAAGAATAAAGGTAAATTTGGAAGACGGAAAAAATATGATCTTATTTAAGAGTTAAAAAATCGAAGGTCTTATTTGAATATATACTCTTATTTTTAGTCCTATACGGGACCATTTCTCTATTACTCTATATAGAGTCTCAAGCAATCTTCCTCAAGGTGTTCATGGAATAACATTTCCACTACCATAAAAAACAAAATGAGAAAGCTGTCGTGCTTCCGTTGCTTTGATCGTTAGGTATGAAAGAAACGAAGAATAAACTAACTCGTTATCACAGAGCCTTATGACCAGGGGTATTGATGGACGTTCATTTTTTTGTATCGTTCTAGGCAATGGCGGACTCAGAAACTCAGAATCACGGGATCCCTACTGTAATGTAACTAATTAATAAAAAATTAATAAAAAGAAGAAGTAAAATAGTAAAATAGCATAACATATCATAGTTAACATAACGTATACAACAATTTTAAAGAAATGTCTACTATCAACTAGAGCCCGTTTGGTAACACATGAATCGACTGATTCTGTTGAAATTTATGAAGTTCTGACAGAAGTGGTTGTATTGACTGTTACTGTTGATTATGAAAAATTATTTTTAAAATATATTATATTAATAAAATAAAGAAGAAATGATATGAAAAATAGATAAAATGGTCATCTACAACAACTGCAGTCAATACAGCCTTAAAAGTAACTTCAACCTTATTTTTCTTATTATTACATAATTCAGCGCGTAAAATCAAAAGTTACATGTTTGGTTAAAAAGTTGGTTGATAAGCCTGATAAGCCGAAAACAGAGTCACTAAACGGGCACTAAAATTTTATAAAGTTAATGTCCTCTATCAACTAAAAATAATGGGCATGCATATGAGAAATCAAATTTAAAAAGTCTACATTTGAAAATTTCAATCCAATTACTTCGCATTATTTTATTTGGATTTTTATTTAAAATATATTCGTTAGCTTTGTTTCTATTTTAATTTAATACAATTACCAATTTATTTGTGTAACTTTAAGGACTTTGTTGTTGGGCTGATTTTAGTCTTAGATCAAATCACATCAAGCCAAACTATGCGATAATGGCTCAAGCAACTGAAACTGCTATATTAGGAAATAATGATATTTAAATTATACTTCCTCCGTCTCTTTTTAGTTGCAACAGTCAACATTTCACGTTTGCCAGCGCACAACTTTGACCGTCATTAAATTTAATTTTGTATTAGTAAAAATAAAATAAAAATCAGATTATAAGACTTAATAATGAGACGGATTTAACAATATTTTTCAAAAATAATTCACATACATTAATAAATAAAATGTAGTCAAAGTAAAGTATATGAATAATGTATTCCAATGTTGTAAATAATGTGATACGGAGGATAGTATGTTATAAGATATGAAAAAAAGTCATATGAAAAAGTGGCTAAGATGATGCTCTTACGGTAACTTCAGTCATCTCGCCGAAAAAATGATTTTAACTTGCTTATTTTAATTATTACAAATTCAGTGTGTGAATTCAAAAATTACGTGTTTCATGATGAAATTAGTTTATAAATTAGATAAGCTGAAATTTGGGGATACATATTGCCTTTATAATAGTATTTGTTATGAAAAAAATTGGGTATAGGTTGAGAAAATTAGATTTAGATTAAAAGTTGAGTTATAGAGGTGCATGATAACAACAGGTGCCCCAAGTTGTTCCATAATATTTTAATTATTACAAATTCAGTGCGTGAATTCAAAAATTACGTGTTTCATGATGAAATTAGTTTATAAAACAGATAAGCTCAAATTTGGGGATACATACTGACTTTATAATAGTATTTGTTATGAAAAAAATTGGGTTTAGGTTGAGAAAATTAGATTTGGATTAAAAGTTGGGCTATAGAGGTGCATTATAGCCCCAAGTTGTTCCCTAATTTTATTTTCAAAAAAGTGGACTCCAATAGGAATCAATCCCTCAACCTCCCGCACATATAGAGCCTCAAGATTGGGCATCCAACCATTGCTCAAGCTCCATATTTGTGTTCTAAACTAATTTCAATTGTATAAATACACTGATTACTTAATTTTATGTAAAATATATACATATATATGTATTTTTTGTAGGTTCATGGGGTCCCGGGACCCCGTGGGACCCTTAGTGGGTCCGCCACTGGTTCTAGGATTTTTGTTGAATATGACTTGGCAAATAACATCTCCAAATTGGTTAGCATTAACAATAGCTATTAGATTGAAAATTTTTAAAAACAACACCTTTGAAATGGAAAATACATATTCCAATTTTCTTGTCTATTATATCCTATCCTGAGCTTGCAAATCAATGAACCATTAGATAAAAAATCAATGACATAAAAATGAGTGGGTCCATTTTTTGGCACAAATCTTGAGAAGCTCAATTTTAATCTAAGCCTTCTATTTTAGTAAGGTCCATTTTTTGGATCTCAATCCTTTTCTTTCAACCAAACAAATTTAAAAACCTCCCTAAAATTGGCTTGTGAAGATCGAGTGTTAGAATATGCGGTTTGTCGATTAGAGTATATTATCATTGTTGCAGATTCATTCAGAACCAAAGACGAGGTTGCGAGGAAGAAAATCAATGGGGAAGGAGGTGTACAGAAACCTTGTGAAAGCAGTGAAGAAACACATCGGAAAAGAAGAGCACAAAGCCCATTTCACCGACTTTATAAGAGATGAGTTCAGGAAGAGCATTAATAGCCAAGCTGCTGCTGCTGCTGCTAAGAAGGATCTTTCCTTCACTCATCATGAGAATAGGTTAAAGCTTGCCAAAGATTATACCTTTCTCCTCAATAGTGTTCACCATCAAAAGGTCAATTCTTGTATCATTTTATACTACGTAGTAGATAACAACTAACTTACTGGCAACTCATTCATTTCAACTTTCATTTATGGTACTCTTAGCCTTCCCATGAGTAGATTCTTGATGCTTATTTTTCAATGTAATCTGCCAAAAAAGTTGATAAGTTACGTATTATAAGATTAGTTAATGCGTGTAGCATTTGTTTCTTCCCAAGACAAAATAAGGATGTACATGGATCAAACAGTATTCTGTTTATGGGACAGAGGTAGTTTAAATTGCTCCATGTACTAGAAGCTGATAGAACTTAATGGAGAAATTGAACTAATTTGTACCTGTTATAGATTTGAAGTCTTGAACTAGGAGGGCATTTGTTAGCCTTGAAAGTGTAAGAGTTTCTTTTGGAATTTCATAAAATTGCAAGTGATTCTCGTGTTCGGTAGTGGTTTGATGTAATAAAAGGTTGATCTAGTTTCTTGAAAATTAAGAAAAATTATATTTTCTTTCCGGGGAGTTACCTTCTTAGTAGGAATTTAATGAAGGGAAACTAGTGAACACCCTCTAATCGGTTGAAAAAAGCTTGGTTGAGTTAAATTGAGTTTCATTATTTGGGGTTTTCGGAGTTTTGGCTACTCTTCAACATTGGGTGCTTGCTTATGTGTTTAAATTGTGTAAATTTATCTGGCTCCTATAATTGTGGTTAGATTTCTGAGAGGTTTAAACAAAGAAATATTATTGGGAATATTGGTTTTTAAGAGCAGATTGGTAGCCTTATTATTTGGCTTATATAACGCAATAATCAGGATAAGCTCTATAAGTAGCATTTGACTTATTAGGATAAAACGTCTTTTATCAAACGATTCTCCTTTCTGAAAAATCACCAGATTCGACCATTTCCGCCAAATAACCCTTACAAAATGCACTTTAGATATCTAATCTATTACGGAGTACAAATGTTAAAACACCTGAAAGCGGTTTGACAGTTTCATCTATTGTGTACTTTTTTACTGTATTGGTTGTGCTGGGAAAATGAATATGGGATGGAGAGTCTATGGGATAGGATGTGCTTAATCATGCCCAGTAGAGAGTTGAAGGTGGAAAAGTTCACCAACTAGAAGTAGCAGGGTTTCATTGTCCACAGGTGACGAGATGCGACAAGAACCCTGACAGGTGTGCGGTTACATGGACAATAACACACACCTGTCACAATACTAATATCGCCACGTAACTAGGCAATGATTGACCTGAGGACATGATCAGCAAAAGCCTTCCATGTAAAATCTTAACTATTTTGCCACGTCTACTCAAAACATTAAGTTGTAAAAGCAGCAAGACACTACTAAAATGGTTTTTGTGGAGAAGTAACATTAAAATTGATGATACCCATGATGTTTTTGTTTCCCTTTCATGTGCTAATATGCTGCATGTATTGGTTTGGACAGGACTTGCTGTTTTCTTATAACATTGCAGTCGATAGGTCTGATGAGATGAAAAAAGTTTTGAGTAAATCTGCAGCCAGTGTCGGGCTCCAACTTCCTGAAGTTTATCAGCCATGACAGCCAGTAAGTACCTTTACTGGCTTATTGCACTTCATATTACTCTAGTAAACTCTACCATGGGAAAATCAATTGTGATTCTCATCTCCAATGTTATTGAAAACTGGATCGAACATGTTTGGTTCTTGCCTTGAAGAGGTGCAATACGGTCTATAATTGGTTAAGAACCCGTGAACCGTGCAGGGATTCTAAAATACTGTTTGGTTATTGTATTAAGAGAAATTAAGTTAAATTTGGGAAATGCTTTGAATTGCATGTTTGCTTTGGAATCAATGATTTATATTCCGAATAGTCCCTCCATAATCGAATACTTTCTCCCAAGGGTGGGCATTTTGGTTTAGTTTATACTTTTTATCAGTTTTCATTTCAATATCAAATGGATCAGAAGAATGATTTGTAAATAAATATCATACTATGGCTCATTTGGTTTGGTTTTGTTATTTTAAAAAGTATATTAAGATTCGAATGAATTGTTTTAATGGGTTTTATTTGTTGTTCCTTCGGGGACATCCGATAAATTGGAACGATACAGAGAAGATTAGCATGGCCCCTGCGCAAGGATGACACGCACAAATCGAGAAATGGGTTTTATTTGTTTTTAACTGATTTGGTTCGGTTTGGTTTAGTACTATTTGGAGGAAGTACTATCAAAGTCGAACCGAATTGCATATGGTTTGGTTTGGCCAATCCAAACTGAAATGCCTGCCCTAGACTTTCACCATGCCTCCAATATGGTTTTTCTCTATTTAATATAATTCTCTACCACACACTTTTCATTCTTATGATGGGATCTTTCCAAGCTTGATATCACCAAAACATTTCCACTTAAAATTGAAACTGCATCTATCAACTTATTAGCTTGTTTGACTTTTCTATTTATTTCTTTGGTGTATTTGCCAAATAGTTTTACTTTTAGTAAAGTCATCATTTTCATTTACCCCAGTGCCGCAAAGGCTCCCATCTACGGTGGGGTAAGGGGGGTCAGATGTACGCAGTCTTACCCCTGTACGTTGTCTTCAAATACATTAGTAGAAAACATACTCTATGATTAAACCCTGAAAACTCAATCAAGGTGTTAGCTTTTACAAATCATAAATGATCACTTATACCCTGAAAACTTATTTACAAGTTTGTTTAAAATATGAAAGATGGTTTTGAAAACTAGACTTTTTCCTTGAACAAAAAGAGTTGGTGAAACGGTAATGTTGTTTTTAGAAATATATTTCCAAGCGGTCAGACGACCGCTGTCCGACCTCGGGTGGATCATCAAACCCTAACCAAGAGTCCAATAGCAATAAGGTTCTTTTGACCTTACTCATCTCTCTTTTTCTTTTTCTTTTACCTTGCTAAACGTTTCTTCAGTTTTCTCTGTTCATTAGTGCTTTCGATTCTGGAGAAGAACTGCTGATGGACATTCTTGTTAATGGTGGAAGCAGTTTTTCTTATCATCCTCGAATCATTCCCGGCCACTCAAAAACTGGAAATTGAAGTGCATTCATCAATTTTTGCAGAATTTCAGAAGGAATCTTGTTACTAATCTTCTTTAGTCAAGAAAACATGTTGAGTTCTTTCTTTTTCTTTTTGATGAAACATTTTGAACTCAAATTGTTTTTGTATCATTTTTGTTAGATAATAATTCTAGGTGTATTCAATATAAACTTTTGAATGTAAATATAAAATCGTTAAGTCTATCATGGACTTTTACCTCAATGTTACCTACACTCACGGTCTATTATTCTATCTTCCTTTTCCCTAAAGATTTCTCTAGACTTTGTTTTGTGTTCTACTTATGACAAATACGCATGAACCGGGTTTTATAATCTTATCAAAATCGCTTAATTATTTATCTGAGATCAAGAATTGGCGAACCGACCCTAGACCGCTACCAGGTCAATAGGGGGTATGACTGTATGAGGATGACTTTGATATGCAAGCCTGAAGGAAAGTGCACGTCGGAAAGTAATTTGTACACTCCTAGCAGAAGTAGGGGTGGACTCGGGTCCGGGCCGGGTCCGGGTCGGGCCGGGTCCGGGTCGGGCCTAGACCCGGGCGGGCCGGCGGTTCAAGAATGGTGGACCCGGGACCGGCCCGGGTAGCCACCGGGTCCGGGCCGGGCCGGGCCTCCGGTTTGGATTTTTTTTTTTTTGCTTTCCTAACCCCCCCCCCCTCCCCTCACCCCCCACCCTCCCAAACCCCCCTCCAACCCATCCTACCCATCAAGCCCAACCCGGGTGGAACCCCAAAAATGAAAAAAAAAATAAAAAAAATTCAATTTGGCCAGGGCCGGTTCAGCAAAATTGAGACCCGAGCCCGGACCCGCCCTACCCCCGGGCCTAGGCCCGACCCGGACCCGGACCCGAGAACCGGGCCGGGTGGCCTGACCCGAGTCCAAGCCTAAACAGAAGTAAATAAGTTAGTACACTCCTAGAAGTAAATAGTACGTAGTATACATTGTACTCTCCTAAAATACCACTATTTTGGGCAAAAAACTGTTAGAAACTGCATCTGTCAACCATAGTAACACCTTTAGTTAGCTTTTTGTAATATTTAAACAGTGATCATTCGATCTTGTAATCAATGCCTTCTTTCTCCATCTTGCTTTGCTCCTGATTTCCTTGTGAATGCCGCTGCTCTGTTTGAAAGAAGAGAATGAATTGATGGTGCCACACTGCCACCTACAAAAAACCCTAGGACAAATGTCTAACTCTGTCGCACCCAATAATTGTATTTAATTATGTATTAATCTATATTTATGCATCGCAAGTTCTTTACGTTTTCTTTTGATAATATTTTTTGACAAAGCCACATTTTGATTATTACTTTTCAAGATCTTTGACATTTTTATAGGCTATGAAGCCGATCGGTGATCCCGGACCGGAATCGGACCCACCACTGTGGGGGATCAAATAAGGTCTGTTTTTCCGGTCCCGAGCTTGGATCGGGTACCCACCCGGATATTGGGGCGGGCTTAGTCTCAGGTAGGTTATCTGGGGACCGGGCGGTCCCGGTCCTAGTCCCAGTCCCAACAGCCAATTTTTTTTTAAATTTTAATTAGGGAGTGGGGCTGGATCAGACTAGCCGTTTGGTATGGCTAGTAACAGCTCTTTGACCGTTGGGGAGATGTTTGGGGTTAGGGGTGGGGGGTCACCAATTTTTTCCCTATATATACCTACTCATTTTATACATTTTTTCACACTATTCTACTTCTACTCAAATTGTATATTGTTGCACTCAAGTACAATTGTACAAAGTACAATGTATATTTGGTCCAACAAGTTAACCGTACCAATATAATTCAAGGGAATCAAGGCACCACGCTGATTAATTTTTTATACGTTTTATTCCAATAATAAATGGCATAAAATGAATTAGGGGTGGACTCGGGCCGGGCCAACCGGCCCAGAATCGGACCGGCCCGCTACTGTGCGGGCCCGGACCAGCCCGGTTAACCGGTTGGTTGGCCGGTTCGGGCCACCCGGCCTGGTGGGATGTCGGTTCGAGCTCGAGCCCTTCAAAAGGTGAACCGACCCGGCCGGTTCGGGCCTGGGCCGGGCCATTTTTTTTTTTGAATTTTTTTTAAGTTTTTGGGTTGGGCTGGGTATTTTGGGCCATTTGAGGTGGTTAGAGTTGATTTGGGGGTGAGTGGGAGGGTTGGGTTAACTAGGAAAAGCCAAAAAAAAAATAGAACCGAGGCCCGGCCCAGCCCAGACCCGGGGGTTACCCGGGCCGGTTCCGGGCCTCCCCTTCATGAAACGAGGCCCGGCCGGGCCCAAACCGGAACCGATCCATCCCTAAAATGAATACCAAGAACTTTGGTGGATCAATTAACAAAAGGTAGATTGTTGTAATTGCAACGTATACTATTCTAAGAATATGCATTACATTCATTAGTTTTGCATTTTATTCATTCATTTACATTAATAGATAAAAAGAGTTGTTCACTTTAAACACGCCTAAATGCATATGTAATGAAAGCTTCATGCAAAAACTAGACTTTATTATATGAAATTCTAGTAAACATGCCAAGCTACAGTTAAAAAAATCTAACAAAATAAACCGAGCGAGTAAATTTTTTGTTTTTGTTTGTCTTTATGGGGTTTACCTGAATAGTTTTCTCCTATACCATATTCATTCATTAATTCTATATAAAAAGACCATTTATGAAGAGTCAAATCTCCCCGGGCTTGTGCCCAGAGGAGAAAGAGAATTAATTATGACAACAAAGCTAGTACACTCTACAATGGGGCACTTCGTGCCTCATCACGCCTAAACCTGGTTAAAGCTATTCACTAGTACAACATTACAATTATAAATATGATTACAAAAAAAAAGACACGTACACTTGGCTGCCTATAATTTACATAAACTCATCCCACCCAGTGCATATGCCTTCACCCTCACCGTCACTGCTAAACAACGTCTGGTCTGAACAGTCGAGAGATGCTCCACATGCTGAGTTGTACGACTGGCATGCTGAATGGCAAACACGTAACCTGTTATCACCGTCCTTGTCACACTTCTGGATTGAGATCTGGGGATTCATACAACAGATTCAGTGTGTCCTTAAGCTAATGTAAACAAGGGACAGAGTTCATATCCGATTTCATCCCTAGACTATACACTTGTTTAATTTGGTCCTCGACTTTATTGACACTTGGGCACTCGGGCTATTTAAGCCAAAATTAGTTTCTTATACATATTTGGTTCCAAATTTCCAAATAAGAAGAATATTTTCGTCAATCAGATTTAGACACCACTTGTTCCTCAACTATGTAATTTGGACCCGATTTAGTCCTCAACAAACCAAAATACCCTTGATACCTATAATAGAGCCTATTTGGTAATACCAAATTTTTGCTGAATTATGAAAACTTATTTTTAAACATATGCAAAAAGGCTAAATGGTCTTTTTTAAAATTTTCCTTTTTCATAACCAAGTGGGGGACTGGTCATGCACTACAATGTTCTTGAGGACAAAGGTGAGGCCAAATTGAATAGTCGAGATGCAAACTGAGTCATAAAGCGTAGCACATAGTCAAGAAAGTAAGGGACTAAAACATGTATTATAGCTGTTTAGGAAAACTAACCCAGCAAGCTAAACGCTTGGAAGCACCATCACAGTCACGGCCTCGAATGAGGTTAAGTATTTTACGAGGGCCGGCTGGAAAGAGTCGGTGGTAGTTGGGCATCACAACAACTTCTTCAAGCTGCTGCAAAATGCTCAACTCACTGGGAGCACAGTGTTGCCAAAGAGCATCTTTCCTCAGAACGTCTTTGCAAACTGAGAGACTCGGGAGGAGCATCGTGCTGTTCTGGCAGGTATAACCTGCATAGTCAGAGCACCGGAACTCACACACTCCATTGTCGCATACACCACCATGCAGACTGCACTGTTCATCACATATTGCTGCAAATTTCACATTTCTAATATTAATTTTTGTAATATCTTTGCCTGTATTCCCACATGTCTAGCGTTCGTGGTAGAGTCTTTGATGTGCCAGAGATGATATAGTACAAAGACTACAAACCACAAGTTCCAAAAAGTCGAGGATCAAAAGTCTGGGCACTATTCCAAATGTGTAGGGATTCACGTAACATTGTTAGAAAGAGCCCTCAGAAAAGAGTGTCTAGCCAGCCATTGTAAAGTGCAGGGTTGGTTACTTTTAAGTTTTAACTAAAACAAGTGAGGGTTACGTTTCGAAAAATGCAAGGGTTTATTGGATTATGGAAAATGCTACATAAAAGAGAAAAAACTATGAAAATTGTTTTCTTATGATAGGTTTTTTACCATGGAAAATGAAAAGGAAAATGAAATATGATTACTTCTATTTAAAATTACATACATCTTTATACAGTAGACATTATTTAATGTATTGAGTAACAACAAATACCTATAACAAATTATATCGAGATTCAGTCTACCTTCTTTGCATGCCACATTTTCTTTTTTTATAACTATGGTTCCCTTCCTAGTAGTCCCCGCAACCAAACAGACACAGACCCCAGTGCAGGGGGGCTCAAAATGTGTTTTCTTTCTGCTGTGATGTTTAGTCAAACAAATTTGTGATAAAAACGAAGTGATTTACCTGTGGAACAATCAATCCCGGTGTACCTATTTTCACACTCACAAACACCATTCCTAAGACACTTTCCATGCTTACTACAATTATTGGGGCATGAACCTGCCAATAGAAAGCAACATGGCCCTCAAATATAAATAGAAACAAAAGTAGACACTAAAGTAGAAACGTAGAATGAATAAAGCAGAAAGCAGCTCACGTTTACTACAATCACGTCCCTCAAATCCTAGAAAACAATGACATTTTCCGTCAATGCAATCCCCGTTGGAATTGCATGAAGCAGGACATCGATCAGAAATGGGAAATGTATGTACTTGGCAAAGCTCATGATAAGCAGGGCAGATCAGCTCACCTATATTTTAGTAAAAAAAATTATATCAGCAGGTACAAATATATCTATAAAATATTTACTTTACACGTTGTGCAATACAAAAGATCCAATACAATAAATAATTATTGCAGGAAAAAGATATACCATTAAACCCGGGAAATATAACAGGTCCACCAGCGAGAGGGCATGCTTTCCAAATGCCATCAACAGAAACCTGTGAACTTGTCAGAAGACATCTTTAGATTCCTCATTTTCCATTAACAAGTAAATTTTCTTTGAGTTCCAATGTGATCTCATACCTGTAGGGAGTTGTTCAAACATCTGTGCTTATAGCAGCCATTTCCCTGGGTCATAGAACCACGTACAAAACCCGTTCGCACTAATGATGAAGCCATGCACCTGCAAGTAAAAGATCCATAACGTCATAACTCAAACACCCCTCCTTTTTTGGAAAAGATGTAGTCATCATCATCATCATCATTACCCCAATGCCGCAAAGGCTCCACCTGCGGTGGGGTTTACCCCTGTACTAAACTACTAAAGCACACTCCAGATGACCCGTGGTGAAAATCACGTCGAAAATTGCGTGGAAAAGATGTAGTAACAAACATAATTAAATTAATATATTAATAAACTCACCTAGAATTACTTCCCCTCACTTCCCCTAACATCTGGTCAGGAGCCCGTGCACTGTTAGTGTCCGTACATGATCCATCAGAGTATGCTACATAATAGGTGCAATAATCAGCTAATGATGATTGACCGCCTGCAGGAGCAACAAAAAACAGCCACTCGATGTAATATATATTTTAAAATTTTAAAAATCCAAAAAACGATCCATGTACTCAAACTTTAAGAACAGAAACAACACACCTCTGTTAGGCTGTGGAAAATATCGAGCCCATTCAGGAAGATCACTGCTGTAATTAACAATAGGACAGTAGCCTTCAGCCTCTCGGTTGTAAGTACATCCGGATAGCTGTGTAGAGTTGCAATGGTAGGGCCCCTTCCATTGATTGCAAGGGGAAGTGACGAACTCTGTTCCTTGGTTGCGGCCCCACTCAAGGCGATCAGCCATGCTGTAATTAGCTCTATACCACCCACTGTCCTCAAGTAGAGCAAGTGTCATTTTTGAAACGACTGATCTTGTATCAACTGACCCAGTCATTATCTCATTCATCAACAGTCTTTTCTCCCAATGAGATCCTGCAACATCATACATTTTTCAATCTCGTCCAATTCAAATCAAAGCTCGAGTGTTTTGTACTTCATATCAAGCACCTGAGAAGTGCCACTGCTAAACTTATTTGCTAATGAAATACTAAATAATCTATACGAAATAAGTAAGTCATTTTACTTCCAAAAATGCTTCTGTTTAGAAAAGAAAAATAACATAAAGTCAGTACAAAGAGTTCTTTTGGACAAGTTCTACATAATTTGTTTAAAGATAAAATCAAAGTTTTATCCAAATTTGGGGTGGGCCGGAGCCTAGTATGGCCCCCTTCCTAGCTATGCCCCTGCATATAGTACAAAGGACTATGAAGTATATAAACCTGATGTTCCACGTCCACCTCCATCTTCAAGCTCTAATCCAGTAAAATTTGCTGAGAATGCCTGCAATTTTAAAATTGGTCAAGGCATCTCCAAATACTCTCAGTTAGCCTTTCTTGGGAAGAATAATAGGCCTTGATGGAGGAAAATCAAACCTTACTCAACCCATTTTAAAAGGGTTCTGTTTCAAACCCTTTTTTGTCCCAAAAAGGGTTGAATATTATCAGACAAAGCAAAACTTTCATGTGCATGTCGAAGAATTACACATGAATCACGCACAAATTACATATGATAGATTTAATTAAACCAACAAATAAGTTGGAAATATACAAGTAAGGTTCCTATTTTAAGACAGTTGTAGGTTACCAAACATGAATTTTTTGGAGCAGAGATAGCATTGTGCTGTATACATGATAGTAGAGGAAGGGTATGAAATTAATTACTTGATAGTGATAGCGAGCATGCATTATCACTCGAGGAAGCACCACTCTAGTCACAAGTCTTCCAAGCTTGTCATCCATGGCTTGCTCCGTCACCTGAGAATTAAACACTCTTGCTCAGCTGAATAAGACAGAGGAGAGCACAATAACCAAAGGCAAACTAAAGTTACCCCCGGCCCCTAGTGCAAATATTGATAAAAAAACACAAGTTTTAGAGAAAAAAGACAAAAAAAAATATGGCTTTGATTGTGAGGTAATTGAAGAGAAAAAAGAGTGAATGATTATACATCGACACATTCTGATTTTTTATATCTAAAAAGTAGTAAAGCAAAGAAATAACCAACACACACCTGTACACGCCTTCTCTTCCTCTCATCACGAAAATGTGCAAAAGCATGTGGGTCAAATCCTAAAACATGCATGACCTGCAGAAACCCAAAGATAGACATCAGCAGTGCAAGACAAAGCTTAAGACAAAGTGCACTTGGGCATATTGACTTACCTCATGTACTAGACTAGCTGAGAGTAAGGTTTCTGATTCAGCAGTCAAGTGGCGTGGAGCAACATTAACATGCCCTGGAAACATTTTTTATCTATTTAGGTAAGCAAAACCTAACAATGCAAACTTCTTTACATGAACAAGCTGTAACAACATCGGTGTTATAAAAGGAGGCCTGGGTGGGAGGGTGAGGGCTCCAACTTTCGCTTGATCATCTTAAAACACGGTCAGCGTTCTAGATAGTCTTAGGTGGCCTCAGTGGTCCTAGCCGGACCGATGTGGTCCAAGCTGTCGTTAAAAAGTATTATTGTTTTTGTTCTCATTAAAATGGCGTCTTATCAAGACTTTTATATTGCAAACCAATATGTCTATGATAAATATATGTACAAGAATGTGGGATATTTGATGGTATATTCCTATTTTGTAGAGCGTAGCTGCTCGCTAATTGAAACTATGATTCATAATTGTTTTATGTTTGACCTCATGTAGTTTTTATTGTAACCATCCTTTTCAACGAACTACTCCCTAGTCCCTATGTTCCCAAAAACATGAGTTGTGTTTTGAGGCTTTTTGTTTCAAATAACAAAACCCTTCTTCAAGATTCTTTCTTTCCTAAAAAATGTCTTATTTTATTGCTGAGCTATAATTATCAAGTGAAATTCCAATAAAGCCAAGTGACAAGTGGTTCTAATTAACTGCTCAAGTCAATCTTTGAAATAAGTTTTAGAGGCATAAGTGACCCGTCATAACCACAAAAGCTTCTCTAGCTAGGTTGAGTTGACTAAAAAAAGATGTAACTCACTCAAATAAGACTTCTTTTTGATGGGGGGAGTAGTATTTAATTGTTTATAACATGAAATATACATTACAACAATTTTTTATGCTTATATATTGAATTTCTAAAAAGCTAAGCAACCATTTATAATATTAGCCTCCTTTCAGTGGCACTTAGGTAGCCTAGGTGCTTGCTCCCTCCCTCAACCCCCACTTGCCTGGGGCCTTAAATAAAACACTGACCAACACGATAGTTGGTTGATGAAACATACCAGCTACAGCACGGCCCCATTGATCACGTTCACATGTAACTGCCCAAGCAAGTGTATTGCCTGTTGTAGGCCTTGTAGTTACTAAAAGAACAAGGTCTGCATCAGCAACTCCTTCTGCAGAAAAGGAGAATTGATTAATACATTATCGGTTGCTTCTTTATAGAATTATAGGAGCAGAGGAAAAGTAATATTATTATCTGCAAGTTTGCACTAACAATATACCTTCCACATATTCTCGAGGAAGTTGAACACCACCGTCCTGCCCACATGCAGAATATCCGCTCAACCGCAAGTTTCCTCTCACGGACTCAACAGCTAATGCTTGTTTAAACCACTCAGCTGTTTGACCAAGAGCCTACATTTTGTCACCTCGATATTTTAGCTTCCACAACTTGAAATCACTCATTGAAATTGATAGAAGTCATAGAACCCAAGAGCATTATAAATTTATAATAGACAGCAGTCACTTATACTATGTTCATAGAACAAACATAAGTGGAAAAAATGACCAAAAAATGAGAGAGCCAATCAAACCATTTACCATGTGCCAGATTGATGTCATCATAGCACATTGGCATGCACATTTTTTCTTCTTCTTTCTTGATTTTCTTTTCTTTTCACAAAGGCTTAATTATTTCAAAGGGCCAGAGGATTGGTCAATTACCAGATGAACCTCAAGGTTTCTGAAAATTACAAATAACCCCCTGGATATGTCATATTTTCAGAAAACAATACGGAAGTATGCTTGGACATGATGATATTACTAGGAACTCAGTTTTTCGGATGAAATATTTGACCCAAATATGCTTTTATAGAGAGCCTTGCATATTTTTGCCAAAAAAAAATCATATACACTCAATTACATCCAAAGATGCACAATTCTTGATAGATCATTATTATACTACGTATAATCTTTTGGTGTAAAGAGGGTCAGTAACAGATAAACCAGAACATTATTATTTGTAATTTTGGGAAACCTCTAGGGTCAAACTGTAATTTAGCCAAATCCTGGGGGAGGTAGATATAAATACGTATTGACCCTTCAAAAATCAAAATAACTATAATGTCTGATAGTTGAGAACTTGTAAATTGTAATAGCCAAGGAGAAAAGGTAACCTTGCGAAGACGATGCTTTTTGTCATCCCCAGCTATATCATCTAAAGTACAGTTATACCAGCAATCCCCATAAATTGGAGGATCTCCGTGAGGATTACAAGGGGTAACAGAATATGAAGTCCCCGGTGGCTCACCAAGCTGGAGAACATATATAAAAACATGATTTCAGCAATTGATATCTAAGAAAGCAAATTCCTTCAAGTCATATATACCACTTGCCTTGACAACATCTCCAACATTTTGACAGTCTCTGTCAGATGAGTGCCCAACAGCATCATAATTTAAAATAATTCTAATGGGTTGCATAGCATCCTTAGGTTTCCTTGATATTTCCAACAGTGCCCTCCCCCTACGATGAAGGCTTTCTGAACCAGCAGACTCATCATAGACCTGAGGGTTAACTGAATACACGCGGAGGCCGGGCCGCTTTCTCTGTTCAATGATCTGATCATGAATACAAGAATGAGATACTATATCTTCTTTTTCCTTTTCCATCCCTTCTCTCAATAACCGATGCCTGTGGGTTGATGCATGTCCATACTCTAAGCAGAGTAACAGCAACACAACCTAAGAAAAATATGATAGATAGGACTCAATACATGAAAAACAAAACAAAAAATGAATGTTTTCTTTCTGTTTAATTTTTTCAATAATTCCAAACAAGTACTGAAAGTGACTCATTTATTTTTTAGGCATATAAAGTTTGTAAAGTGAGTAGCCAACAAATAATTATCTTTATAATAAATGTTAACAGATTGTTATAATAATTTTATAAAGGCTATAACAATAATATTAACCCCACCCACATTAATACAATGACATCCACATATAGCAACCATTATCCCCACACAATAGCCAACAGATAGAGCACATTGACATCAATTTACTAGATGTATGTATTTATTGTGTTGCTTCAATGGAATTCCAGTCCAGAAAGGAAACTTTTTCATTGCTTGCATTTTTAGAAGGTGATCTTAAAACACTCGGACAGAACAACCAGAAATCAAATAAAGTCAACAATAGAACGGTATAACCAAAAAAGGAAGTTGCCAAATCATATAATTAAGAATTCCCAGAAATGTTTTCTCAAAATGGAGTACATACTTACAACCCAAAAATTCCTTAAATTGCCATTTTCCTTATTTAACTTCAGATAATTCAGTGTACAAATGCTAGGGAATTCCTAATCTTTCCCGAGTGAAGAAACGTAAACAAAAACAAAATTAAAACACATCCAGCTACCCAAACCCTAACTTGGAATCTATCAGTAAAACAAAATTACAGCTTTTACCCAAGAACAAAATGGTTTGGAGGGGACAGGTACCTGGAGAAAAGAGATTGGAAATCGAAGTTTGGCCGTAATGTCTGGCTTTGAATAAACACTAACAGTACTACATAAACTACAGCACCAAATCTTCAACTCCATTGAGCGCAGCTTTCAAGACCGCAGCCGCTACTCCAAACCACACAGGTCCCATTAAATCGCTACCGGAGATTCACCGATCGGATCCAACCCCGACTCCGGAAACAATCGCCGTGCTTTCCGCATTACGGGTGAGTCAAATGGTTAGAGATGGTTAAAATGGTTAAAAATCAAAGCTTTAATCTACTAAGGAGGAACACGGGTCCGGGCATGCAAATTGTACGAGCTGGAAGTTGTTGAAGTGCTTTAAAGCCTGAAATTCTCCCTGCAAAGAAATCACCTAGCTCCTCCCCCTACTGTCAACTTGCTAGTTTGGGTATTTCGGACTTCACCTTAAAGATATCAAGAAAGACCAGATGACTATTCCGCACCTTTATACACAAACATACTCCGTATAACCCATAAATTGTTTGTATATGGATATAATAGGTGGGTGGATAGGAATGTGCTGTTACAGTGTATACCTTAATAGCTTGTGCCGTGTTATTTATGAACACACTGAATAATTAATGAAATAATGATACATATGTAATGAAAATAAGTGTAATGGATAAAATATGATTTTTTATATTACGTATTTAAGTGATCATAATGACAAAAAATTAGTCATAATAATAGCATGTATGCTCGTGATTGTATTTATTTTCATATAAGAATGACATCAATATTACTTGAACACTTTTATTGGACAAATATATGACCAAAGCCCAATTAGACAAAAAAGTGACTAAACTCCCTTACCCTAATAATCCATCGCACGTCTATGCATCCTTTCCGCTCAAGTCCAGCTTCGCTCCAGATCCGCTCCACAAGCTTTGTTCTTTCATCGTGTCTGCTCCAGATCCACCACATCCAAGGTGAGCGCTCGGTCCGCAGTCGGCGGCGGGGGGGGAGGGGGGCGACGTCATGCTCCGCGCATGGACCCGGCTCGACTCAATGCCGGGGTGGAAGCCCTACAGGAGGCAACTCGGGTTCTGGGGACCTTGGCTCAAAGTTTCCAACAGATGGTGTCTGGCGGAAATGTGGATGAGCCTGTCCGTCAAAAGACGCCAGCGGGTGTGGAGGTGTCCTCTAGGCGGCGTGACGAGCGACGCTCTGGATCCAACCAAAACAGGAGGGAAGAAGTCTCCCAGCAGCTTAGCCGACCCCATCGACAGGCGGGGAGGGGCACCCAGTAGGGGCGCTCAATGCAGATGGAAGGAGGCGAGTCCTCTCGCCACTCTCACCGAGCGAGCAGCCGGACTGACTCCATGGAGAGGCAAAACGTGGGGGCCCGACCTCACGTGCACAGGCGACTTGGAGGCGCCGCTGGACACGCCCAACCCCGTGTTGGGGCTGTTCGGGAGAACCCACCGCCGGCCGAGGTGGAAGATCTACGACAGCGCCTTGACGAGTTGAGAAGGAGGGTCGTCGGGGGGGAACCCTACACGGCTGGCCTCCGGATACCCGAACCTTTCACCCGGGCGGTCATGGATGCGCCGTTGCCGAGGGGCTACAAGCCCTGCGCCATTGAAGCATACAAGGGCGCTTCTGACCCCCAACATCATGTATCTCGGTACCTTTCCTACATGGTCATGATGGGGTACGAGGACGCCATCCGATGCCGCGGTTTCTCCGCCACTTTGGATGGCCCGGCTCGTGAATGGTATGACTCTCTACCCGACGGGAGTATCACGAATTTTCGTGAGTTGGCTCAGCGCTTTCTCTTGAGGTTCGCGAGCTCCCGAGACGTCAAGAAAAACTTCAGCCACCTGTTCGGCCTAAAACAGGGGAAGAAGGAGTCATTGTTGACCTTCCTAGCGAGGTGGAGGGCCAAGTCGGTCAAGGTTCAGGGCCTTGATGACAGGACCGGGGTGGCCATGCTCACAAACTAGAGCGGAAGCAGTGGGCCCGAGCCCTATACGTCGGGGAGATAACCAGGGCTCCCACCGACAAGAGGGTGAAGAGGGACCCCATCTTCTTCACCGACGTACATTTGCCACCGATGCCTCTGCCGCACAGGGATGCCTTGGTCATCAAGGTCGAAATCAACAACACAATTGTCCATCGAGTCGTGGTGGACAATGGGAGCTCCGTTAACATCATGTACTATGACACCTTCCAGGGTCTCGGGCTGGACCGAAAAGACTTGATCCCGGTGAGAACCCCACTCTCGGGCTTCACCGGGGACTCCATTGAGTCGGAGGGCAGCATAGTCCTCCCCGTGATGGTGGGCTCCGAGCCCTGCGTATCCAAGTTAGACGTCGAGTTTATCATCGTACGCCTAACTTGTGCGCATAAGATCATCATGGGAAGGCCGGCCCTGGAAGACCTCAGATGTGTGATATCCCAGGAGCACCTATGCATGAAGTTTCCCACTCCGAATGGCGTCGGAGTTGCCAGGGGAGATCAACGAATGGCGAGGAGCTGCTATCTGAAAGCTTGCAAACAAATCGGTCAAAAAGACTTCAGGGTCCACACTATCAACAACAAAGCCATGAAGTATGAGGAGGGTCAGCTCCACGCTGAACCCACCTCAGAAGTGGAGGAGATCCAGATTGACCCCGAGAGGCCGGAGCGGAAGGTCAAGATCGAGACCGGGCTCCCGGCCGGCTTGAGAGAGAAGATTATCCAGGTACTTGTCCTTTTTTAGCGTTGTCTTCGCGTGGGGACCGGAGGACATGCCTGGCCTTGACCGAAGCATCACTGTCCATCGGTTGGCTGTCAATCCAACGGCGAAGCTCGTGCAGCAGAAAAGAAGACACCTCTCAACCGAGAGGAGGGAATTCATGAAGAAGGAGGTTAACATGCTCCTGAGTATCAAGCATATCCGGGAGGTCTTGTACCCGGTCTGGCTGGCAAACGTGGTCCAGGCCCCGAAACCGCCAACCTGGAGGATGTGTGTTGATTACACCGATCTCAACAAGGCATGTCCGATGGATCCATTCCCATTGCCTAACATCGACCAACTAGTCGATGGGATGGCCGGATGTGAGCTCCTTAGCTTCATGGACGCTTTTCGAGGATACCATCAGATTTTCATGCATGAAGACGATGCGGAGAAGACCTCGTTCGTCACCCCATAGGGGATTTTTTGTTATCTTGTCATGGCCTTCGGGTTGAAGAACTCTGGGGCGACGTACACGAGGATGGTGGCCAAGGTATTCCGGAAGGTGCTCAGAAGGAACATGAAGGCGTATGTTGATGACATGATCGTCAAGAGCACCCGGGCGTCCGATCATGCAGATGATTTGGCATAGATCTTCGGGATCATGAAGGCAGTCCGTCTGCGCCTGAACCCAAAGAAATGTACCTTTGCCGTCCAAGGAGGCAAGTTCTGGGGTACATGGTCACACGGAGGGGGATTGAGCCAAATCCTGAGAAGGTAAGGGCAATACTTGACATGGAACCCCTGAGGTCGGTGAAAGAAGTCCAGATTCTCACCGGCCGGCTAGCAGCCCTTGGACGCTTCATGTCCAAGTCTGCCGAGAAGTCCCTACCCTTCTTCCAGGTCCTAAAGAAACAAAATGGTTTCGTCTGGAATGATGAGTGTCAGCGAGCCTTCGACGACCTGAAGAAGTACCTCCTCTCTGAGCCTTTACTCAGCAAGCCGGAGAGGGGGGAGACGTTAATCCTTTATCTTGGGGTTTCCCAAGGCGTAATCAGTTCCGTGCCGGTTCGCGAGGAGGAAGGCGTTCAGCGTCCCGTCTACTATGTGAGCAAGACCCTCTAGAATGCTGAGCTCCGGTACACCTCGCTCGAGAAGACAATATATGCCGCCTACATCACCGCCAAGAAGTTGACACACTACTTCCAAGCGCACCTGATCAGAATCCTGTCGGACCAACCCCTAGGTGCCGCTCTGAGGGTGCCGGCACAACCCGGGTAGTGAAGTGGTCGATGCTCCTCAACCAATATGAGGTTGACTTCCATCCTCGGACGTCCATCAAAGGCCAGGCTCTGGCTGATTTCATTGTGGAATGCACGGCCCGAGAGGTGGCATATAGGCAACAAGAGAGGAATGAATAGTGGTGGACTCTAGCGACTGATGGGTCGGCAGGAGCCAAGGGATGCGGGGGCGGAATCGTCCTCATCTCACCCGAGGGATTCCGAGCCTACTATGCCTACCGCTATCTTTTCAAAGTCTCCAACAATGAGGTGGAGTACGAGGCCCTACTGTCTGGGCTACGACTGGCAGCCGCCATGGGAGCAAAGTGGATAACGGTGAAATGTGACTCCCGCCTGGTGGTTTCCCAGGTCAAAGGTGAGTTCGAAGCGAAGGAAGAAAGAATGATGAAGTACCGGATTGTTGTTCGGGAGTTTCTCGGGTTGTTCAAGCAAGCAGAGTTGATCTGCATCCCGAGAAATCAAAACTCCGATGCAGACCTCCTCTCAAAGCTATCCCAAAGGTTGCCTGAACACATATCGAGAATTGCACGCATTGAGGAGATGAAGACCTCAAGCATATCGGCCTCACCGTCCATTGACGTCCTTCCCCTGCAACCAGTCGCCTGGTGTTGGGTGGATGACCTCCTGTGCTACATAGCCGACGAGACGCTCCTCGATAAAGAAGAGGAGGCAAGGTTAGTCCGGCGACGAGCTCCGGGCTACGTCGTCTTGGATGGGAAGCTGTACAAGAGGTCCTACAATGGGACCTTGCTAAAGTGTTTACGCCCACATGAGGTGGACATGATCGTCTCTGAACTCCATGGGGGCGTGTGCTCCGCCCACCAGGGGCAGGCACGTTAGCTAGGAAGGTCGTCCTCCAGGGGTACTTTTGGCCAACAATAATGAAGGATTGCGCTGACTATGCAAGGAAATGTGAGACATGCCAGAAGTTCCAGAAGAGCCCTGGTCATTTCTTAGATCACTAGTGGAAAAACGTCAATTAGAGGCGCTTCGTTTGAGGCGCTTTTCAGCACAAGCGCCTCTGTTAGGGAATATTTTATTTTTTATATTTTTTTCGATTGCGTGCGGCGTTTCTTGGATAAAAGCGCCTCCATTTTGTATCCCGGATAATTTGTTTTCAAAAAAATTATGAACCGTGCGGCGCTTTTATCTAAGAAGCGCCTCCAATTTTCTTACCGATTTTTTTTAAATTAATGCCACGCGTGCGGCGCTTATCAGAGAAGCGCCTCTAATATTATTTTTTTAAATTAATTGCTTCGCGCGTGCGGTGCTTATCAGAGAAGCGCCTCCAACAATAAACCCTAAGCGACGACCAAATTGATCTGTGAGTTACGTTCTACGCTTCATTGCAGCCGCACCGACCTCGACGCCACAGGAAAAATATCACCGGATCTGCTCCGGCTCGGCGTGGACTGCTCCGGCTCGTCGTGGACTGCTCTGGCTCGCGGTGGACTGCTCCGGCTCGCGGTGGACTGCTCTGGCTCGCGGTGGACTGCTCCAGCCGGCATCGCAGGTAAGCATTTTTCAATTACGTTTTGGAATATATATAGGGAAAGGGAAAGGGAAAGGACAATCCCTTCGCAGATGACGAAATCAACCCATTTGCGGTAATTGACCTAGGATGCTTTGATTTACTAACATAATGTTGTTGTGATATGAATTCCCAGGAATGCGAATCTCAAACTTCTTTATTTTTAGTTTTGATGCTGAATATATATGATCAATCTGCATTTGCTTTATTCCTATAAATATTGGTGCATTTTTGCATGATCACTTCTTTTTCTTTATTAGGCTCGAATTGTTTGTTTCAATTCAATATTGTTTGATAGATAAATGAGTCAGTATTAACTAGAATTGATTGCAAATAATTAGTTACCATATCAGCATGTACAAATGAATGAATGCATGAATGAAAGTAAATACGGAGCACTATTCTTTACCATTATCATGTCAGTTATTTAGTTTTCCCTTGGAGTCCTACACTGTACAAAAGGATAGACTCCTGAGTTTATGGTATGTCATAGAATTAATAACTACTCAATATTTTTAATTAACTAGTTATTTAATATTTATGTAACATTTGCAAGGCTTTGAGCGAGAAGAACAAACTATCTGCTCTTCAGAATATCTATCCTCATCATATGGGGCGTTCAGGATATGTTCTTTCCATACCGAAATGGAAAGAGCAAGGATTATCAGATCAGTTTCTTACCAGTTCAGAGGTAGATTCATCGAACTCTAGCACAACCACTACTGATGATATATCTAGACATGTCAGATGGTTTTGTGCAAGATCAGGATTAACAGCGGATGGTCGCTTAGTGTTCCCTGGTAATACTGAGGGCATGCGTGAGAAAAAAGAAAAATTGGTAAGTTATAATTAGTAAAATTTGCTCATTTAGTTAAGTTATGTTTATTTTTCAACATTACATTCTATTGCTTCTATACTAGGATAAAGTTAAAGCAGATGTAGCAACAGGGAATTGGAAGCCAACTGGACGTCATGATATTCTAACTGAGATTGTTGGGAAGCCAGATTATCCTTGACGTGCACGTGGCGTCGGTGGTGGTGTGGGTTTTACACGTGTCTTTGATCGAGACCTAAGAAGTGGGCGTCGAGATAAAGTTGGTAATTTGAGTGAAGCTGACCTAAAACAGTTGCAAGAGCGGTTGGTAAAAGACATGCAACACTACTTCGTTTCAAGAGGTGAAGTACCTACCGGGGATTCAATGACAGCTTCTGAGGCGGCCCATGTGGATACCATGAATTCTGCTGCACCTCGTCTTAAAAAAAGTTTCACGGTAAGTTGTAATTGAGTTTAAAGTAACAAGTGTTTAATTTTCATTGAAGTTTTTGTTTTATTTTGTCATTTATTATGAAAATACATGCATGCAGGATGGTGTATCTTGTAGGCTAGCCGTTGAGTCACACACTGAATGTGGTGATAAGAGCTTTGATTTTGTTGCCATGGCGGTAGCCTACAACACGCCTAGCGGGGGGCTAATCCACAATGTGCCGATGTCTGAAAACACCATTAAAGTGAACATATCTATGGCATATCCAAACTTTGAAAATTGTCCCTTGCTATATCCTAATGAAGTCGCTGATATGAATTTTGTAGCAGATGTTGTAGGTTCTTTTGTTCAGTGGCCAACGCAGTTAGTTTTTTTTTTAGGGAGAGGTAATCAAGTAATGGTTGATCTGTACTATTTAATTTGTTGTATTATCTCGCTATAAATATGTATCATATTTGTTATTATAACCGTTTTAGGAACCACCATCTAAGCCAAAAAAGAAGGATGTTGCAAAAAAGAAACTGCCTTTTATCCCGAGGGACTCACCAAAAGTAATGGTTGAACCCAGCTCATGTGCATTGGTCAGTGAGGCTGTTCTTCATTCACTTACTGATGATCTTTTAAGATTGCATGAGAATCTTGAGTGGTATGAGCCCGACCTTTGTAAGTTTTCTATACCTCTTCCTGCGGATGTGTTCTGTTATGTTAAAGATATGCAATTTGGGACCACTGTTGACCGTGAAGACTTGAGTCAATTTCTTGAGGGTGATTCTGTTGATATGTCTATTATTCAGACCTTTATGCTGTAAGTATTGTAATACATTCAGAAATACTCTTGAACATTTGTTAGACATGATTAGTGATTAATTATTTTTTCTATATGCAGTTGTTTAAATGCTAAATCGATTGAGCTTGGTCGTGATGATGTGGGTCTTTTGTGTCCTCATATTCGTTCTTTTGGATATTATGAAGTCGATAGAAAAGGCACACTGACTTACATGAAGCATGCTCTGATTGAATTCTTTGAGAAAAATTTCATTATGTTGGCATATAATGAAGGGTATGATTTATATATGGTATTCTTTTTACATATTTATTAATCGTGACGTAGCAAGTCTTCACCCCCTTGTATTGTCTTATTAAATATAGGTATCACTGGATTGTGATTGTAATTTGTCCAAAGGTTGATAGAGGCTATATCTTCAATTCATTGCCAAGTTCATCCCATATTGCTATTCAAAACGACTTGACGATGTATGTTTTTTATGATTTAGTTGTGATCTCTAACATTAATGTTTTTATGTCGATATTGACAATGTGTATATATTGAGTTGGCATTATAGGATGTATAGGGTTGCTTCCACACAAAAGGGTCGAGGCAAATCAATTAAGTGGCATGACATCAAGGTACATTTGATGTGATATCTACTCTTATTTATATATAATATTTATGCCTTAAATAAAAAGAAGAGTTATTTGAAAAAAATTATCTTATTATGTAATAATGTTGTATATTTTTCATCAATTTAAAGTGTGCAAGGCAAACAGGCAATACAGAATGTGGGTACTATGCCATGAAATTTATGTGGGAAGTAATATCTTATGTTGGAAATTCTGATATTGGACAGGTATTTTATTTATATACTTCAACAAGTGGTTTTCACTAAATAACTTATTTATATATAATTTAGTTTAATATTATCCATTTTATTTATGTTCTTATCAATGCTTTCAGGTTTGGAATTCAAGAACTCAACCATATTCGAAGGAAGAGTTTGATGAAATCAGAAATGTGTGGGCTAGATTTTTTGTGGATGACATTATGAATATGTAGGATTTGTAGAAATTTGAAGATGTTAATGTAATTTTTTTATTGTGTTAGAATATTTGAACTTTTATGGAGTTGAATTCTGATTGTACGTTTAATACGGAGTTTATGAATGAATGTGCATAATGTCTTTCAAGCGTTTTGTAAATAAAGCAGGATATTTGATAATTAAAATTTTGTTTTTTTAAAAAAATTGAAATTAGAGGCGCTTCTACAAATAAAGCGCCTCTAATGTGTGATTCTTTTATACATATTAGAGGCGCTTGTAATGAAAAAAGCGCCGCGAATTATGATGTAAGATGCCGGGCGTGCGGCGCTTATTGTATAAAAAGCGCCGCAAAAATTCGAATAAAAAAATTAAATAAAAAAAAATTGGAGGCGCTTTTTCTTAAGAAGCGCCTCCAAAACAGCATTTGCGGCAGAATAATCGGAGGCGCTTCGAAGCGCCGCGCGCGCCTGTTCAGAAGCGCCTCCAATCTCCGTTTTTCCACTAGTGGATGTACACACCGATCAGCACCGCCCTTCCATTCACAAGATGGGGTGTCGACCTGGTCGGTCCCTTACCAACCGGGTCGAGAAACCGGAAGTTTGTCATCGTCGCGGTGGACTACTTTACGAAGTGGGTTGAGGCTGAGCCGCTTGCCAGCATCACAGATCTCCAATGTAAGAAGTTCATATGGAAGAATATTTTCTGCCGGTTTAGGGTTCCCCTCCGAATAATCTCCGACAACGGAAGGCAGTTTGACTGCGAAGCCTTCCGGCAATTCTGTGCAGAGTGGGGCGTAGAATCCAGCCGAGTTGCGGTCTGCTACACCCAGGAAAATGGACAGGTGGAGAACACCAACCGGACAATCGTCGATGGATTGCAAAAGAAGTTGGAGGCCCTCGGGACTGCCTGGGTGGAGGAGTTGAACAATATACTATGGACCTTCAGAACAACCCCAAGGAAGGCAACAGGAGAAACCCCATTTGCCTTGTGTTATGGCTTTGAGGCGAGGGCACCGTTCGAGGCCGTAGTTCCCAGCCGGCGAGTGGAAGAGTTTGAACCAGCCAGCAATGAGGAGAGGCTCCGAGCCGAGCTCCACCTCATTGAGGAAAGAAGAGACCGTGCCTTCATCAAAGCGGAAAACTATCGACGACAAGTCAAGGCGTACCAAGACAGCCGAGCCCGAGCCCGGAGTTTCGACGTCGGTGATTATGTCCTAAGACGTAGGAAGGCCAGAAGGCCGACAGAGGGAGGTAAGCTCTTCGTCAAGTGGGAAGGCCCTTACGTGGTTGACGCAGTGATCGGCCCTGAGACATACAAGTTGAAGACAACAATAGGCCGGTTGGTAGACCGCGTCTGGAATGCCGAGCACCTGATGAAGTTTTACCAGTAGAAAATCGAAGTTTCACTTTTCTTTGTAAACTCCTGTGCTCCGAGCACGGGATTACAATTTATAATTCTTCATGTGGTCTGCCCACATCATGAATTCAATATACTTTGCTAGCGATATTTTGTCTAAAAAAGAGGTCCGACCTCACTTAGCAATAAAGAGCGGCGGCAAAAAAAAGAAGTACTATGCCCCCCTCGATGTTTGGCCGACCTCGGCCAGGCTCTTTAACTGAAAATAGCCAAGCGATTTTCAAGAATCCGGGCAATTTTCTAAAGTAAAGAGCTAGCCACGACAGTCGAGGCGACGGTAGGGCCGGCCTCCAGGTCGAGGGTACTCAGGATGCTGACCTCCGGGTCCTTTCGAGTGCTCGCCGCCTAACATCGCTGGCCAAGCAGCTCGCACTCTCGTCATCCCTGAGTTGGCGGTGCGGGTTCGTTCTGGTGGATCATGCAGGGTCCGCCCCTGTGGTTTGGCTATCCATGCGGGAATAACCAGATTATTCCCCAAGTCTAGGCAAACTGGACGGGTTAAAGTGACAGTAGGACTGAGCCCCGGGTCATGAACGTTCAGGATACCGACCTAAGGGTCTTCCTCGTCGGTTCAATGTCCGACCTTGCTGGTCAAACAAGTCACTTACTTGTTGATTCCATATCAATAGCGAACACATCACTTCTACCCAACTAGGAGGGGCACGAATAGGCTCGGCCACGCCAGCCTGACCGCCCCCGGGAGGTTAAAGAAGCCAGATCCCCGAATAAATTGCTAAGTATTCGTAATGAAAAGTATAGAAAAGGATACATATGAATTAAAAATCAAACATCCATTCGAAACACAGAGTATTCAAGTGGAAAACAAAGGAAATACAAAATAAAAGGTCATGGTTGGACATGCCCGTCGCCATCAACCCCGGGGAATAGAGACTCCATCCTAGTCGCCCGACCGCCCGGTCGCCCGACCGCTCGGTCGCGTGGTCGCCCAGATTGAAAGCTCCACTGGCATCAAATTGCGGCAGGCACCTCAAATTTGTTACTCTCAAAAACACGAAGCGCCGTCAGTCTGCATACAGGGATGGCCAATCTGCATACACAGGAGATGCACCCTGCTCCCCTGCTCCGACTCCATCCAGCCAGCCTGGAGGATCCACCTCTGGCCCGCTGCCATTCACCGGGGAGATTCTGACACGGGGCATTTGGCCACCGTCTTGGGCGTCACGGCGCTCCATCTAGCGGACTTCGCCAACAGCAGACCGAGGCCCAACCTACGCCATCAAATCAGAACCTCCATCCTTAGTCTGCCTCGTTGAGGAAGAACCGTGGCCGATAATCCCAGGGTGAGGGCATCTGCTGCCTTGCATTGTTCAGTGGGAAGAGAAGACCAGACCTGCAAAAAAAAGCGTGAGTGAGAACTCCTGGAGACTCGCCCGAACAGAGAAAGGCGCAAGCCAAATTCGGCCTGGAAGATGGGTCAGCCTGATGGGGAGAGATCACCGGCGATTGGAAGCTTTGAGCCTACCGACCCGGAGATGACATCATACTCCTTGCACCTGCAGACATGGAGAGGTCCACCCGACCTAGAGATTCCAAGGGTCTGCCGGCCAGTCGCTCGCTAGAGGAGGAAGGATGCCAGCCGAGGAGATCTGATGTTTCACCTGGAAGCTGTCGCCGCCTGGATCCACCGCCTGGAATCCGTCGTCGTCTGGAACCGGCGCCTAGAAGCCGTCACCGCCTAGGGGAACGGCCAGACCTTCGCCCGAAGGAAGGCATCATCATCCTGGGGAGCCGCTGCGCTGGCTGTAGATCGACGCAGGGATCTGCCAGAGCTTCGCAAACATGGGCATCCGACCAGATGGAGGGCCGCCAGCTTAGGCGTCGGTCAACTGCATTGATTGCGGCGCTGCGCTAGGAAGACGCAAGGAGGACGACGCACACGGTTTCCAGGAGAGAGAGAAAAGAAAGGAAAGGAAAGGAAAGGAAAGGAAAGAAAAGGAAAGAAAAGAAAGGAAAGAAAAGAAAAGAAAAGAGAGAGACAAAAGGAAAGATAAAATAAATTCCGAAAATAATTTATAAAATTATGAATTTCAGGAATTTTTGGGAGCTGACCTGGATTCTGAAGTCCGGAAGAAAGCTGACGGCTGGAGTGCTAGGATGCTGAAGGAATTTATTTGGAGCCTTTTTTGGGAGCCTGATTTAATTTGGGAATTTCCATAAACTCTGGGATTCACATAATCCATAATTATGGTTCCTTGATATGTGAATATTTTTAAATCGGCAGCTGACTTAAACTACTCCCTCTTAGCCGAGTCTACTACTCGACTAAGGGAGTGGGGGACTCGTGATGGGGTTATGGGACTAGACCCAGATCCTAATCGGCCCAAGCCTCGGACTTGGACCAGCAGGCCCAAGCCCAGTGATCCAGAGCTCGTTCCGGCCCAACCGATCAGGCCCATCAAAGAGTGAAAGCCCAAGGCGGCATGCCTTCTAACCAAGCAGGGAGCCTGCCTTCCAGCCTAGCCAGGAGCCTGCCTTCCAGCCCAGTGGGGAGCCTGCCTTCCAGCCTAGCCAGGAGCCTGCCGACCACCAGCCTAGCTGGGAGCCTGCGGTCCAGCCCAGGTGGGAGCCTGCCTTCCGGCCCGGACAGCAGCCTGCCTCCAGCCCAACGGGGAGCCTGCCTTCCAGCCTACCCGGGAGCCTGCCTCCAGCCCGGTCAGAAGTCTCCCTCCAGCCTAGCGGGAAGCCCATCGTCCAGTCCAGCAGGAGGGAGCTCAAGCGTCCAGCCTGCCAGCCAGGAAGAGTAACAGCCAACAATCAATGCGCTATTAATCATGTGTTTAATTCTGTATTAATGTCGTAGTTAATTAGCCATTAGTATCTTTGACAGTTACTATTTGTAAATCGCCTATAAAAGGCAAATCCGAATTTCAAATGAGATATGCTATTCTTGGTTACCAAATCCCCTTTGCAACTTTCCATATTCGTACTTTCCTAATTCCTGCTTGAGTGTTCTTATGTAACTTTCCTAAAAGCCTACGAGCGTCCTATTTTGGACCAACACAAATTTTGTCAAGTTTGTGACAGAAATGTGAACACTGGCAATCGTATTATGGCAGAAACGCTTTTGTGTAAATCGATTTCTCTAATTTTTTGTCAATAACTTCTTATTTTTAATTTTCGATTGTGTTAAAGTGGATGTTTCATTTTTTTGACTTCACATTTGGTTATTGACTTCACATTTTTGCCAAATTTATGACACTTTTGTGTTAAACTTCCAAGATAAATCTGCCAACTTTATGGCAGATATAAAAAACCTCGTTGATGGCAGATTCCAAGTACTCTTCAAAGCTAAATCTACCAACCTAATGGCAGATGTATGGCGCCATCTCTTCAAAGCTAAATCTGCCAACCTAATGACAGCGGTGCTCGGAGGTGGAGCGGTATCACACCAGAGATGGCGGATGATGGTGATGGCAACAGGTTGCAAAGTTGGTTGGGTGACACCAGCCGGGTGTGATCGATGGTAGCACTGACGAGGAGGCGGTGCAGGTGGGGGTGCAGCGGCAGATCATTCTGGTGAGGGCGGCGGCAGGCGCTGCTAATGATGGCAGTGGTAGGCGCCGCCAGTGCTGGCGGTAGCAGGCGCAGCCGGTGATGGTGGCGGGAAGCGGGGGCCGGGGAGGGGGGGTGCAACAACGGCAGTTCTACCCCTACGTTGGAATTTTCAAGGGTTATTCAATTTTTATTTTACTTTTTAATTATAAATTGAAATAAAATTTCATTAAAGGTATATTTGTACAAGTAGGTGATTTTAAGTCCTATGAAACATAATTACAAATCAAAGTCCTATTTGAGCAATTATCTTCTATTTTAGTCTCATTTAGGGCATTAACTCTAGTAACTTACATACTTTGTAATATCTTTATCCATAAAATTTATTTCAACACAAAGTTATATTTAGGGGAAATCAATATTTTGCACGTGATAAATAAGTGTTATGCACTTCGAGAAGGTTAATGTGTAATCTTTTATTTTCAAGTAAAATTTCTCAAAGTAAGATTAAAAAATTTAGATATGATAACTATGAGTTTATTATGTCACTACTATTTGTTTTTATCACAGTCAATTATCAAATCACTAATAGTTACTACCGGTTTCACTGCAGTCGTGGAGTATATCATTACTACCGGTTTCACTGCAGTCGTGGACTATATCAGTGTGACCTCCTGAAATAAATTTTGAATGATCTTTTTCGATAAATTTATATAAAAAAACTAAAAGATGAAGACTTTGCTCACAAAACATTGAAAGAGCAAAAAGAAGACATGAAGGTTTGAACATTGGTCTACCACATGGTATGATGGGATCTATATTTTCCATTGAAAACACAAAAGTTTTTGAAATCTTTTATTATTCCTTCTCACAGAATGTGATCAATTACACATATCTGAATACTTGTAAGTGAGTTAGTGAGATTTCTTTCTTGACTTGATGATATTTCTTCAGACTAATACATATCATTTATCAAATATTAATAAATGTTATGCAGCTGTCAGGTGAACTCATCGTGTCAAGAATGAAATCTGAACTATTACAGTATCCAAGATTTCATGGGGAGAATTATACTAGAGGATATTGGATGTCGGGTGTGGAGTTGCTAATTTGGGTGGGTTCATATTAAATATAGAGACGTTCGGGGCAATGTATTTGTGCCTAAAGATGAACATGAAGCTAAAACTCAATTCGAACATGAAAGATGAACATGGGTTCTCAACATCTTCCATTCCCTAGTGGCATCTTTGACATCATGCACGTTGAATGTATGATATGGGTTTCTCCTTTAATTTTAACCATTTTATTTATTACTAGTGTATTGCCAAAAGTGGCGGTGCTTTCCAAGGTTCGGACCGGTGAGTAGAGAATGATATTTGTTAAAGAAGCGGCCAAAATTGTAATTAATCTTTCAGTTTACATTCGATAGCAACAAGGAAAAGAGGAACAAAAAGAAGTCGATTCGAGAATCGAACACTCGAAATATGAGGTGAGAAAACACTCCACATGGAAACATTTGATTGTATACAATTTGGGAATTGAGTTCTAGGACGTAGAATTGATATAAAATTACATTGATTTCTTTTTATCTTGGATTAAAATGTAAGAATAAGGATTACTAAGACATCCTGATTCTTCTAAACGTTTGCTAGATTTCAATAATAGTTATTTGTCGATTATTATGAATACGTTGCCGCTAACATGTTCCCAATTCTAGTTAAGATAGTTGGAACATGACTTCTGTTACATGTAAGTCCTGTTAGTGCTTTCATTCATCTACCGAAACCCCTTTGAATACAAAAGCATAACACATGTATCATACAAAACCGGATATATTTCTATTCTCGATGCTTATATATTTACCCTTTAGTGTTTATAGTTTAGACCTCAACGTACTTAATTGTAAGCATAAACTAAGTTTAACATACTTCTACGTTGTACATCATAGTCATAAATAACCAAAATGTAAACGAAAAATCACAATTTATTTGTTGAGAACTTTTATCAAGCACCTAGTGAGCGTAAAGGTTCATCCTGAAGCGTTAGTTAAGAAATCAGCATCTAATGCTCATACAAATCATAATACAATAATGGAATGTAATTGAATACAAAAATACAAAGGCAATGATACCTTACGCCAATGTTTATGAAAGATTATCCCCCCCCCCCCCCCCCCCCCCCCCCCAAGAACTCTAAAAATGAGCAAGAACTTAAACGCTAGAAAAGAGTTTTATCAATACAAGACCTGATAGATAAGATTGCTATCAATAAGGGACCTGAAAGATGCAATGCATCAATACTTGACCCGAATGATTGAAAATTGTCAATTTATGACCTAAAATACCATGATTTTTTTTTATTTTAAAAATTTAAATATTTTTTGATCATATACACTAATAAACTTTCGTGAATAAGAACTCTTCAAAAACTAGCAATGTAATTAATAAAAAATTAAATAAATCAAATTATGTGACATTTTATGTTAGAACCGGAGGTATTATATAAATATATAGTACTACGTATAATATAAGGGTGTATAAATATGGCTAGGAACCGGATATCACTTCTAGTCACGTAAAATATAAGCTTTCATAAAAGTTTACTATCTACCTTTATCACAGTAATCGGGTTACAAGATAGAATTTTTGGGATAAAAAGAATGTGTATGGTGTATTTTAGCTATGGATAAAATAGCACCCGACAAGTAATTTGTATATAAAATAGTCTAAGTACTAATCCCTCCATATCATATTAGTTGTGACATTGAAATTTACATACTATTCATGTACATTACATTGACTACATTTTATTTATTAATGTATGTGAATTAATTTTTTGAAAAATATTGTTGAATTCGTCTCATTACAAAGTTTCATAATTTAATTTTTAATTTTTTTACTAATAGAGAATTAAATATAATGATGATCAAAGTTGTGCATTGGTAAACGTGAAAAAAGAATGTTGCAACTAAAAAAGAACGGAGGATAGTATTATTTTATCACTGCGGTTATAAAAAAAAGTTTATGTTCATATATATACTGCTCAACATGTCTTTTCCTCCTTTTATAGAGAAAGAGATAACTCTTCTAAAATGGTTGTGTATAAACAATGTGTGGGATAGCTTTAAAATTCCGAAATAACACGTACCGGTTAAAACCAAAGGCTACGACTTTTATTTTGAAAAACAAAGTCTGCGTCCTTTTAATTCGAAACCAAAGCATACGTGCACAATTTTTGAATTTGCAAAACACAATACATATGCTGCGTTCGATTGTGCCACAAAAAAATCATTTTATTATTACTACTAATAGATAATAGGATATCCAAACATTTTTATTTAGGCGAGATTTTAGCTACTGAGGAGAGAAGAAGATGAATAGTGGAGTGTTATATTGATTTGTGAATTTGTGGTTTAGGTTTAAAAGAGCTTCCAGAGGAGTATTTATAGAGAAATAACTGGTTGTGTCACTAATATGGGCCTCATAGGCCCAACTACATAAAAGTATAATTTAGTGAATACAAATGATATATGAACTTTACAATAATACAAATGACATCCGATAAGCGAATGTGGGTTGCGTCCAGGCCCACTAGTCGAGAGACTTGGGGGTCCAAGTTTATATACTCTATTAGGAGTCCCTCACTCCCTAAGTTGAAAGTACTCAAGGTGAAAGGGAGTAGAGCTGTGTGATGATTCGTCGTCATTTGATGAGTAGACTGTTGTCATCGTCGAAGCGCCTCGCCCGGATTCCCAAGCCGCTGAATTGATCTCATTGACGAGCCCTAACTGAGGCAACCATATGAGAGAATCCTCAGCCGAAGGTCGCTGACTAGAGACCATCACCATCGGTCTTGAGGCTGAGGGTCTATGTGTATGTACTTTGCTGTTGTGACAACTGAATGTCTGAATATGCATATGATGTAGTGATGATGTCGTCGGTGTATGTGAAAAATCTGGTGAAAAAATTGAAATTGTGCTTCTTTGATTAACGAAGGCGCTAAGTCCCCTGCTCTTCCGGTCTGCAGCTCCTTAAGGTCAATGTAGTGAGGTGAAGAGGAGTAGAGTAGTGTATATCTCGTGATATCTTCAACAGGGACCGAAGGTCGACACCTTTTTCCACATTGGGAGATGCCTCATTAAAAATCTCACTAGGAAAAATCCGGTGGGAAAAAAATTCTAATGAGAGGAAAAGAGTACACATGATGTCCCCCAAAATGAAGGAAAAGGGTGACTCCTTCGGACTAGGTGTGGAGCTACAACGATCGCCATCTGCTAAGGATGGTCGAGACCAGTCTTCTTATGTGTGTAGTTCGGCATGATAAGTAGTTTTAGTCGTCAAATAAAGATGGCTAGAAAATAAGTTGAGCGTCCATAAGAAGATATCTGGATCATCAAATTAAGATGATCGGGATATGTTGCTGAGAGGGCGATATATAGCCAAGGGGCCTGAATGAGTTCTACGTCATCAAATAAAGATTATAGGGAAATATACGGACGAGGGGCACGTAGATAAGCTTCACGTCATCAAATAAAGATGACAGAGCGATATATGGCCGAGGGGCCTGCAAAAGAGCTTCACGTCATCAAATAAAGATGACGAGACGATATATGGTCAAGGGGCCCGTAGATGAGCTTCACGTCATCAAATAAAGATGACATAGCGATATATGGCCGAGGGGCCTACAATTGAGCTTCACGTCACTAAATTAAGATGATGGAGTGATCTATGGTCGAGGGGCCAGTAAATGAACTCCACATCATCAAATAAAGAAGACAGGGCGAGATATGGCTGAGGGGCCCGTAGATGAGTTTCAAGTCATTAAATAAAGATGATGGAGCGATATATGGTCGAGGGCTTGTAAATGAGCTCAACGTCATCAAATTAAGCCAATACAACCAGAAAAGTAACTTCAACCTCACGTTTTCCTATTATTACACAAATTAGCGTGCGAAATCAAAAGTTCCGGTTTTGGAGAAAAAACTGACTAATAAACCTGATAAGCCAAAAAATAGGATCACCAAACGAGTTCACAATTTACCGGTTTATGGATAGTTCAATGAGATCAGTTTTGAGTCCATAAACTAAGAGCCCGTTTGGTAATCGATTAATCGATTGATTCTGCTGAAATTTATGAAGTTCTGGTTGCATTGGCTGATTCTGCTTATTTATGAAAAAAATACATTTAAAATATATTTTATTAATAAAATAAAAAAAAATTACATAAAAATTAGCTAAAATGATCCTACAGTAACATCAGCCAATGCAGGCACAAAAGTAAATTCAACCTTACATTTTCTTATTATTATACAATTCAGCGTGCAAAATCAAAAGTTACTTGTTTGGTGAAAAGGTGACTGATAAATCTAATAAGATGAAAAACATGATCACCCAAAAGGACTCTTAAGGGCTCTAAGAGCCCGTTTGGTAACACTACAATTGACTGAATTGACTTATTCTGCTGAAATTTATGAAATTCTGGCGCTGAAGTGGCTGTATTGGTTGATTCTCTTGATTCATTAAAAAATTATATTTAAAATATTTGTTATTAATAAATTAAATAAAAAAATATATGAAAAATAGCTAAAATGATTCTCTACAGTAACTTCAGCCAAAACAACCAGAAAAGTAACTCTAACCTTACTTTTTCTGCTTGTCACGACCTTTAGCGCACGAAACACAAATTACGTGTTTGATGAAAAAGCTGACTGATAAGTCTGATAAGCCGAAAAAAGAGGTCACCAAACCGGCTCTAAATGTGGGATGGGCTAAAGTATACCGAGTATATTTTAACACCCACTCACAAACATGAGTAAACATGAGTAAAACAAGTACTCCGTAACCATTGAAATTATGCACAAAATATGTCAATGTTTAGTTCATCCATACGTAAAGATTGTGCTTTAGAATCAACATTTTCAATAAGAAATCTTGATTAGTCTTTACAAATTACATGCACCATACAGCTCCATTGATTTACTAAACATGAATTTTCACCAAACAAAGATAAAAGCAAAAATGATTTACCCTAGCAAAAATATGAACTTAAATTTCTGACACCTCCATAGTCATGTAGAGAATGACGAAGCTCACAAATTGTGGTATGCTGCCAATTAGAGAGGAGGCAGTCCTACTTCAACAAGATATATCTTCTTGCCTTTTTAATATAGGTAGTGGGCTACTGTATACAATGTATTGGGCTTCATTTTTATAAACAAATTCAGAATGGGCTCATAATAGATTTGACTAGGATGAACTTGAGCCCAGTGTAGTACATCTAAGATTCAGCCCTTGAATGAGACTTTGTGTACTTTTTACCTATTTATTCATCAAAAATATTTTTATATTAGAAGTTTTTGAGTACCCAGATCGATACATTTCTTACACATTTCTCTCTCCTCTGCACAACTCTCTACCACACAAATCCCACTATCTTAATCCCCGTGCCCAGTCAAAACCGAAGTTAATTATGGGACGGAGGGAGTACTTAATAACTTTCAGTGATTATAATTATTGTGTTGAGAGTTAATATGATGTAGTGACAATGATGTAAACTTTAAACATAATCATAATGATTAAAAGTTATTGAGTCACATTTTTGTCCATGACTTTTTCATTAGTAATATTTTAGGAAAACCTCTAAGAATAACTTCCTATAATAATATATAATTAATCAAAGTTGATCATGGTTGATCAAGAAATTCAAAAGTGACAAAATATTAAGAGACGGATGAATTAAGAAGTATATAGGAATGCAATATTAAGATCGGAATATCAAATAATTGAAGTGAAAAGTTCTAAATGTCCCTTTATAACAATTATAAAAAGATTTTACAACATGCTCACTAGAATCCTACCACAACTTCATACACAAATATTTGAGTATAGACTTGCAACACAAATATGCAAAATCAATGAACATCTAGGTTATAACATCCCGTTCTTACTTCTTAAAGTGTAATACTATAAGAACATTATATTGCCACAATTAGGTAACTGTAGTGGCCACAGTTATCGGTACTGTCAATAATATCCTATAAGCAATTGTTGTGTTCGGATAGCAACTCATAGTCTTCACAAACTCAAGAATTTGAAGGACAATGTCTTTGTCATCCGGTAAAACCTTTTGCAACATTTATCTATAAAACACAACAGAAGAAGCATGTATATTTCTCTGTATCTTGCCAAAGGTGCGTACATGACTTTATAAAAAGGGAGTTCCGATATGTGTGAATCGGTTAACTCATAAAAGGACAAAGAATCCTAAAATAATACCACTACAATAATTAAGAAAGGATTCTTTAACATAATTCTTTAACTGCTACAATAAAAGAAATATGCCATAATTCTTTAGGCCTAAATTTTAGTAGTTTAACTCAAAAAAAGTAGTAGTTTAACTCAAAAAAATCAATCTGCTCAAACCTAATATAAAGAAAAAATTATGGGCCTAAATTTTTTTCACTTTTTTTGGGCCTATGTACCCTGCCTCCCTGCCCCCCACTCAGGACCGCCTCTGCTAGAAACGAATATTGGAATGTTTGGATGGAAGTATAAAAATACTTTTAAATGCTCCAAGTTATTTTATGACTGCTTTTAAAAAAGGGCTAAAGTAGAATCAATTCCTAACATCCTTTAATACTCATCTAAAATGTTTCAGAAATGATTACTTTTATAGAGAAACACCTACCAATTATAAATATGAGCCTCAACCATGCAAATATGAAATATGTAATCCAAAAGTGACGAGAATTGCTGCATCAATTATGAATTTATCTCTATATATGAGCAATTCGATTGGGTTCAGGGGCTTATTTGACCCTTTGGCTTGTCACCTCAGATGCACAGTTGGTACATTACTGGTAGCATGGCGCAGACCAGACCGTTACATACAAAAAGTGAAATTTGAATCTTTTTATCTAGTTCGGAGTGTTAATTGGAGTTTTTTTTAGTTCAAGATGCGAATTGAGAAATACGGACACGTACAAGGGATCTGTTTGACCCTTTAGCCTTATTCCTTAAATGTTTGTCACAATTTCCTTTAAAAATATTTAACTATCTTTACTTTTTTGTACGTTCATCTTCTCTTTTATACCACTTCATTATTTTTTCTACTTCTTCTACATTAGGGCATCCTCATCCATGACTTTATTTGAAGATCAATTGGATGATGTGTAAGATTATTTTAAAGTATCATTGTAAATGAAAGATTATTTAGTGAGATTATTGAAAAAGAAAATCCGGTATCAAGATTCCAATCCCGGATTATTTTAGTTATAGTTAAATTACATTTAATGCATGTCCGGAAAAAACTGATTATTTGAGTATTATTGTTGATGAAGAGTTTTAAACTTTGAGATTATTTAAAATTTATTGAATAAATGTGATGTGACAATGATATGTAATAAAAAAATCGTTTATTTAGAGAGCATGAATGGAGATGCTCTTATTGATTCTTCCTGTTATTTTTTCCTTAAATATTATGTCAATGTAGCCAACTATAATATTGAAAGAGTACGTAGTATATTTTATTAAGTTGCACTCCGGCCTAATTTGTTCAGTTGTTTGTTTAGTCATGGCAAAATATGAAACAACTACAATCCTTAGGTCCAGTGGCGGAACTAGAACAAAATTTGAGCAGGGGTTAAAAAAATTTTGAACCACTAGTTGGGAAGATTCATAATCTGTATCGTTTTAGGGTATATTTATGGTAATTTGATCTCAAATTACTATATAATATTATTTCCATTTGCATGAAGTGACACTTTATTTGTAACTATATATAATTCACACACAAGCACACGCATACATATACACATCAACTTAAATATCGACATTTATTCATTTGTATAATTGATTTGTTAGTGCCTAAACAAAATAATAGACTACATTTATTAAATGAGTTTATTTCGATTTAATACGCTTTCCCTTTTATTTTAGAATAAAAAGGTTTAAATAGAAATATAGCTAAACATGTAGAGGAAGATAAATTAATAACATACGGAGTATATATATAAGTTACTAACTTATCAAGAAAATAATAATTTTTTCTCTTTTCAAATAGCGTTACAAGTAGGTTATTTATTTTTTAAAAGGATGTTTTTTTTTTGCAAAAGTATTACATGAATCTAATTATACTCATATAAAGTCAGATATTTCAAATATCAACAAGAAATTTTGGCATATTTGTACCAACCCAAGGAATAAATATAAAATTCAAGTAGTTTTGAAAAGTTTATTGATAAACTTTTTATAAAATGATATAGGTCAATGTTTGAAGGGGGAAGCAATAGCTAAAAGTCATTTTTTGTTGTTCTTGTACTAAACAAAAATGTAAATAACATGTTAATATTCGAAAAAGTACAAAATACAGAGTAAATATTTTGAATTTGAAAAATAAAAATGCAACATGAAAGTAAAAGAAATGTGGTAGGAAAAATATTAAAACTAATAACATTCCAAAAGGTTAAGAGATAAGTAGAGGAAGAAGTGTAATGGAGTAAGTAATTAAAAAAGGGGACTAAGCAAGGATCAAACCCGGGTCTCCCTGCAACTTTAAAACTCCTCAGCCATCTGTGCTACTCCAACTATTGTGTTAAACACGGGTCAGTTAGTACATATTATTATTGAGACGGGGCTGAGCATGTATATATACATATATATACACTAAAACCTCCGGCGAACGGGGGGCGGCAGCACCGGCTCGCTCCCCCCTAGTTCCGCCCCTGCTTAGGTCGCCTTTTACCTGCTGCATACACCAAGTGACGAGACACTACAAAACAACACGAGATATGCACGAAAATTTGGCACGAAAATTTTCAGGGAGAGCAAATTTTACATTATAAACACCGTATTTTAAAATAGACAATAATAATGAGTTTTTAATCAACAAAAACATCAATATGTAACTTTTCATTTTGTCCAAAAATTAGATTCACATTTTTGAAAATTTGTATCATTGAAATTTCAATTCAGAATAGGAAATATTAATAACATTGTGTGTTCTTCAGTGAAATTATATTAATAAAAAATAAATTAAACATGGAACAAGTAATGCATGCCATTAGATCAACGATCGTAATATTAAGAGAAAAATTTATATTATACTCGTAATATATTGCAAAAACTATATTAACTGTTTGTCAAAGTGAATATTGTGATTGTTTGAAACATTTATAAAATGTTTAGATATGGCTAAACTCACAAAAAATATCCAAATGCATATTCAAAAGTGCAAAATCAAATTATATAAAAGTTAGAGTAGGGATTTGAACCCTAATTGACTCTGCAGGGAAACGTTTCGGTCAGGCTATTTAGTTTACTCATATACTCCGTACAAAGTAATCACTTTTTGTGTGTCTATAAACTACGGGGTATAATTTGTATAGATATATATATATATATATATATATATATATATATATATATATATATATATATATATATATATATATATATAAGGCTAGGGTGGGGGTTGAGAGGGACAGCTACCCCTGTTAGAATAAATTCATGAATACTTTAATATTCATATTGAAATTATCTAGAGAATTAACTGAGAGGAAGTGTACATGACTCCGTGGGAGATGACCTTTAGATCTGGGAGACGAAGGCTAGGATTTGTGTCTTCTAGTTGATACACACCCTCGAGATTATCTCTCTAGCGATGGATGAAGAAAGATGAAATGACATGTTCAACTAGGGACCATAATCCCTTATTTATAGAGAGTGTTTAACCCTAATCAGCTCATCATTGATTAGGTCAAGTCCATGAGTCTCTACACATTTGGGTCTTATACCTTATTAGATAACTTATTAACCCACTTAAATTAATATCCATAAGACCATTAATTTTTGGGCCTAAATATAAGATAGCATATAACATACAATTAAACCCGATAAATAATATATTGTGAATATTACATGTAGTATAAGTCCAATAATCTAACAATCTTCCACTTGGACGACATACACATGTATACACAATCCTTAGAATTGTATGTTTACTTTAGGAGCTCCAAAATTTTGCTATCAAACTGTAGTCATCCTTAATCAATCCGGTCCATTAATTATATCAACATAGGACCAAAGAAGTCTTTGTTATATTTGAATAACTAGACCCATCAATGATCACATATATTAATATAATAAATGACATGGATCAAGTATAGGTATGTAGTGTGGAAATAACATAAAGTGTGGTCTGGAATAGAATGTATATTTCCAACTGGTCCACCTTGAGATCAATAATATAACTATAAGAGTACAATAAAACTTTAACCTTTATTTCTGTAGAAAATAACATTAAAACTTGAGTTAACCAAATATAGAAACATTACAAACTCCCACTAAAACTCATAATCCTCAACTGATTTGACACTCATTTGAGCAACATGCTCATGAAATACTTTGGGTGGTAATCCTTTAGTGAGCGGATCCGCAATCATGGAGTTCGTGCTAATGTGCTCTATAGATAACTTTCCTTCTTGTACTCGTTCCTTAACAGCCTTAAATTTGACCCCAATGTGTTTTGCCTTGATCAAACTACTGTTGTTCTTAGCATAGAGGACTGCTGATCTATTGTCACACAATAGCTTAAGTGGTCTTTCAATGCTGTCCACTATGCGTAGTCCACTAACAAAATCTCGCAGCCATAATGTCTGATTGGATGCCTCATAACATGTTATAAACTCTACTTCCATGGTGGAAGTAGCTGTAAGAGTCTGCTTGATACTCCTCCGGGAGATAGCTCCTCCGGCTAGAATATAGATGTAGCCTGAAGTGGATCTCAAGCTATCTTGACATCCAGCAAAATCAGAGTCGGTATACCCAATGATCTCAAGCTTTCCAATGGTCCATTCCCGGATTGCTCAAATATCTGCCTAACATCCCAACAATGTATGCCAAATCAGGTCTTGTACAAACCTAGGCATACATCAAACTTCCTACAGTCGAAGCATAAGGAATGTTCCTCATTTCTTTAGATTCAAAACCATTCTTAGGGCACTGCATGAAACTAAACTTGTCTCCTTTAGAAACTGGGGTATCTCCTGGTTTGCAGTCTTGCATACCAAACCTTTTGAGAACCTTATTGATATAGCTCTTTTGTGAGTCCAAGAACTCCTTTGGAGCGGTCTCGGTGTATTTGAATCCCTAATACAAAAGAAGCCTCACCAAGATCTTTCATTTCAAAATTCTTTGAAAGAAATCTCTTAGTTTCGTGCAATAAACCTATATTGTTACTAGCAAGCAGTATGTCATCAACATACAAGACCAGGAAAATATGCTTACTCCCACTGAACTTGTGGTATATACAATCATCACTGACGTTTGGTTGAAAACCAAAAGATATAATGACTTTATGAAACTTGTGATACCAGTGACGAGAAGCCTGTTTGAGCCCATAGATGGATTTCTTTAATTTGCAAACCATTTTCTTTGAATCTCCCGAAACAAAGTTTTCTGGTTGCTCCATATAGATTGATTCCTCAATGTCACCATTGAGAAATGCAGTTTTTACATCCATCTGGTGAAGCTCAAGATCAAAATGTGCCACTAATGCCATTATTGTTCTGAAAGAGTCTTTCGAGGATACCGGAGAGAAAGTCTCTTTATAGTCAATTCCTTTCTTTTGAGTGTAGCCTTTAGCAACAAGATGAACTTTAAACCTTGTAACATTGCCCTTTGAATCCCTCTTGTCACTCATAAACGTCATTGTCACTCATAGACTTCATCTCATCTTTCATGGCATTCATTCTTGAGAGTTAGAACTTTCCATGGCTTGACGGAAGTTGATTGGATCATCTTCCGAAAAACCAACATCTGATTCTTGTTCTTGGAGGAAGACAATTATTTCTTCCACCAATTCCCAATTTTCCTCATGTTCTTGGAGAAATACAATATAATCATCCGGAATTGCGCTTCTCCTCTCTCGAGTGGATCTCCTTAATGGCACCTCAGGTTCTTGAGGTTGTTGAGTTTGATCCTCATTAACAAATTCAGGTACTTGATTGGGGATGTTTTTGAGATTGTCATGAACTGGAGTTGTTTGTTGAACATCATTAGGAATAAAAATATCTTGATCATGTTCAATGACAACTGAAGGAAGAGTAGCATGCTCTTCCTCAAAGACAAAATCTCTAACCTTATTACCCCACCCCCCAAACTCAATATCCTCAAAGAACCGGGCATTACCCGTCTCAAAAATAGTCCTGGTAGTGGGATCATAAAACTTAAACCCCCTTGACCTCTCAGTGTATCCTACAAAATAGCTACTAACTGTTCTTGAGTCCAGCTTCTTTTCATTTGGCCTATAAGGCCTTGCCTCAGCTGGACAACCCCAAACATGGAAATGATTTATACTGGGTTTCTTTCCAATCCAAATTTCATAAGGGATTTTAGTTGTAGCATTAGTGGGAACTCTGTTAAATACGTAACCTGCAGTTTTCAGTGCCCCTCCCTAGAGGGAATCTGGTAAAGTAGTATGACAAATCATACTCCTAACCAAGTCCTTCAATGTACGGTTTCGTCTCTCAGCAACACCATTCATGCTAGGAGTTCCTGGCATGGTGTACTGAGGAACAATTCCACACTCCTCTAGGGATTTAGCGAATGGCCCTGGACGTTGTTCACTGGAACCATCATATCTACCATAGTATTCACCACCACGGTCTGATCTAACGATTTTTATTCTTTTGCCTAATTGATTTTCAACGTCGGCCTTATAAGATTTGAACACGTCTATTGATTGGGACTTTTCATGAATGAGATAAAGGTAACCATAACGAGAGTAATCATCTATGAATGTGATAAAATATGTTTGACCATTTCTACATGGTGTAGGGAATGGTCCACAAATGTCTGTATATATCAATTCTAATAGATCTGAAGCTCTCTCGGCACCTAATCTCCGTTTGTTCGTTTGTTTTCCCTTAACGCACTCAACACAAATATCAGAATTTGAGGAGTCAAGAGAATCAAGAATTCCATCTGACACGAGTCTCTGAATTCTTTCTTTAGAAATATGTCCTAAACGCTTGTGCCATAGTGAAAATGAATTCTCATTGGTTAATTTTCTTTTAGTACCACGAGTACTTGCATGCAAGGTTTCATTATATGAGATATTTATATGAAGTGAATATAGATTATCATAAACTGATAAAAGACCAGTACCAATAAGTTTTGAATATTGAAATAGACTAAACTCACTATTTCCAAATGAACAAGAATAACCAAATTTGTCCAATGCAGAAATAGAAATTAAATTCCGCCTAAATGACGGGACAACAAATGTCTCTTTCAAATCCAAATAAAAACCAGTCTTTAATAATAATCTAAAAACACCGATAGCCTCAACTTCAACCCGCTTTCCATCACCGACATAGATGTATCTTTCACCATCAATTGGTTTTCGGTAGCTCAGGCAACCCTGCATAGATACACTTATGTGAGTAGTAACACCGGAATCTACCCACCAAGTGTCTTTTGGTACCGAAATTAAATTAACCTCAGAACAAACAAGAGCAAGAGACATACCCTTTTTCGCACGCCAGACGTGGTACTTAGTGCGGTTCTTTTTCTTGTGATTAGTCCCTTTATTCTCTATTTCTTCTTTAGTTTCCTTATGATGCTTCCTGGGAGGCCCTGAATTTGCAGCTTCCTCAGTTTTCCTTTTCTTGCTGCCCTTAGAGGTAGATGCCAAATGAGCACTTTCAGTCTTATCTTGCTTTATTCTCTCTTCCTCTTGAACACAATGAGAAATGAGGTAATTGAGAGACAATTTCTCCTTAATGCAGTTGTAACTGACTTTAAATTGATTAAATTGAGAAGGAAGAGAGATCAAAACTAAATACACAAGCAATTCCTTATGTAAAATAAGCTTTAGTGCACTTAGTTTTGAAGCAATGTGAGACATTTCCAAAATGTACTCCCTTATGTACTTCATGGAAACAAGAGTGCTCAAAAGAGTACTAGTTTCCGCCTTTTCTATTTAGCAAAACGCTTTTCAAGTTCGGCAAGGAACGATTTGGCATCAGCCTCGTCAGACATTGTGCCCCTGAATGATTATGGAATTGCACGTTTCATGATCATTAGACTCATGCGGTTTGAGTGTTCCCACCTCTCCATCTCCCTCTTTTCATCAAGGGTAGATGTGTCCTTAAGAGCGGCGGGTTTCTCAGTTCGAAGTGCAAGGTCTAGATCCATGCAACCGAGAACGATCATAACGTTCTCTTTCCATTCCTTAAAATTTGTGCCGTTAAGCACTGTGATGCTATTAATATTAGCATATATTGTAGCAGCAGAATTGTTGACTGAAAGAGAACAATAATATAAATGTCATGATTTTGAAACTGAAATTAACTTGATAATTAATTTTAAATTTAAATATTAGCAATCCCCATCACAAGATACCTAGCGCAACATCTAATCTTATCTTTGGACATAAATTACACTTGCAAGTGGTACTCTTGGTGTGATAATAAAATTTTGATAATAAAATCATGTCAAATATTAAGCCTTTCTTTGGACCGACTTAATCATAGTCATCACAAATTTTATTATCACAAATGTTCTTAAATTTCGGCCAAATAATAACCTTCCTTTGGGCCGATTAATATCCGCATGAAATAAGAAAGTACACAATCATCTTAATACACGAGTTAATTAATTTCAACAAGAGAGACTACTTTGGCAGCATGTTGTGTCAATTAACTAACCCAAATATCATACATGCTAATTTTAACTCGAAAATTTGAAAAAATAAAATTGGGTAAATTTTTATGAATCACATTCAAATGTGTTATGTATAACGAAATCCGTAAAACTCGTACCCAATCTTTGTGTGATAAGCAAATAGAGTTTATACATCCATAACACATACTACATATTTTTCATCCACAAATCACAATGACCAACAAAATAATCAATTCCAGCAATACCAAAATTATGCATTTATTATAAAATTGATATCGATTGTGATTACATATAAGTATTTAATTACCAAAAAACTGGTAATAATCACATACTCGGTATGTACATAATTATCAAAGTCATAGAAAATTCCAAAATTGAAACACCCAAATTTGGAAAGCAATAGTACGTCAAAGACTAAACATAAATTTGCCAATTTCGTATGTATATCAATATCTATTTGTCGGTGGTAAAGTTGTCTTTCTTATGTAAATCAACACAAATTTGCCAATTTCTAGATGTGAACATCCATTCAAATTAAAGGAGTCATTCACCATTCTCAATTTCTCATAATCAATAAAAAAAATAACATTGAATCACTTTAATGAAATAACCAATCGGCAATCGTAAGATTAACCCAAAACAAAAGAAGAAGAAAAATAACTATGTTCCACTACGATCTCAAAACCCATCAACATAGGAAGGAAACAACAAATCACAGTATTCCTTAATCGGCAGATTAGCAATATCAATCAACAAAATGTCGATAAAAAAATACAGATATTCCAACGAGTGTCAATCGATTCACAAATCACAAAAATAAAACTGAATTGGCAGATTATAGGTTGAAAAGGACACACCAAAACCCATCGTATAAATACGATTCAGAGAAAAAAAGGATAAAACATCCGATTACAAATTGAATGGTCTCACTCCAAATAATTCAATATGAAAGAGGCTATGATTCCAATTGTTGGAATAAATCCATGAATACTTTAATCTTCATATTGAAATTATCTAGAGAATTAACTGATCAGCGGAAGCGTACCTGACTCCATGGGAGATTGACCTTTAGAGATCCGGGAGACGGAGGCTAGGGTTTGTGTCTTCTAGTTGATACACACCATCGGGATTATCTTTCTAGCGATGGGATCCAGAAAGACGGAATGACATGTTCAACTAGGGACCATAACCCTAATCAGCTCATCATTGATTAGGTCAAGTCCATGAGTCTCTACACATTTGGGCCCTATACGTTATTAGATAACTTATTAGCCCACTTAAATTAATATCCATAGGACCACTAATTTTTGGGGCTAAATATAAGATACTACCTCCGTCCCAAAAAACGTTGTCATTTTCAAAACTTTGACAGACTATATTTTTTTATTGAAAATTATTTCTAATATAAAAATTATATGAAAATGTTCTTTGTTAAAATTACTTTAATAAAAGTGTAAATTTTGTAATTTCCATATTATTATACTAATCAAAATCAATATTCAAATTTTTTGAAATGATAAAGTTTTTTGGAACGCAGGTAGTAGCATATAACATACAATTAAACCCGATAAATAATATATTGTGAATATTACATGTAGTATAAGTTCAATAATCTAACAACTCCCACACTAGTTACGCATTTGGGTACACCCCCTAATCGGTGACAACCTAACACGTCAATGTTCTACACTTCTACACATTTTATTCGTAGAAATGAAAATAAATACTACGTATATAACTACAATTCTAGTTTGATGACTTTGTCTCTTATTATCCTTATTAATATTAATTGAGTTATCATTTTATTGACTTGCTCTATATCTTTGTGGAAAATTGAACTATAATTAGGAGCAATTTAATTTAATTATCGTTTTACTGCAGGTAGTACGAGTATTATCCTTCCAACTTTATGGTTCAATGCCATATAGTAGAAGTTATCTTGCTGTATAGTAGTTCCTTTCTTTTCTTTTCCTCAAGGTATTATAATACAATAATGGTAATAATAATAATAATAATAATAATAATAATAATAATAATAATAATAATAATAATAATAATAATAATAATAATAATAATAATGTGACGAAGGCAGCACAGGAGATTTAGAACTCGATAAAATTTACTTATCGAATTCCGGTCTTCCGTACTTTAATTTAATGTCCGGTAAAGGGCATCCACCAGTTATTATTTACGAAAAGCAGTTTATATTTTTTAGAAATTAAGAAAAGCAGACTTTTTTATAGAAAAAGTGGGGGCAATTTGTCGTAAAAGCAAAAAATACGGAATAAGATATTGCATGGGTCGTTGTAGTATTGCAAGGTACACCACACCTCCTTTCCACCTCCCAATCTCATCAATCATCACAAAATAGGTAAACAAGATTGTTCATGTGCTATGTCTATATATGTCCGGACCTACATTTACACGTGTCAAGAAACAATTGGACTGTTGACTATGTCCTCCCGTACGCCGGGAAATACACCAAAGCAAACGGCCAAATACAACTACTCCCTATATCATTTTTTATTTGTCGTTTTTTATTTTTATGATTAAGATTTCAACCAGCTTGACAAATTACAATTTATCAAAGTAACACCTAGCTAGAGTGTTTGATAAAATATGTGCTTTTTATTTTAAAAAGTTGAAATGAATGCTTTCAAATGACAATTTTTACTTAAATTAAACACTTAAAAATTAAAAGTGGAAATTGTTTTTTTTTTTACTTTTTACATTACACAAAAAACCACATATTTTCCAAACAATACATACTTTTACTTTTCAAAAATCAATTTTTCTCAAACATTATCAACTTTTAATATCAAACATTTTCTTCAAAATCATTTTAAAAAGTACGAGTAATTTTCTAAAGTCGAACCAATCACAAACACTCTCTTAGAAGGAGTTTTCTAAAATAGAATTACAATAATTCAAAATCATATGCTAAAATAAGTAGGAAGTATTTTGTTTTCCCTAAATAATTATAATTATTGCCAAACTAATATCATGTTATCATACTTCGTATTTCATAGCATCAGTGACATAATTGATAATACTTTTAAGTATGAAAGTAATTATGTATACTTATAAGGGAAAATAGTACTCATATTTGAAATTTTACGTTATTTTTATTCTTACCGAGTGAAGTCCCTATCTTTAAAGATATTTTGAAAAGTGCATCTTGTTTGATTACTAATAAAATGATTGAAAAAATAAAAGTTGTGATTCAAATTTGAGTATAATAAAAAGAAATGTTATAAACTAAAAAATGACATGTGACACTTATTTCGGGACAACTTTAAAAGAAAAGGTAATCTAATAAAACAGGGCGGAGTAAATTATTAGTTTTACGATAGGAATTCTTAATGTAACGCACAAGTTCAACCACAATATTAGCCGTTCACCTTCAATTCCCAAGAATTGCCAAGATTAATGTGTAACAAGGTTGTTTTTACTTGAACTGTAATTCATCCCAGACCAGACCAGACCAGACCAAACTAGATCAGACCAGACCAGACCATATTTTATTATTATTATTATTATTTTTATTATTATTATTTTTATTATTATTATTATTATTATCATTATCATTATCATTATCATTATTATTATTATTATTATTATTCTTGTTGTTGTTAGAGAGAATTCCTTAAATAGGAGTAAAAAGGTTTTGAAATTCCAAAATAGGATTATCATGTTTTTTATTCTCTAAATAGGAGTAAATTTCTGCCAACTTTGGCATTACTAGGCTTTAAACATGTCATTTTCTTCCAAAGTTGGCAGATTACTCATGTTCAGGGAATAAAAAACATGATACTCCTATTTTGGAATTTCAAAACGTTTTTGCTCCTATTTAGGGCAATTTCTATTGTTGTTATTGTTGTTATTATTATTATTGTTATTATTATTATTATTATTATTAGTCGTACTATTGCTACTATTACTATTATTACTATTATTACTATTATTATTACTATTTGTTGGGATATTGACCTAGAGGCCCAATACCCAGATCGGGAAGGCCCAAGATATCCGACCCAAGCAACGGGCCCATCACTCTATGATGAATAGATCCAGTAAGAAGACATACCGAACGGAGTTCGGACTATATATCATACTTGGGCCAATTTGACAGTATCTTCAGTACAGCCCAACATCCCGTTCGAGCAACGGCCAACCAGCAAGTGGCCAGATGCAGTTAATGTCAGACTGTGACATCAGCAAGTGGAAGCATGGATGACCACGTCGGTGGAACAATGGCCAATCAGCATGGGGCAGCCCATGCTCTCCATTAGTATAAATAGAAGGTTTTCAAGTCATTGTAAGGGTTAACATTTCAATACTCGGGCTCTAGAATAGCATCATTGCTCTTATTTCTTGTATTAAAACATAGTTTCCGACATACCGATCGGGAAATTCCTTGTAATCAGATTGGTAAATTAATACAAGTGAGCTTTCAAGTGTTAGTTAGTTCAGATCTTATATTTTTTACACGCTTTGATTCTGGGCCATTCCTGATATATCCAAAGTTCGTGTTGGGCTTTCGGATCTACGGGACTTACCCTCAACACTATTATTACTACTACTATTATTATTATTAGTAGTAGTAGTGGTGGTGGTATTGTTATTGTTATTATTATTATTAATACTTGTACTATTTTATTATTGTTCTGTATTTGTATGATCTTCTTCGGTCTGGGATTGAAATCAATCCAATTAAAACGATAATAATTTTCGATAATTTGGAAGGAATATTATTATTTTTAATTATAAATGAATAAAATATAAATATTTATGAATTATGATATATATAAAAAATAAAATCTATATGCAAAAAATATAAAAAATAAAATTTCAGACCAGACCAGACCAGACCAGACCAAACCAGACCAAAACAGACCAAACCAGAATAGACTAAAACAGACGAGACCAGATCACCAAATTATATTCAAAGAAAATCATCCTAATAGTCATCTCTTATATCTATGTCATATATGATGGCGTATGACGGCTACAACTATCTTTCACTTTAGACCAACATTTTCACATTACCCACACTCCTAGGCCCTAATATAATGATTAACAGATTCTTTGGATTATCATCACTGCTTAGGTAACATTAGGACCTATTGAAAATTTTGAGATTTACAAACTAATTGGTGTTGATTTGATCTGAAGTACTCCGTATTTTTTATTATATGATGATCTGGTCAATTTGGGTTTAATTTGATCTTGGAGTATATTTGAGTTAAATTTCAAAAAAGGAGACTACCTCCATTTAATTTACATATTAAGAATGATTTCTTTTGGACCAGATCAGACCAGATCAGACTTCATAGTTATAAATTACACAGAGAACAGACATTTATCATATCAGAGTAGTTCAGACCAGATCAGACTAGACCAAACTAGACCAACAAATTTCAGCCTAAAAGAAAACATCCTAATACAAATGTGACTTACAAGACTATAAAATTGGAAGATTGTGCATGTTACAACCTGTTTTTATGTCATTTGCAATTTTTTTACCAATGAACAATTTTTTTTTTTGTCATACATAGCCACAAGTGTCACTGCCATATCCTAAAACTCGCCATAGCATTTTTCAGACCAATATTCCTTTTGTACCTTCTTATACACATCAGTACACCCTCGTGTCTATGAAAGTTTTCTTTTTGTCTGTGAATTCCAGTCCTCAGAACAAAAACAGACTTGTTTTTTCTGTAGAATTTTTCACAGATAAATCAATTAAGCATGTTTTTGTCTGTGGATTGTGATTCACAGACAAAAAACTCTCACAAACACGGGATGTACTAATGTGTATAAGAAGGTGTACCCCAAGAATGATTGTTTTCAGACACACTCACAAAAAGAGCATTCTTGTGTTGGCGGTTGGCGGCAGCAAAGTGAGACGTGTATTTCAACCAATTGATTAAATCGTTCCGAACATAATTTTACGAAGTTGAACCAACTAATTCAACTATTTTTCATTTTTTGAGTCAATGGCTTCTACTTCTATCAAATGATTGAGGAATTAGAAGTGAGGTTTACCTGACACTCCGTAAGATGAAAATGATTTTTTTTTGCACGTGAAACAAAAAATTTACATTATTTGAGTTAACTAATTAATTAATGCTACGTACGTGTAAATCGAAGAATAACTTTCTTTAAACATTGTGCAATGTATTTTGCAAATTTTTTTACTTACATGGTAAACTGTTTTCTCCGTCCCAAATTAATTTGCAAAGTCAACATTTTTTTATCAACTAAGATTAAAGTTAAAACCTCCCTATTAATAATTAATTCAATTTTTAATAGTTAAAATTTACATATATAGAACTATATTAAAATCTCTATAGAATTGCAAAATCCAAATTAGAATATAATTAAAAATTGATATCCCAATTAAGTGAATAAAATGAAACTGTTTATCGAAAAATGTTAACTTTGCAAATCAATTTGGGATGAAGGTAGTATTTAATTAATATGCTTTTGTAAATGAATACAATTACTTTATGTGCTATCACGACCTGTCAATTTTAAATGTAAAAAAGATTGTATACACAGTTTTAATGTGCATCTTTAAAATTTATTTATAATAATTGACATTGAATATATAATCCAATCAATTAATAGTGATAGCTGGTAGCCCATATTATCGATCGCAAACGAGGTACTGGTCTAGTGGTACGGTGTCCATCTTTCCTTAATCACCGATCCCCAACTAATAATAAGATTGAAATCCCTTTGTGTACTACTTGTCCCACAGTTTAATCTGAATAAGTACTCGGTCATCAGGCAACGCTCAAATGCTAAATGCTCGCTGAATTAACGCAAAGGTTCCGTTTACGAAAAAATAATATTTCAAATATATTTTATTAATAAATAAAGAAAAAAATATATGAAAAAACAGCTAAAATCGCGTTCTCTACAATAACTTTAGTCAATACAACTAGAAAAACAAATACAACTAGTGAAATCAAAATTAAAGTTACGTGTTTGGTATAAAAGTTTGCTGATAAACCGAAAAACAGTGTCACCAAATGGGATTTTCATGTATAATTTTTGAAATTACTATATTACGGAGTAGTAACTAATTCATACGGAGTATAATATAAGTACTATATACAATTTTTGTTTTTGAAAATATGTTCATATATTGTGATAAGTAGGGGCTATATATGATGGATTGAAGCTTAAGGTAACTTAAAATTTTTTCAAATTTTTAGTATGTTTTAATTTGTTTCATTTTTCATGTTTAGCTCACACTAATAACGTTTAAATCTAGTATAATTACTTTTGAGTTCATTTCAACCTAAATTCCTAAATCATGGTGGTAACGCAACAAAATTATGGTACAATGACGAGACCCTTGGATATATATATAAGGTTTTACTCCTAACATATATATGGATAATTAATGGCACTAACGATTATTATGATACTTCTTGAAATATAATTTTGCTAATCTTGGTCGAGGCTATGCAAGGTGAGTGGGGTACGTAATTAAGATCGGTGCATGTACATGTTGTGGTTGGGTTTCTAATGACGGGGATGAGAGCTAAATCATTGTTTTAATATAATTAGGAATTGTAGTAATCCATAATATGGTTGTTAACTAACATAAATATTCCTCAATTTGTCCAAATACAGAACTAGAAATGAATAAACAAGGTTGCCACCCGAATGTGTGTACCCATCACACCTATTATTATCCCTAAAATGATATGTATTAAGACTATTTTATTACGTTATTTTTGGATCATTATTAGGGACGAGAAACATTTTTATGAGTAGTCGTAGGAGTGGGGATGGATTCGGCGAATCATTTAATGGATGAAAAATTTAATCCAAGCATATTATTAATGAATTTGATTCTATTCAATTCAATTCATTGAGGGCATAAAAGTTTTTATGTTTACATGTGATTAAGTATTTGATAGAGTATATAGACTCGGACCCCCGGATCTCACTACTATTGGGTCTGGACAACGACCCACACACGCTTATCGAATGTCTTTTTTATTATTGTACTATTCATATATCATCTGTATGTACTAGATTAGTCTTTTATGTAGTTGAGCCTATCGGACCCATATTAGCGGCCCGACCCATTATTTCTCTATTTATACTCCTCTTGGAGTCACTTGTAACCCCTAGAACACAATTCCTAACATTTAGAACATACTATTCATTCTTCTTCTTCCCTCTCTTTAGCTCAACTCTCCTATTATTATTAGATTTAGATACCCTATAATTCATCAATGGTGCTTTCACTACAAGAAAGTTACACTTTCCCTACAAATTATATTGGTATGAAAAGATCATTTTTTGTGTACCAAGATCTTTCCCTACAATTTTCTTTCGTGGTCTAATTTGTGACAAAAACCTTGTGGGGAAAGGGTTTAGGACACAAATTTCAGGATTTTCTATGCAAAGATATAGGAAGACAAATATTTAGCACACAAACAAAAATCATTGGCTTAACTCTTTAGTAACAAATATATTTATGGCAAAAAAGTATTTACTCCGACAAAGTTTCTTGTATGGAAATATTCAAGAATACAAATGTCACAAAACTAAAGTAGTGGTTTAGATTTGTAGCCTTAGACTTTTACATACGAAAATTAATTTTCATTGATATAGTTATTGAAATCATACTGCTAACTAGAACCACAAAATTGTACACTGGTAAATGTACCTTAAGAACCCAATTTTATATAGAGAAAAATAATTCTAAGAAAATAATTTTAATCCAAATTTATTACAAAGCTAAATCTACGTATACACGGGCAGGGAGTACTCACGTAAATATGCTCTAGTTGAATATTAATGACTCTAAACCTGTGCGTGTATATATGAAGTACGTAACAAGTCCACAAAAAACATCAAATAATGTTATCTTCATTCGTACATAACAAAGCACAAAAGCAACATCTTAAGAAGTATTGTTTTACTTTAAAAAAATAACATAACAATAACAGTCACTCCTTGTCATGAGTATCTTAATCAAGATGATATGATTCATCTTCACCTTCATCCACATCAACGGATAATGCCGTAAACGGTGGTAGAACGAACCCCGGAACATTACTATATGATTTTTGTAGTGAAGTGTGTCAAGCTTCCAATGTTGAGTTAAACTGTTGTCCCATAACCTTCAATTTTTTTTTAAACCTATTCTCTGTCTCCAATCGGGCAATGTCAGCAGCTTTTCTTGCAGAACGTTCAGCAGCTAACTGATCCTCCATATGCTTTTGTTTTAGATTGGTATCTCGAAGACGACCATCTCCTAATCCACGAATTCGCCGCCCAGGCTTTACACCTAGAACAGATACCATAATATTAAGTCCAGCATCGGGATTATCAACAGGCACCTCTTCTAAGGGAGTATCCTCAGGAAGTTGTTGCTCTCTTATCACATCCAAGAGATATTCATCTGTTTTTGCTAGCATTTCATCCTAAAAAGATTTACACAATGTCAATTATTATCAACACATTATGATAAATTTCTTTTCGCCAAAAATACTAGTCCATATATATATGGTTAATTGGCTGACATTAAAATTGCACTATTCACAACTGGAATAAAAAATGAAGATCATTATAGATTGTCAAAGTGTATAAATTTCAGTAGTTTCCTGATAACTCGATGAAGATTATATTAAAATAGACACTATTACATATTCTCGCATGCTCTCCAAGTGTGCAATTTGTATTGTTTTTATTAAATTTTAATAGTTGTAAAAACAGAGTATCTTACATGTTGAGCCTTAGCTTCATCACTTGTCCAAGTCTTGTCTTTTCCAGAATAGGTATATTCAAATGTGTCAACTTCAGGAAATTTTGAACCACCCTTAAAGAATGATAATTAATATGTCAATTACTGCATATATGGAAAACCCAAAAATTCAGCAAGAGTCAACAACTATTTAAACATAATTATTACCGCTGTCATTTCCTCTACAATGTATGCAATGGGACGAGAACCCGTGCGGTGGTTGTGTTTTTTCTTGGAGCGATTGCTTGTGTTTGCCATGGAGGATTTCTATACAAGATATGTTTAATTAGAGCACGAACATTTCATTTAATCACAAACTATAAAATTAGGAGAAAAGAAGATAATATACCAGAAATTTTTCAGAACTGAAATGATCACATAGTTTAATCCACTCATCCGCACTTCTGTCTTCCATCTCTTTAGGGGGGTTTTTGAGTGCATCTTCAAGTGTTTTGCAGGACTTGAAATATTTACTCAATTCGGCCTTAAACTCTATGTACCTTCCAGCATATAGCCTGAAGATATAATCTTTCATTTCCTTGTCTTCTAGATCCACTTCAAAATTTGTCTAACATGGATAAATAGGCAATGATCATCTCTAAAAAAAAAATAATAACTACATACTGAAATAGCAATACTAAAACATACTACATATACTTTAAAAATAAAGTTGAAGTACAGAAGTTAATAGAGAAAGATTACAAGAAGTAGACTAAAACCCAACCTCAATTACATTATTTTTTTAGCAATTTAAGGAACACCTATCCTATCCAAATGTAAAGCACCTTTACTACTAGGGGAAAATCATTAAAGGAGGAAAACATGTAGAACATAGCGCTGCAAAGGTGAGCATGATCAGCTAGCTAGGCGGCTAGGCCAAAGTTAGTGTGGAGAGCTCATTGCCCTCCCCAAACTCCTGCAGGATGACTGTTGACTGAAAACACTTCCAGACAGCTTATGATTGGTCAACCATTCAGAATGATGTTTACAAACGTAAAAACACACATCAGCAAGAACTTTGCATAAAATTTCGGTACAAAAAAAGCGATTAAAACTTCTGTTTAGCCACAAATACATACACACACATATACTATGATATATTTATAAGTTGAATTAAAGATACTTATACTCACAGTTATCTCATCTATGAGGTCTATCCTCGTATTAGAGGAAATGGTACTCCAGTATCCCGTATCCATTGGACAGTGTGTCCTCACAATTGCTCCAATGTCATGAACTAGTAGACTATGTATCTCCGCACTAGTTGCACGTCTAGTCACTCTATTGTATTCCACTTTAAGCCTTTGTCTGGTTATGCGCACCATACGTGAAGTCTTAATCTGTTTACATGGACCTCGCTTTGAACCTCGCTGGTTGTCCCTGATGAGGAGATAAAACCTATCATACCAATCAAAATAAAGCTCCAGACGCATATTATCATATGATCATTTATATTTAAGGAATAACATATGGTCAATATGTAGCAAAAATACCATCCGCTTCACCACTTAATGCTTCATCATTATCTCTATGTCCATGAGAAGTGTTGCTTTGTGGAGATGCTATAAGTCCTCAAAGTTTTGTTAAGAACATTAGTAAAGCTAATAAATCTGAGTATTTACTTTAAATAAAACTATTTTTTATGAAACAATCACTATTTTAAAAAAGTAAAATAAAAATGGAACCTATTAACTAAGTATATAAAAATACTATTGAATTAATGATTTTACAATAATAATTTAATAATAAATACTAGTTTCATACCTCTGCTTGTGTTAAGTGTAGAACTATGATGGACAGAACTTGTGCGATGCGAAGTTGAAAATTCAAAGTCCTTGGAGGAATCATTACCAACAGTGGAGGAAGTGTTGGGATGTGAAGTGGCCCGTACATTCTTACTTATAGGAGCAGTACCAGTCGGAAGATTTGATCTTAGAAAGGTTGAGTTAGGTTGTGTTCTAACTTCTTGAGTAGGAAGCGTGAAGTTGTTGACAAGCTGATTTCTTTGAGGTATAGGAGCAGTACACCTCTTAGGTGGCAATGAGTTCCTAAGTGAAAGTGGAGATATAAACATATTATTTGGTGATTTACTATTTACAATCTGTGACTTTAGTGCGGGAGGAAAATCCGTGGTTGGCACTCTAGCATTCTTGTATGCTGAAGTTGCAGCTGAGTTAATCCCTTTCTTCTTTTGGGAAATGAGGCGCATCTGTATAAAAACATAAACTCATTACAAATGATACAATCAAAGAACATGATAGTTATGAGTGAATAAAATTAAATAGAAATTTTCATAAAATTTACTCAAGGATAAAAAGCATGTGAATATTATGATACTCAATAATCCAAATCACTATCTTCATCAAGAGAATCTTCAATGTTCCCCTCAGCTAAACCGTTTTCATCTACGACATACTCATCATCTGAATCTATCTCAACATCTTTGGATTGGAGATCATTCATTTCTTCCGGATCAATCATGATGGGGGGTACATCACTTGAGATAAGTGGTATTTGGATATCATTGTCATCGCAAACATGTGGTATGCTTGGTATGTCAGAACAACAGTTCTCTTGGTATGCCACAACATTAGAATGATCGTCATTAGAAATGTGCTCAAAACCATCCTTCTGAGGCATATCATATATATTTCTATGATTCATCCTTTGAACTACTTTCCAGTTGCCCCCGGCCTTTGGATCAGTTATATAAAAAACTTGTTTTGCCATTGTTGCAAGAATGAACGGGTCACTCGCATACCATCGAGTACTAGAATCAATGGACAATAAGTGATAGTCCCTCTTGGTAGACCCCTTCCTTCGGGGGTTTGTATTATACCAATGACACTTAAACAAAATAACACTGTAGCGTTGCCTATAAATTAACTCAACCACACTTATCAGCTTGCCATAAAAGTCAATGTCATCTGTATCATGATTTCCCGGAACGAAGACACCACTGTTCTGTGTGATCAACCTTTCATCTCGTTCTGCCGCTACAAATTTTACTCCATTTACAACACAGCCTTGGTACGTTTCAGCTTGAACAGGCCCTCTAGCTAACTCAAATAACTCATCGTTATACAAGGGGGATTTCTCCATCCCTAAGCTTCGAACCTGTTTTTAACAAGAATAAGGGTAAGTCATAATGAAGGCATAAATTTATGTTTACATATAAAAAACAAGCAAAAAGATTTAAACTAAAAAATGCCTAACCTTTTCACGAAACCAGTTTGGAAAACATTTCTTGTGTCTTTCTAATACATTAATACCACTTTCATGCCTTATCAACTCCTCATGTTCTCTGTGTCACAAGTATGAATACTGTATTTAATAAATAAAAAACTAATTATTAGTCTAACTGACATACATGGAATAGAATCTCAACTTACTCTAAGAAATGAGAAACCTCTGTACAGTTATTCAGTATGAACCAATGAGCGATTTCCATGTCCGTTTTAGTGAAAGGAATACTTGAATTACTCATAAAAGGTCTGGCTACTTGTGAAAACACTGATAGTTTCTCTGGTCTGGATCCACCATCATAGTTTCTTTCAAGTTTATTGAAAGGTGTCTCCACATTCTTCAGATACATTGCACAAAAGGTAAGGGACTCATTAGCAATATATGCCTCTGCTATGGACCCCTCAGGTCGTGCACGATTCCTCACATACTTTTTATATTCACCTAATAATCTGCAAAATTAAAAACCTTATAAGGAAAATGAATACATCAAACTTAAACTATTTTATAAAACTGAAATATGTACCTTTCGATAGGGTACATCCAACGGTAAGTTACTGGACCAGCCACTTTTGCCTCTTCCGGCAGATGCACCATTAAATGGAGCATGGAAACAAAGAACGCTGGTGGGAAGATTTGTTCAAACTTACATAGTATGTTCACAATATCATCTTGTAACTTCTCAATGTCTTCAAGACGTAAAGATTTTGCACATAATTGTTGAAAGAAGGTGCACAACTGAATTATGGGATCCACAACATCTTTTGTCATATATTTTCGAACAACTATGGGAAGTAATCGTTGGAATAAAACATGGTGATCATGGCTCTTCATCCCGGAAAATTTTCCAGATTCTATTACTACATTTCTTGAGATGTTTGAAGCATATGAATCTGGGTATTTCACTGTTTTAAAAAATTCAAGGAAGTCTTTCTTTAAGTTGGGTTTCACTGTGAAAATAGGATGATTTTTAATCCACTTACTCCCATCCCAATTCAGCCACAACGATTCCTTTATCCCCATGGCTTTCAAATCTTGTCGCGCCTTAAATGTGTCTTTAGACTTTCCCTCTATACCTAATATAGTCCCAAGAATAATGTCAGAAACATTCTTCTCGATGTGCATCACATCAAGATTGTGCCTAATCTTTAGCTTTGACCAATATTCTAACTCAAAGAATATACTCTTTTTAGTCCAATTCCATTCTGCACGACTCCTCTTCCTATTTTTGTCGGGATTTTCAGGATTCTTACCAACCCGGCCAAAATTTATACTTCCCACTTGAGATAAAATCTCATCCCCAGAAAACTCTCTAGGTCTACCACGGATCTCAATTTTTCCATTAAAAGATTTCTTGTTTTTTCGCCACTTATGATCTGGTGGTAACCATCTCCGATGCCCTAAATAGCAAACTTTATCACTAAACCATTCGGATGTACCGTCTTCATTACAATTGGGACACGCATTATACCCCTTTGTGCTCCATCCAGATAAATTTCCATAGGCAGGAAAGTCATTAATTGTCCATAAAATAGACGCACGTAGGTTAAAAGTGGTATTAGTTGATTTATCATATGTAAGCACACCAATATCCCACAGCTCTTTTAGCTCATCAATTAGTGGGCGCAAGTAAATATCAATTTCTTTCCCAGGTTCCTTCTTACCGGGAATCAAACAAGTTAATATTGTGAATTCTTTTTTCATGCACATCCATGGAGGCAAATTATAAGGAATGATCACTACCGGCCACATGCTATAAGGTTTACCCATATCTGAAAAGGGATTAAAACCGTCAGTTGCGAGTCCTAACCTTATGTTGCGTGGCTCTGCAGCAAATTTGGGGTAGATTTTGTCAAACTCCTTCCATGCAAATGTATCAGCCGGGTGCCTCATAACACCATCATCAACCCGTCCATTCTTATGCCACTGCATACTACTGGCTGTATGGATTGACATATATAAGCGCTGCAACCTCTCTTTAATTGGAAAGTACCTAAACACTTTTTGAGGAACATGATTTTTAGCAGCTGAACTCTGTTTGTATCTTGGCTCACCACAAACTGGACACTTATCTAATCCTGCATTTTCTTTATAATATAATGCAAAGTCATATTTGCATGCATCAATTTTTTCATAACTCAAGCCAAGGTCTTTTAAAACATTAAGGGCATGTCTATAGTTAGAAGGTAATTTGTTTCCTTCAGGAAGCATCCTCTTTAGGATTCCCATAAGTTCATCAAAGCATTTATTTGTCATAAGATTTTTAACTTTCAATTGCATGAGCTCTACAATCGCTGTAAGGACAGAGAACTCTTTGCAGCCAGTGTAAAGCTCTTTTTGTGCTTCTTCTAACAACTTTTCATACTTATCTATCTTCTCTCTACTCATAGGCATTGCTTGGCATTGGGGTAGTGTATCCTCATTATGTGATACATCGTCTTGGAAATCAATTTGTTGGAGATGATGTGATGCATATGGATACAGATCACTTATTATGCTTTTCACTTGATCATTGTTTCCTTCAGAATTGAGGCTAGAACATAGATTAGTGGGAGTTGTAGTAGAGCTTGATGTAGATCTAAATCTTTCACCATGATGAGTCCATTTGGTGTAATTATATGACATCCCATTTAAAATCAAATGGCGCCGCACTTCACTTAATGGAAACCATGAACAATTATTGCACAACACACAAGGGCACAAACAATGACCTTTTTTGTTGACTTGATTTTTTGCTACTCCAATAAAATCTTCAACGCCAGACAAGTACTCAACACTGAGTTTATTTGGATTGTGAATCCACCCTCTATCCATAGACTACTTTTTTGCTTCAAAAATGAGTAATACAACTGAATTTTCAATAACATGTATGCTAGTCAACCTTAAAATGAAACTCTAAAAATAATAATAAAGAATACAATAATAAATTATTATTAGAGGTAGGAGATACAACTTACCTTCAAGCAATTTGGATGGAAGGCAGCTCTATCAAGAAAAGATAATCTTTGAACTATTTAATGAAACATGAAAAGATATATATATATATATATATATATATGTTAGAAACTTAGAAGAATATATAAGTCAAACACACTATCACTTAAATGACTAATGCATGCTACACTTCTGTACAAATGTACAATATATATCAGCAGATACGATTACTTCATAAATCAACACATGTACAATTACAGTATGCAAAGTTTTCAAATAAGAGAAATTCAAATAAAAAAAAGAATTTAGAAAGACATAATCAACAGAGAAAATATAATCTTATATTCTTGTAGAAACATCTCTTATCATATTCAAAAATCAAGGCTTTTAATCTGATCTGCACCCTAAGATTCTTCAAATTGATGGCTAACACTACTTATTTCCAGTATCTTTTTGCATTCAAAACTAGTGAACTATGAAGCTAATTGCCTGAAAAAACTGGATATAAATGAATCACTTTAATGATTTTTATCTTAATTTCTAGTATCTTCTTCACCTTTGTCCTAGTTCCTTCTTCTTTATGTAGTTCCTTCATCCTCTACTAACAAAATTCTAAGTGAAATAAAGAAATTAGAGATTAAACGTTTAATCTCTAATTATTAAACGTGTGGCGCAGGCTGGTGTGACGTTTCAAAGCGCCGTTCGCAAGGCATTTTAAACGCATCTAAAGACAATTTTTGCACTAGTGAACATTTAAGCAAATGATCTATAATTAACAAAAATCTATTACTATTATCATACACATTATTTTTTCTTCTTGTACCCCTTTTAGCTCGTTTCCCTTTCTTCTTATCCCTTCCCCTCCCTGGTTCTTGGAACCCTTCTATTTTCCCTTCAATTTCTGCTAGTTTTTTCATCCCCCTCCCCTTGGAACTACCTTTCTACTATTCTAGTTCCCTAATTCATCCTGTGAATTAGTACTATGTTGCCATTGTGATCTAATTCAACTTGACCTACAAATCAAGGAGTGTAGATACCTGGCTTAACCCAACTTGGAGATTGACGTATGAGAAAAATCAGCAGAGCACGCGAACAGGAAAGGCGGCAGCCGGCAGGACTAAAAGGTATCACAATTTGGTTATTGAGTTTTAGGTCGAAACAACCTTTGAGTTTTAGGTATCGTAAAGGCGGCAGCCGGTTGTACTCAGATTATTTAGGTCGAAAAAAAGGAGGGAGAGTTTTAGGTTTGGAGCCAAATTAAGTTGATAATGAAATTAAAGTTTTGATTAGAGGGGGGCGTTCCTGATAGTGGCCGCAGAAATAGCCGCTCGTTTGATAGTGGCAACAATTTTGGTTTGATAATTTAGTTGTAATTCGCATTTTAAAAAACCTTGGGCTGAATAAATTCATTTTTGTTTAATAAATCGATTTTTGTTGCTTAAAATTGGTTGGCCGATTGTTTTGATGCTTAATAAATTGATTTTTGTTTTCAAAAAAAAAACTTGGGTTGTAAAATCAAAATTAAAATTGGCCTGGCCTCATATATACACTTCGTAAAGTAATGCAATGTATTCTTGTTTAGACATTTTAGGCCTATATAGTTAAGCTTCAATAATTTTTCTTTTTATAATACGTACTAATAGTAAATATATAATAATAATAGTGATATATTTTCAACTTAAAAATTCACCTACTATACGGCATAGCAAACTTTTTCCATACAGAAGAAAACAATCTTTGCCTACAAACTTGGTTTTGTATTATAAAACATTTGTAGCCAAAGTATTGTTCCTAATAAATATTGTTTTGTAGGGAAATATGAACTTAGGTCACGCATGTTTCTTGTATGGAGAAAGAAAATTTGTGTGAAAAGATAAGCACAGACAAAGCCCTTATTTTATAGGCAAAGTAAATCTTTACCAACAAAAACAATTTTGTATGCAAAAAAATTGTAGGGAAAGGGGAGAAATCTAGTAGTGTTTCATTGAGAGTTTGAGCACTAATAAAGTGAGATTCCTTAAACTTGTTAGACTCTCTTGATAAACCCCCCTCCTATTTTGGCTCGCAGCTCTGCAAACCGTTATCTTCCAAGGGGTTTGGTTAGTATATCAGCCAATTGTTCCTCTGTCCTTGTATGTTCTATGTCTATGATTCCTCCTTCAAGACACTCTCGAATAAAATGAAAATGTGTATCAATATGCGTACTCCGCTCATGATGTACTGGGTTTCTTGCCAAAGTTATAGATGATTTGTTATCTATCTTCAGAATTGGGTTGGTCTTGATTTTTCCTTGCAAGCTTCCCAGCAACTTCACCAACCATATTCCTTGGCAAGCTCCCCCTGTAGCAACTATATATTCTGCCTCGCACGATGATAAGGCCACTATCTTTTGGTTTTGAGACACCCATGTTATAGGACTCTTCCCAAAGAAAAAAAGAATCCCTGATGTGCTTTTTCTGTCATCAAAATCCCCTGCCAAGTCACTATCACAATAACCTGTCAACACATCACTTTCTACTCCACATTTGAACATGCAACCCAAATCACTTGTCCCCGTTATGTATCTGAAAATCTGCTTTACAGCATTCATGTGAGTTGTTGTTGGTGCTTCCATGTACCTGCTGACAATGCCCACAGAATATGCTAAGTCAGGTCTAGTATTAACCAAATACCTTAAGCTTCCAACTATACTCATGTACAATGTAGGATCAACAGATTTCCCTTCATCAAATTTGCTTAGCTTTGTTTTTGGTTCCATGGGTATACTGCATGGGTTGCAGTCTCCCATCCCCATTAAATCCAAGATTCTCCTTGCATAGCTTGTCTGACTTAGGCTTATAACTCCTTCACTTTGTTTTACTTCCAATCCAAGATAATAGCTGAGTAATCCCAGGTCACTCATTTCAAAGATATCCATCATCCTTAGTTTAAAATCATGAATGAACTTGGCACTTGAACCTGTGAGAAACAGATCATCAACATACACACCAATTATCAAGATATCCAAACCTGAGTTCTTAACATATACTGCATGCTCAAAAACACACCTTCTGTATCCTAAAGACTTCAAACAGTTGTCCATTTTTTCATTCCAAGTTCTTGGAGCTTGTTTCAGCCCATATAGGGCTTTAAACAATCTCAGTACCTTGTTAGGATACCTTTTATCAACATAGCCTTCTGGTTGTTGAACATATACTTCCTCCTTTAGCTCACCATTCAAAAATGCAGTTTTAATGTCCATATGATGCACTTGCCAATTCCTTTGAGCTGAAAGAGCTAGCAATGTTCTGATTGTCTCCATACGTGCTACTGGGGCAAAAACCTCTATGTAATACACTCCAAACTTCTGAACATATCCTTTAGCAACAAGCCTAGCCTTGTGTTTAACAATATTCCCTTCTGGATCTCTCTTTACTTTAAACACCCATTTCAAACCAATAGCTTTGTGATCATCAGGAAGGTCCACCAGCTCCCAGGTTCCATTCTTTTGAATTGAGTCAAACTCCTGCTCCATTGCCCTCCTCCATTCCTTTTTGTTTGCTGCCTCTTCATAGGTTTCTGGTTCTTCAATAGATAGGAAACACAGACCTACTTATTCTGTGATTTCCCTTGTGGCATCATAAAATTCTTGTAGAGATCTATAGTGCAGAGGCTCTTCACTTGACCCGGAATCAGCATGTGATCTAGGTGTACTCATAGCAGAGTCAGACATGTGTGATTGTCAGTCTCACCCCCTCCTTCAGATGAATCAGATATGTGGCTTCTCTTCACAGCTCTTGAGTTTGATCTACTTATGCTGGCTGCATAGATGTCCTCCACTGGTTCCAGTTTCTCTATGGTTTTGTTGTTCCAAGCCCACTCCTTATCTTCCTCAAATTTTACATCTTTGCTGATTATCACCTTCCCATGAACAGGATCTACCAGTCTATAGGCTTTTGACCCTTCCTCATAACCAAGTAGAATTCCTTTAATGCTTTTGTCTTCCAGTTTAGGTAGGTTAGGTGTTGTTACCTTGATGTGAGCTAAACAGCCAAACACACGTAGATGACCAACATTAGGGGCTTTATTGTACCAAGCTTGATAAGGTGTTCTGCTCTCAAAACTTCTAGTCATTGATCTGTTTAAAATATACACTGCATTATTGACTGCCTCACCCCAATATTGTCTTGGTACTCACCTGCTCTTCATCATGCTTCTCACCATTTCGATGATAGTTTGATTTCTCCTCTCTACCACTCCATTCTGTTGTGGAGTGTAGGGTGTTGTTAGGTGTTTCTTTATTCCATGTGATTCACAGAAACTCTTGAAATCTTGTGATGTGAACTCTCCTCCTCTATCTGTTCTTAGGCACTTTATTTTTGAGGCTGCATCTGCTTCTATCTTGAGTTTGAGATGTTTGAAACTCTCAAATGCTTCTCCTTTATACTTCAGTAGAGATATCCACATGAATCTGGAAAAATCATCTACCAAGAGCATAAAATAGTTTTTCCCTCCTCATGTAGTTGGCTTAATAGGCCCACACAGATCACAATGAACTAGTTCTAACTTCTCTTGTGTCCTATATACTGCCTTCTGTGGAAATGGAGATCTGTGTTGTTTACCTAGCATACATCCTTCACAAACTTGACTGATCTGTGATATTTTAGGCATTCCCTCCACAAGTGTTTTGTTTGACATTGTGTGTAAGGCCTGAAAATTCATATGGCCATACCTAGCATGCCAGAGCAAGGCTGTACTTGTCATTTGTGTTAACATGCATATCTTTTGTGTTGTTTTCAGATGCACCATAAACAGTTTATTCCCCTTTCTATACACCTTGAATATTAGCCTATTATTCTTGTCAAATACACTCAGAAACCCATTTTTAAGAGTAATTTGACTTCCTGATTCATCTAACTGACCAAGGCTTATGATATTACTCCTAAGCTTAGGAATGTAATACACATTTGGTAATATCATATACTCACTTGTATTACTTTGAAAGGGCACAGTTCCCAAACCTTCTATATTAACCATTGAGTTGTCACCAAACTTCACCTTTCCCTGAACTGATGTGTCCAACTCTGTGAAATGTTCCTTAATTCCTGTCATATGATTACTTGCTCCAGTGTCTAAGTACCACCAAGATGTGAAATCTTCTCTACTTTCCCCAGTGAAATCTGTAGCTTTGTCATGTAAAGTATGCGACTTGGTCAGTTCACACATCTCTATCATCACCAGCAATGGTTCTTTCTCCTCTTCCTTCTCAATGAGGTTGTTTTCTTCTTCCTTCTCTTCTTGTGTACATTCTGAGGCAAAATGACCAATCCTTCCACAGTTATAACACTTTATCTTTGATTTGTCAAATTTCTTGTGTTGTTGTGGCTGATCCTCTCCAGAATGAGTTCTTCCACTTTCTCTACCTCTGCCACGTCCTCTGCCCCTTCCTCTGAAATTGTTAGCTTCTCTACTAGCATTAGTCTGTGGCCTGGTTTCTTCCCTTGCTCTCCACTCAGCCTTAGTGAGTAACACTGTCTCCTCATTTGCAGCTGTCTGTTCTTGTAATCTTTCTTCATGTGCCTTGAGAGATCTTATCACTTCTTCAGTAGTTTTCACCTTGAGATCACAGAATTCCTCTATCGTAGAGGCAATTTGTAGAAATTTGGGAGATGTTCCTCTCAATAATTTCTTCACTATCTTTTCTTCTTCAACAACATTTCCAAGGCCTTTAAGCTTAGTTACAATGATCTGCAATTTCTCAGAAAAATCATCTATACTTTCAGTGTTACTCATTTGCAATCTATCAAATTCTCTTTGCAGAGATTGAGTACGAACTTCTTTCACTCTTTCTGCTCCTAGATTCATTGTACTAAGCATCTTCCGTGCCTCTTTTGCAGTTCTTTTGGCTCCCAATTGAAGTAAGGTATCTTCTCCTATACCTTGGTAAAATGGCAGCCAAGGTCATTTTGTCCTTTCTTCTGTCAACAGGCTCCTCAGTTTCTATGGCATCCCATACTCCTTGGGCCATCATAAACACTTCCATTTTGATGGCCCATGCTGCGTAGTTAGTTCTTGTAAGCATGGGGTACTTCAAGGTAACCGTTCCTTCCTTTCCTTGGTACCTTGTGTTTTCATCCTCATCTTTGTCAAAGACACCATTTGTTTCTCCAACAGCTTCACTTGTAGATGATGATGAAGACATTACTTGATGGATCCTTTAACCGCGGCTCTGATACCAAATGTAGGGTAATATCTAATCTACGACGCTAATAAGCATAAGGTAACATGCAGTTGGCAGTACATGCGCATGAACTTACGTATGAAACTAACATCCAATGTAATTCAAAGCCTTTTTCATTCATAGTATTTTCATATTTTGATAGTGGAGGAAAAACCGTCTTGATTGATTCACCTTCGTCCATCCTTACTTCATATATATAGAAGAGGGGATTTGCTTATCAAAAAGTGGATTAAAAAACCTCCTAGAACATGGGCACGTCTGCCACTAACATACTATAAAAAACGACATAACATAATTACATAAAATAGTAGTGAATAACTTGAACTAAAACTAACTAACTAAGAAGTTTAAACTTCCAACATCGCGGTGGAAGTTGGAGGCATCCCACCGCCGCAGCTCACCAGTCGCTGACAGTAGCACGCTACTTCGCCTCCGCCGCAACTCGAACTCGAGCCGTATGAGCTCGCGCAAAAGCTAAATAGTGGCAGTCACGTCTGAGGGTGCTAAACCGTACTGTGAGCTTCCGTCATTAATGGCCATTTGAGAGCTCTGCTCGCGACCTGAGCAGAAGCGACATCGAGGGTCTGTACTTCCTCTCCGACAGTGACCGCGACCGGTGTGCCTCACCTTTTCCTCCAGATCGTCTCTGTTTGGTATCCATACCCGGCGGCAGTGGCTCGCCGTTAACAGAGGATAGGTCAAGGGAGTTTTGCATTTCTGGACCAAGTTGAAAAGTGTGGGCCGGACTATCTCTGGACAAGTTGTTTCAAGGGTCTAATTTCAACATGGCCCCTTATTTTTGTCCACATCAAAATCAAGCTAAGTGTTCCAAAACTCCTTCCATTTATTAATTTCCCTCAGTAAATTTGATAAGATGATTTACAAAAAAAATCATAAATGAAATATTTTAATAATATAGCATCAAACTTCAATCTCGAGGGCGAGTCATCCGTGAAAAGACTCGTAAATAGCGTCTAGCGAATCCCAGCTACGAACTTGAGTGACAAGTTGAGCTAGATTATTAATTTACTATCATTATTATATTTAATTAGTGTGTATTTTTTGACATTGAAAAAATGGACTTATGAATTCCGAGCACTCGCGTACACCGGGCGAACACAACCACTCGCGCCACCGGGTCACGTCAAACAAGAGTGGATAGTAACTTAGTAAGCTCCCAATCCAAATGTTATCAAATGCATACTTTAGTTTCTATGTTTTGTATGAGTTATGTGTTCCTTTAGCTATCGGAAATGAACTGCAATCCCTCAGTGGTAGGTTCAGTCCTTTTATGCGTGCCACACTCTAGTTAAGCATAGAAACCTAGCTTGAGCTGAAGCTTGGAAATTTGAGGCAGCTTAATTTAGGCCCAAATCCAATAGCAAATTATAAGCTCAAGAAATTATAACAATTTTATTTGAAGGCATAGGTGCAACTATATGATGACATCATATCAACCACTTAGCCGTCTCTCCTGGTCATCTTTATTTGATGGCTTGGAATTCTTATAGGCTCTCAGCCACACGTCTCAGTCACTTTATTTGATGACCTGGACATCATATTATGGACGGTCACTCGACCTATCTCTTAGTCATCTTTATTTGATCACTAGGATTACCTATCATGCTGAGCTACTCATATCTAGAGACTGGTCTCGACCATCCCCTCAGCAGACGGACACCGTTGCAGCTCCACACTTAGGCCGAAGGGCTCACCCTTTTTGCTTCATTTTGGGGGCATCCGGTGTACTCTTTTTCCCTCATTAGGATTTTTCCCACTAGGTTTTTTCCTAATGAGGTTTTTAACGAGGCATCTCCCCAACGTGGACAAAAGGTGTCGACCCTCGGTCCCTATTGAAGACATCACGAGACATGCACTACTCTACTCCTCTTCACCTCACTACATTCACCTCAAGGAGTGGGGGACTCGAAGAGCGGGGGACTTAGCGCCTCAAATTTTTTCACGAAGTTTACTCACCAGACGACGACAGATCAGCACACAATTCTACTCCCTTTCGCCTCGAGTACTCTCGACTCAGGGAGTGGGGGACTCCTGATAGAGTATATTGACTCAGACCCCCGAGTCTCACTACTATTGGGATTGGACAACGGCCCACACACGCTTATCGAATGTCTTTTGTATTATTGTACTGTTCATATATCATCTGTATGTACTAGATTAGTCTTCTATGTAGTTGGCCCTATCGGGCCCATATTAGCGGTCCGGCCCATTATTTCTCTATTTATACTCCTCTTGGAGTCACTTGTAAACCCTAGAACACAATTCCTAACATTTAGAACATACTATTCATTCTTCTTCTTCCCTCTCTTTAGCTCAACTCTCCTATTATTATTAGATTTGGATACCCTATAATCCATCAGTATTCTTTATATCACTACATATATCATCTCTTTTGGCATCTATCAAATACTGTAGCCTTTACTATATTTAATACAATAACTTAAGAGCCCGTGACTCGTTTGGTAACACTGAAATTGACTGAATCAGCTAATTCTGCTGAAATTTATGAAGTTCTAGCTGAAGTGGTTGTATGTGCTGATTCTGCTGATTTATGAAATAATTATATTTAAAATATTTTTTATTAATAAAATAAATAAAAAATTATATGAAAAACTAGCTAAAATGGTCTTCTATAATAACTTTAGCCAATACTGCCATAAAAATAACTTCAACCTTACTTCTTCTTATTATTACACAATTTAGCGTTTGAAATCAAAAGTTATGTATTTGGTGAAAAAGTTGACTGATAAGTCTGATAAACCGAAAAACATAGTTACCAAACGGGCACTATATCATACCTTATGTCACCTAATCATATACGATAGTATATTTTTAACTTCAGAAGTAATAAAGTAACGAGTTGATCTCAACAATCATAAATAATTAGCATCCACAAGTCCATCTTGTATTTAGATAAAATAATACTCCCTTCATCCCATTTTGACAATCTCACTTTCTTTTTTAAATTGCTCTATAATGAATTCTTGATTCCTTTTTCTGAAAAGAAATATATAATTCAAATCCCATTTTGATGGTTAAAGTCCTTTTAATTTACTAAAATCTCAATCACAAATTTTACTTTTCAATTACTCTATTAATTAATGGTTGTATCAAAACAAGATATCTAATACTTCCTCCGGTCCTAAATAAACTTCACACTTTTCTTTTTGTGTAGGTCCAAAATAAACTTCACACTTCTTCTCTCTTCCTTATTTGGCAAATTATCTACATCAAAACAGTGCAAAACAGTGTCAAATAGTGTCACACAGTGTCACAACAGTGTACTCTACAGTAAAGTCAAATTTATTCCCTTAATTTGTGTGAAGTCAAAATGTGAAGTTTATTTAGGACCGGAGGCACTATGAAACAAATATTATATACAAGTATTACGTACTACACTACTACTCCATGTATAACTTATCCATATAGCAGCCATATGGTTGCTAGCTTAGATAGAGTAACATTTTCTCATTTTCTATCGATCAGTGAATCCAGTTGCTCACATGACTAGAGCAGCCATTTCAATGTTTGATTGTCATGTTTGGTTTAATCGTCCTTTCATCAGATTTTTTAGAAAAAAATACGGAGTATATTTTAAATACTTCTGGAAACATATTAAATGATTTCGTAAGAGCAACCCAACGCTACGGTTTGTAATCTTAAAAAGCATGCAGATTGTCACATAAATAAAACACTTTCTAGTCCACGTAATATGAAGTGGAGTGATTGCATATCGGAGTATTAAATTAGTAGCAAAGTACATTGTTTTAATCGTTCCTGCAGTTTTAACGCATTAGAACTTAATTTTTTTTACGTAAACTCTTCATTGCTCATTTTATTTTAACCGTTCCTCCTATTTTTTGTTGAGTCACCAAGTTTGAATGGCTTTCTACACTTAAACGTTGGCTTTCTCAGTGTTTAAGTTTTTTTTTTGCCATGCCATGTCAGCAAAAGACTACCACCATTGGAGGGATAAATCAAAGACAATGTTTAATTTTAATGATTTGGCACACTAAACCTAGACTAGAAAGGCAGCGTCGGGGTTGCTCTAAGTGAGATCTAGCCATATATATGAGATGATGATGATTTCGAACATGAAGTTTGTTTGAAAAATACTTTAAATCTCAATATATTGGTTTTAGCCATATATCGGGTATGTTTGGAACAATTAATTTTTGTGAGTTTTTTTAGTAATTTTTAGCTTTTAATGATTGAAAAGGTCTAAAGAAAAAAAAAGGTTGAAACTGTTTGATAAAAAAATATATGTTTGATTTAGTCTTGTTTGATATCAAAACTATTGTGACTAATTGACACTCAGTACTAAATGCTACAGATATTCTCTCAATGTAGCTTACAAAAAAATTGTATTTTGGAAACTCTTACAAAATATCATTACAGTGGTGGAGTCAGGGCCTTGAAAAATAATATTGGAGACATTAACGGGTAGATCGGTACAAATAATATTTTTTGAATTCTTTTTACATGATTTTTTTACCTTAATAATATATACACAATTGGAAATTTGGGTGGGTCGGGACCGCTTCTGATGACAAATATACAACTAGAAATGTTTGAATATTTTTAAATAATACGAAAGTTAAAAGGTAAAGACCTATGTAACTATGTTCACCTACACTAATCCCAATTGATTGCCAAACAGCCAAAGTACTTGTTTGGTTTTGGGCGAAAAAAAAGGCTTGGTCCCAAATCGAGACACAATTAGACAAGCCAATTTTAGAATACTTATTCACTTATTCCCATTAGGTCAATAATATTAAAAAATCATTATATTAATGTCATTGTAGAGGGTACTTACATCTCAATTGTTATCGTGCTTTTCCTTATAGTTTTGCATAAAATATATATTTAAAACTACGTACGTCATCATATATTTTTATTTAAAAACACTCGAAGTCAAATTGGAGTTGTTTTTATTTGAGTAATAGACATGATGATTTTTTCTTCGTCAATCTAATATTTCTATGCAGCAACTCTCGTATTATGACTACTACGTATTGTTTTTTCATAAATATTTATGAAAAAATATTTAGAATGCATTTATAAATATTTAGAAGGAAATGCATTACATGTAGAATTACGGGCAGTTATATATGGAACACGGACACACGCACTAGTAGAAAAATGGCCTATAGTGACACTAATTTAGTGTCGCTGAAACTTTCTGTGACACTAAAAAAGCGTCGGGGAAAGTGGCGGCTAGCGACACTAAATATAGTGTCACTGATTCAGGAACGGTTTTGTGTCAGCAAATAATGACACTAATTTATCGTCTAAAATAACGACATTTATGCATCAAGAACACATTGTGACATTAATACATCACAAAATTTAATGACACTTCAGCATCATAGATTTTTATGACACCTCACCATCATATTACTATGAAAACGCACTTGATATACTAATTACAATATATATGTTATAGTATAATATAATATAATATAATACTAATAAATAACAATAATATCAATGTTTTTTATTTATATCTCAAATTCTCACATAAATGTGAATGTACATAGTACATAATTCATAGGGGCATCCCAAAACAATAAATAACAGACAAGAACAAAACGCTGACTAGTCCAACTTTTACACCATTCTTCACAATGTATTCACATTCTTCTTATACGTAGACAACACATTTTCTTCTACACAGAATGAAGCCATCATTCTTATACTGCCAACGCCACTAATCAGTTGGGTATCATGTACACCATCAGAAGGTCCTTGCTTGTGGACTGAAGCAATGGACTGAAGCAATGGTCTGTGAGGCATCAGAAGGTGTAGAAACCTGGACTTCACAAGCATGAGAAGCATCAACAGGGGAAGAATATCGGTATGCCCAAATCTTGACTATCAAACCCAGGAAACTACAAAACAACATACCCATTATCTTAAAGATCATCAACTCTTACACAAATTTAAATAAATCGTCTTCTAACAAATCACCATCACTAGGCCTGAAGCAAGCCAATCTCCCCGTGTTTTCTGTTATCTCTTAAAGCAAAGAGACAACTGCCATGACTCTTCAAGGCAGAAAAATTGTTGGCTGGGCACAAATAAAACAAAAAAAGAAAACGAATTAGTTGCCAATCTATGAAACCTGTGTGATATCGAAAAAGATAAACTAATATGGTTATAACAACTCAATTATGTAATCAATAATCGCAATACACTGTCAATAAAAAATGAAGATCTGATCTAGTAATGCCTAATAGTGTAAAAGGCAAACTAGCAATAAAAAACATACTGATTTGATAACATTTCATTATATGTAACTGCACCCTACCAAACTAAATGCCTTAAAAGATTAAAATTTATATATGGGATTGAACATAAAACCCAGTTTATACCAACATTCTATGCATCCTAGCTGTGTATGACATTGCAAATGGAATGTAGAGAAGCACAAAAATAATTGCATTCATCTGGTCCGAGAGCTAAAGTTCATCAATTCAACCAAAGAAAACCTTGTCATACCTTTATAGGCATGACTACTTCCTTCGACTTCCTGAACATGAACCTACAAAAAAAATTATAAGCCTAAGGAAACTTAGTCAATATAAAGAACATGGAAATTGCAGAAACAATACCTGGCTGTAAATGATATAGTACACCTTAGAACATGGAAACTGCAGAAACAATTCCTGCTGAAACATGACTACTTAGCCCAACTGTGTGCAATTTCCTTGAATTACAGGAACTGTTTTGATTGGGCTTCTCAGTCCTAAAGTATATCGTTCACTAATTAACAAAAGTGTAGTAAATCTCCATTGTATTTGCTTTATGCAATGGCTCTTGAACCATACTGATACAATGGAAATCTACTACTCTTTATGTATGTTTGCAATGGACAGATTAAAAACCAGCAACAATATTATTAGCAGAACACTCAACTTATTGATCTAACAGTCAGATAACATAAGACTTCACTAATTTGAATTGCAAGTTACATTTTCCAAAAACTAAGTGAACAATCATCAAACATACTCATCAACTTACACATAAAAGTCATCTTTCTGGTTGAGAAGTGGAAGGTTCATTCTCTTGCAAATGTTTGCTCTTCTCCAGATTTTGGGTAGCTTTTTCTTCTCCGCTTCAATTTATTGGAGCAAACCCTGCATGTGCATTTCTGCCATCATATCTATCATTGTGGTTGCCTCCCTTTCAAGCTGCATATCCATTATAATCTTAGCTTCTTTTTCAATTGGCTTGAAATAGTCATTAATCTGATAAAATTATTTGTTCTGGCACTCTCCTTATTGCACCCTTCTTCTCTTCTGCCTATGACCAAACAAGATCATAATGAAAATACAGGCAAAGAAACACTTAAATAATGTGTCATATATTTTAACAATAATATTTTTGTTTGTGAAATATATACATATAAACGCGGAAGAAAAGAGGAATAGCTGAGAGTTCGTAAGATAATCAAAAGCTATGAGTATAACCCTTTGAAAGTGTACTTTCTATCAAGCTCTACTCAACCATAAGTCATTTTCATTGAGAACAACTTTAAAGCACTTCCTAACTTTGAGATCAAAGCCCATGACTTCACCCAGACCATGAGCAAGCTAAGAAGTAAGAACACACCTGGAGGAATCAGCAGACTCTGTTAATGAACAAAATAAGAGTCCTCAAAGTTCACCTTCTTCTCAGGAAATAGAGAGCACTAAAATGTTTCCTCAGTGACATTTGAGGGTCAAAGAGAGAAAATACACACCTGCAAATACTCATTTCTTAAGCTTGTTAACTCCATATGTTCTCCCTCTTATGGAGATGCTACTGTTACATACGACCTGCAAATACTCTTATATCATATAGCTAGACATGCTACTGTTACATACGACCATGAATACCAATCGCTCCACATGTAGTAGAAGTATAAGACATTAAGAGAAGATGTTCAAGATGAAGCGAGAAAAATACGTACTATTAAAAGAATGCTCTTTAGCCAGACTGTGCAGGAGAAAAGCAATCAGAACTGCACTTGAAAAAAACCCTTGATATCAAAATGTAAGACAGATTAATAAGCACATACTTGAAAGTTATTGATTTTCCAAACCATCTCAAAACTCAGCTTAGAAGCGTGGTGCATCAACTTGTCCAGCGTAATCACCTCTTGAGCAATAAAAAGAACATATATAACACTATTGTATTGTAAGGTAAAGGATGAATAAACACAATAATACACAGTTTGCAGAATAATCACAAAAAAGTCTTACTACTTACTACACAATAATACACTGTGTATAAACACTAAAATGATGACATTATCACAAAAAACTAATCAACCTATATTACTTTGTTATGTTTTGCTCAATAAGAACTAATACGTTGACTATTTTAGGGACTGAAAGTGCGATTTTCCCAATAATATAAAATGAAAACAAACATTTAATAGTTTTTCACTTAAAGCAAGCAAATAAAGAGCTATTTTTCACCAATTAGGTTATATCTTAAGGTCTCTTAACTCTATGTTAGCTTCTTTTAGACATTCTCACAAATACCTTGTGAAGAAATTTAACTCAAACTCTAAATATCCAGAAATACATCTATTTATGATGGAAAAAAACTAGCAGGTGGGATTTATAATATCTATTAGTAATATTTATATCAGACTCACCATTAATTTCTATTTTCCTCAAGTTCTATCAATATTGTCCAACTTTCTTCGTAATGTTATATCAATTGGAAACTTCTTTTAGGAATTTTTACAAACACTTAAGAAGCAAATTCACCTCAACACATTTATTATCACTCAATACATTTAGTGTGGGTAGAAGATTTAAAACATACTGTAGTGGAACTCAAGAACCTGATTTGTGTAGAAGTTTATTCTCCTTGATTTCAAAAGATTCTGACTTATAGGTTACAAAACTAAGAATTAAAACTAAAAGAGGTAGAGATAGAAGTTCTAGCTAGAGATTTATTACCTACCAGCTAGTGACGGGTCGTTGGCTGGGAATCCAAGGCCAGAGAAGGAGATGTCTTGTTGACTTCTTCCGTCAGTAGCTAGGGTGTAACACCCCTAAATTTCCCGCCCAAAACATTGACATATTTAAAAGAAATACTTTATTCATTCATCAAAGAGTTGAAGAAATACAGCGGAAGTCTAAAAGGGAAATGAGTGTTACCGCCACATTCGGTCATCTCTTAACCGAATGCACAGGCAACTCAAAGTAAAACAATAAAAACTAATGTAATAATAAGTAAATGTTTGATTTATGACTAGATTTAACTAAGGCATCTTCTAATTCGCACTCAAGCTCGAGCAATCCGTCAATCCACATAGGTATCCAACTCATCACCTGATTTAAGGGAGAAAAGAGAGACAAGAAAATAACAAAAATTAGCTTTAGAGCTAAGTAAGTACTACCCAACCCAAATAATCAGGTTTGGCTAAAAATAGATTTTTATATAATAATATATAAAAATACTCACACCATCAAAATTCTTTTCACTTTGGTTTTTCTCAAACTACTTCTTTGCTAAAATCTTAAACTTCTCTTGAAAAATCTCTTAGTAACTCTTCTTTTTAAACTTCTTAAGAAAATCACTTCTTCTCTAACTTCCTAGTAATTTAGAAGGGCGGTGCTCAACCTTTCGATAGAGCCCGGTGAACCGTGGTTACGGACGGCCACCCCGAACAAGTGCCGGTACCACAACTGCTCTGTTGGAAACGAAACGACTACCTTAAGTGTGCACACCCCCTAAAAGGGATTCCAAGCCCTCCGAGTAGTAAGTCATCCCGAGTGGTCGGAACCCAACCACCCCAATGCTAAAATTCTTGAATGATTAGGGACTACTACTATAACTTCTTCTTAAAAAGGGATCATAGATCCAAATCTCACTTAAAAGGGATCATAGATCCAAATCTTACTTAAAAGGGATCATAGATCCAAACTGTACTTCTTAGTAGTAGTAGCTCTAATCACCCTCCACATTTATCCGGATGTGGAAAAACCGACACCTCGGATTACTCCCGAGATGCTATCTTCTTATGAAAATGTAAATTTTATCTTCGCTTAATAATACTTCAAAAATACTTCTTAATTTCTCCAAAAAGTCTCAAAGGTATTTAAAAATATTTAATACCCCAAAAGTTCTTGATTTATACTTCTTAACTACCATATATATAATATCTTCTCAAAATCACATACACAAAATTCACAAATCACACTTAATCACATAATGCATAATAAGCATATAATACGAGGAAACAATTTTGGATTGGCAGAGAAACTTACCTTACGTCCTGATGCCCCTAGTTATCCTCCTCTAATCCGGTCTCTAGATAATCACCTTTTTAATTAAATATGATAAATTAGTCACTTATTCTATTTGTAATTACTTTACCCGATTTTCCCCTTTTTTATTCTTTTATTCGAATTTATTAATTTAATTAATTAATTATTCGAGTTAATCACTTTTATTAATCAAATACCTTATTAATTTCGTCATTAATTACAATATTTGAATTCTAAACCTAAATAAAATATCCGAATATTATTGACTACAACATCCAATTTTTATTCAATAATCACCATTAATTTTCTCTAATTATTATCTAATTACTTTATTTACGGGGTTGGGTAGTACTTACTTAGCTCTAAAGCTAATTTTTGTTATTTTCTTGTCTCTCTTTTCTCCCTTAAATCAGGTGATGAGTTGGATACCTATGTGGATTGACGGATTGCTCGAGCTTGAGTGCGAATTAGAAGATGCCTTAGTTAAATCTAGTCATAAATCAAACATTTACTTATTATTACATTAGTTTTTATTGTTTTACTTTGAGTTGCCTGTGCATTCGGTTAAGAGATGACCGAATGTGGCGGTAACACTCATTTCCCTTTTAGACTTCCGCTGTATTTCTTCAACTCTTTGATGAATGAATACAGTATTTCTTTTAAATGTATCAATGTTTTGGGCGGGAAATTTAGGGGTGTTACATAGGGCTAGGGAGAGGTCGTGCTGAGCGTCCGGCTGGTGGAGAAGAATTGCAGCGGTCTCATGAGGCTGGGACCCTCGTCGCTGCTGGAGGCTGAGAGACCGAAGGGAGTCCTTCGTCGCCGTCGTCGCTGGAGAGAGGCGGGATGACTCGGCCATGTCTATCGCCTGGACAGAAATCAGCTGGATGAAAGTGAATGAGGAAACGGGGGGAATAGATGTGTAGTCGTATAAGTGAAATGTTAGGGTTATGATTTTATTAAAAATTTAAATTTAAATAAATAATTGGGCCGGAGTGTCACTATTATATCTTGATGTAATAGTATCAATAATTTCTGATATACGAGTGTCGTAAATGTGTTTGTGTCATCATAGTGTCACAAAACAAGTGTCACTGTAAGCTGTTTTTCTAGTAGTGATGGTAGCTGAAGAGCACACTAGCGTAATGAATGACTAAAGTCCATTCATATAAAATACGGAGTATTTGAAGAATTCTAAGAATTCTGACCAATGCTCCTTAGTGAACATGCTAGTGTGTTCCCTAATTTTTTTCAATACATACTAGGGGTGGGAAAATCAGTTTTCGGTTCGATTTTTAATGGTTTCGGTTCGATTATGTTTGGAACAGATTGGAAAAACTATTATCAAACAAAAGTCATACTATATTTCAGTTTGGATTTGTTATCTTTTAATATTATATGAAAGTTTTACTGAATTTCTTTAGTTCGATTTAGTTTTATTCGATTTTTCAAGTTTTTTGTTCGATTCAATTTTAATACGGTTTGAAAGATATATTATCAAACCCAAACCAAATTGCATATGGTTCGGTTTAATTGGATTAGGTATGATTCGATTAAACTAAATCAATGTCTACCATCAAAACATATTCCCTCCGGCTCTTAAACTTTTGGTAGGGTTTATACAGCGGCGGAACCAGACAATAATTTGAGGGGGTGCTCTTATTTTTTTTTTTGAAAAACAATTTTTTATTAGGATAAAATAAAAACGAGTGAAAAATAATTATTAATACATATAGAGTGAGGTTCTAATAAAAAGAGTTATTTCCGTGAAAAATGAGAACGAGCGCATTTTTTACTCGTTTTGGTACACTAGTAGATATTTATTTTACATTTTTTCACAATGTGAGAAAATTTTGATTTATTTATCAAATTGTCACCGAGTTTTTGATAAAATTTAGTGCATTGTTGACTGATTTTGACTCATCGGATCTCAAGTTAAATGCACAAGATTTATTCTCGATCAAATTTAATGATAAGAACTTTTTTTATTTGATCCGAAACTTATATATATGTGTATGTAGTGTGTTTCAAATAAAAATGCTATTATATTAAACAAAAGGTAAATACTTATATTAACTTAAAGTAGTTTTAGAATTATTCTTGACATTAAATGACAACGTCCGTATATGTCATTATTAGAAGAAGAAATGATTAAAATTAATTTGAATTGAAGAAATGACAATTTAAAATAAAAGATATAGAAATTCAAAAGTGTGATTTAAACAACATTACATCCTAGAGTGATTTAATTGAACATAAATAATTATCAAATGGGCTAAAGTCTAAAGAAGCAATAATGGAGAAAGCAAAAAAAAATTGTTGCTCCTAAGAATTGAACCTAGGCCAATTTAGGTAGACAAAGCTCTCTCAACCTCCACTCTACCATTTGAACTATCACAACTCATACATTTAAATAGCGATTCCTCTTTAATATATTAATACTTTCTGAATCGTGGCTGAGATATATACATATATAATACAGAACCACCGTCGGAGAAGGGGGAGCGCCGGCACCGGCTCACCCCCCCTAGTTCCGCCACTGGGTTTATAGACACTGAGAATTGTAAAATAAAAATTGTATGATTAAGATTTGTATAAATTAGAGAAAGTATTAGAATCACAAATTAATTGATTAAAATAAAAATAATTTTATTTAAATTTTTAAAAATAAAAAATTGACAAAATTATAAAAGTCAAACTAAACAAGACACCGTAATACTACATGCAAAAGAAGCGAGCATTTATCCCGTGCGCCCCTAAATAACGTCCTGTATTGGTCATTCGAAATGATCGGAAATAAAAAAAGTTCAGTTTGTGTAATAAAATATACCGTACTCCGTAATAATATCTCCGGTATCATATCCTTGTGGACCCTTCCACAGTCAACAATCTCAAACTGACACTGGCACACGCTCTTGTCATCCCTTGTTGTTACAACTTTATAAATAATTTACAACTTGTAGCATATCTCATTTAATTATTTAATAATTGTACTTACAAAATACAGCTCCTATAAAAGTTTCTTATTATTATTATTATTATTATTATTATTATTATTATTAAAAGGCATTTTATTAGGATAAGAAAAGTTGAAGATAACAAATAACAAGTAGGGAGCCTAGCCACAAGTTGAGATCCAACACCTTTTTGTATGGCTAACAATATCCTAATAAAAAGAAAATTGACAATTTTTAAAATAGAGTCATGTCTAGCAAAATTACTCTTAACACGTTTAAGAAACAAGACAAATTCCGACCTAAGTTCCCCCAACGTAGTGAAGCCTAAAATACCAAAGTTGTGACCATTTGCTTTACAAATATCAACATACCTATGTTGCTTCCTCTCGATGGCTCTGGCTAAAGCTAACTCAGGTTTAAAGTGCTCAAGATCAACAACTCCTGCAAAAGAGGAAACAATGGTAACATCCAAGCAAGTATGAACACCATTATCCCATCCATAAAGGAGAACATCAGCAGGTTTCGCACCACCTCCTTACTGTGTAACGAACCCAAGAGGAGCCTCAATTCTGTGAGCTATACCAGCACGAAAAAATGTCAGCCACTGTGTCACTACCAAGACAACAAGTAGGGGTGGGGGATCACCACTACCACCATCATCACCACCACCACTTTTATTATTATTATTATTATTATTATAAGAATTATTATTATTATTATTATTATTATTATTACTATTGTTATTACTATCGTTATTACTACTATTATTACTATTCTTATTACTATTTTTATTACTATTTTTATTACTATTTTGTTTACTATTTTTATTACTATTCTTTTTACTATTATTATTACTATTATTATTATTATTATTTTTTTTTATTATTATTATTATTATTATTATTTTATTATTAATTCTATTATTATTTTATTATTATTATTTTGTTATTATTATTATTATTACTATGTAAATAATTGCAACTTATTTATTCAAGTAGATTTATATGCATACTATCAGTAATCATATCTTAATTTTGAAGAGCAATGTTTTTAGTGAAAGTCGTGTTATTAACAATTTAAATCTCAACACTCCTATTATTCAATTGAGTAGTAACAAAAAAACCATACTCTGTATAAATCATCTGTCACAATTTGAATTATAAAACGCTAACAATGTGAATTATAAAGTGTGATCATATCATTTAGTATGCTACACATCTTGTGTCCATTTCATGCCATGATTATATATACATAACACCCGACATTTAGTATAACTGTATAAGGCTCACAAACTTTTTTATTTTGACATTTTTTCTATTAATGATATTAATTAAATAGCAAATTTTATTGTTAGGAAAATGTTTTTGATCGAGAGTCAACTTGATATTTCAATAAAAATATAGCAGATCGATTATATGGATAAAAAATATAATTCATATAAAATTAAAACAAATTGCGCAATAGAAATAATTAAAATGGTTATAAAATAATTTTCATAAAAAAGTTTGTTAGTTTCACTCACAAAAAATATAATACAAATTAAGAGACCATTTGGTAACACTGTTTTACGGCTCATCAGGCTTATCAGCCAACGTTTTCACCAAACACGTAACTTTTGTTTTCGCGCGCTGAATTGTGTAATAATAAGAAAAAGTAAGGTTGAAGTTACTTTTCTGGTTGTATTGCCTGAAGTTATTTAGATGACCATTTCAGCTATTTTTACATATAATTTTTCATTATTTTATTATTAAAACATATTTTAAAAATAATCTTTTCTTAAATCATCAGAATCAGCCAGAACTTCATAAATTTTAGCAGAATCAGTCGAATCAGCTGATTTTCGTGTTATCAAACGGGCTCTAAAAGAATAGTTTCCCAGCTTAGTTTTTTGCGGAACTTCCTAATCTATTATACGGAGTAGTATTTATTCTATGTTAAGACCAGCATACTTGAACTGGAATGAGATTTGAACATGTGACATTCTCCTTTGAAGTGTCACAGTGATGTAATCATATCATAAGGTACTTCTATAGTCGTTACTAAAATAAAAAAGAGGAGGCAATTAAATAATGTAAAAAGAAGACTTCAAAATGGCCAAAAGACTACAAAATGTAAAAAAAGCAAATAGTAGCATCAATGTCTAAGCATATGGATTTCTCGCCCAATTCCACTTGATTTACAATTTTATTATTCCCTAAATAGGACTCCACATTACAATTTTGCTTCTGATGTATTAAACCTAATCGAGGGATTCTTCTCCCAATCAATTCTCGTTAATCTGCAATTTTGCCTTCGCCTGCGATTGCTGCCCTTCGCCTGCGATTGAACGCAACCACTCCGCCAGCTATGAAACGCAGCCCCCTTCTTCCCTTCTTCTTCAGCCAAGTCAGGTAGGTAATCTTCTCCCCTTCTTCTTTTTCTTCTTCTTCATCTCCTTTTTCTTCTTCTCCTTTTTTCTTTTTCTTGGATTTGAATTTTATTTATTAATTTGAAATCTGAAAATATCAAAATCCCAAGTTTTGTACTTGCAGACCTCCAGTGAGAATGTCAAGAATAATGACATGATGATGGAAGTTTCGTATAAAAATATGACATTCTCAGTTATGTCATTCTCGGATAAGCCATAAAAATGCCATAAAATGTCATAACAATGACATTTTCTTATGGACATATGACATTTTCAGATTGTCAGTTTGATATATATATATACTACCACAAACGTGTCAGTTTTTTCAAATAACCAATAATTTTGACATTCTCAGATTATAAAAGTGACATTTTTCTGAATACATAAAATTCAAATCCAAAAAAATCCAAATCAATAAATAGAATTTAAAAAGGTAATAGATGAATAGAAAAAAACAGAAAACAGAGTGCAGGAGGGGGAAGAAGTGCACCAGGGGAAGAAGAAGTAGAAAGAAAGAAAGAAAGAAGAAGAAGAAGAGGAAGAAGAAGAAGAGGAAGAAAAAGATTACTTGCGGTCGACGGAGGAGGTGCCTTGCGACTTGCGAGGCCATAGTCGGTGACTGAACTGCAGTTCATAGGAGAATGGTTTGCTGCGATGTAGACTGAAGTTTTAATAGTAAGAGTAATTTTGTCAAGCTACTACATTTTAGTCCTAAAAAGTCCAAAAAAACATTGTAGTCCTAGTTTTGCATTTTTTATTCTTTTAGTCCCGTTTAGGGAATTTACTCTTGTTTCAACACCAATGACCATATTCGAATCTGAACTGAATCTGGATAGCATGACTCAAATCCGTATGAGTAATGCTATAGGTACCTTTAACATATGGTTGGACTCGGGCCGGGTCGGGCCCGGTCGGGCCGGCGGTTCTATATAGCTGGACCCAGAACCGGCCCGGGTAGCCACCGGGTCCGGTCCGGGTCCGGGCCGGGCCTTGGGTTTTTTTTTTTTTGCTTAGCTACCCATCCCTGACCCCCCTCACTCCCACCCCCCCAAACCCCCCAAACCCCTCCTAAATATCAAGCCCAACCCGGTGGAGCCCAAACAAATGAAAAAAAAAAAAAATTGGCCCGAACCGGGCCCGGGCCTTGTTATGGGTGACCCGAGCCCGGACCGGAAACCCACCGGGTCGAGCCTACCCGGACCGGTCATTGACCAGGCCACCGGTTCGGTGCGGGCCGGAACAGTATCGGTCCCGGGCCGGTTCCGGGTCGGGCCACCCGGCCAGTGGCGGACCCAGAAAGTCGGAGTCACGGGGTCCCTACCCTTTTATATCTCTAATCTCTAATTAATACTATTGTATAAAACTAAGATCGTTCAGAAAATGAAGTGACATATATAATCGTTTGTTTAGAAAATTAATAATCGTTCATTTAGAAAAATAATATTTATGTCACAGATAGAAAAATAATATCCTATCATTATAGTATGTTTATTCCAATAATTTTCTAAAAGAATGGTTATTTATGGCACCTTAAAATAATAAATAGGGAAAATAACTTTATTGTCCAAATTGGACTTTGCACCCCATTTTTAAAAATCTTTGTTTATGCACCCTAACCCCTTATGAAAAGACAAAAACTGCCCTTCCAGTAACAATTTTGTTGGCCTTCAAAATATTCCTGATCGAGAGGCATTTTTGTCTTTTCATGCGGGTTGGGGTGCAAAAATAAATATTTTTAAAAACGGGGTGCAAAGTCCAATTTGGACAATAAAATGGAGTGCAAACTCAAATTACCCCTAATACAAACTATCTTCGATGAACCAATAATAATACATACTTTAGAAAAAACTTTTAATAATGTCAACTATTTGAGTGTAGAAAAAAAATAAAATGGAGTCACTTTTAAAAAAAATCCACTAATTTAAGACATTTGATACAAGTTTCTTATGAATTAAATGACTAATGTTTTTCTACATAAATTGCTATGTATTAGTGTTATAGTACTATTTATACTGTTTTCCCTTGTCAAAAAAAGTTGTTTTCCCTAATAAATAGGGAAAAAACAAAAAAAAACACCTAAGGGAGACGAACCCTAGACCTCCGAGACAACTAAACTTTTAAATTCAAGTGTGCTTCCATTGCTCCAATGTCAAGTTCATGTTCTTAATTAGCTTCCGTCTTACATATACATTTTATTATTAATTTATATAAAATACATATAATATATATAGGTATTTTTTTGAAAGTTCATGGGGTCCCGGGACCCCGTGGGACCCTTGGTGGGTCCACTACTGCACCCGGCCCGAGTCCAACTCTACTTTAACATTTCTCAATCAGGATATTGGATATTGTTTTGGTCCGGCACTTTCATAACTCGAGAATTTAAGATACTTTTTGAATTTAGCATGAACCCAATTCAAGCCAAACTAATCCCACCCTATCAAAAGTGTGGGTAAAACGAGTAATTAAATTCATAACATTATGATTTATGAATACATTTTCCATTGACAAAATTAATAAACTATGCAATGTATGAGAAAATGATAAGGTGGTTCGATGATTTTGGTATTTCAACAAAATAATTTCCGATCCTTTCATTTTTTCCCCAACCAATTTAACGTCCACAGTTAAAAAATTAATATTTACAGTAATTGAAATCTAATTGACACAAGTGATGGGTAGAACTGTAGAAGCACTACTAAACTTCAAAGATTAATTAATTATAATATGTAAATGTTGGGTTTTCAAAACATTTACGTGGTTGAAGAACTAATTAATGAAAGCGTGGGCGAGGCAATACGCATGTGGGCGTACATGTATAATTAGCATAATATACAACAATAGGGGAAATCTTGTCTTGAATTGATATAATCTATTTAATATTATTCAACTAGATTTTATTATTAATTAAAAAATTAAATATCAATCAGTCTAAAGAACCCTCATTAATTAAATATTTTGAAGATTAATTAAATGATGTGATCGATCATTTTAAAGATTATTGAGAAGAAAGATTTTTTAATAACTAGTGTTGGTACCGATATGCACATCCTGTATTTACGTAGTATTAATATTGCAGTAATGTAGTTAGAATATATTAGTACATGTTCTACGTACAAAGAATTTATATTATGAATATCACTTTTGATGAAGAGTTCTGAACGGTAAAATTAATTACGGAGTAAAATTTAGTGTGTGAATGACGTGTCAATTAAATATAGGTAGATTCTACGGTACCTTTAAGGTATCGTATCTTTGTCCACATGGACCAATCAGAATGAAGTAGTTGAATTATTTAAATCTAAATTAAAAATGATGTAATGATTTCCACCAATCAAGTGAATGATAAGTACGGTACCCCATTTTTAAAATGGGTACCGGAGTTGTCACCTTAAATATAGGAGAAAATCAATTTGTTTAAAAGGTATGAATGGGAATGATCTGATTTAATTACGCATGTCAATTGAATCATCATTTAACTAATTTAAGTACAACAAACATGTTTTATGCGATTCTGAAGGAAATATATTGATTATAGGTGTATTTTAACCTCTTAACACCATAAAAATAAAAATCAGCTCAAAAAGTAACCATGAAGTCACTTTTTCAGTTGATCATAGAAATCAACCAAAACAGCCAATCGAAGAGTGTTTGGTTATTTTTACATATTTTCAGCATGATGAGCCCATTTTTACTCTTCCAAACACCCTCTTAATGAATCAGTTAAATATTCTCAATTGGTGAACTTTTTTCAGAAGGGTCTTGATTGGTTAAATCTGTTGAATTCTGAGAAATGTATATCTAGAAATAATTAATACTCTGTATATATCTCTTGAAGAATTTCAGATAGAAAAGTAATTTCAAAATTTCTTTTTTTTATTACTCAATTTATCAATTCAGTGAGTGAAAAAATTCTTTAACCGACAAAAAGGTAAAAATAAAAATGATAAATTGAAAATATTGGTCGAAAGAAATGTGAATATGTCAGATCAAAACAAACTAGTTCCTTGACAAAAACTAAAAAAGTACGTAAATCTTTTGTGTTATATATAAATGCCCGGCGAAAAACACCAAAGACACATAAAAGAGAGTAAGAAACAGAGAGATTCTTCTAAAACCAGAAAATCAGAGGCAATGAGATCGTGTTCCTCGTGAGTGAGTACTCTGAGCAAACGCAATATACGCTACCCTCCTTGAACGGGGCCCGCATTAGTAATCATCTAGAGGGAGGAGGAGGAGAAATGATGTGGGAAGGCGGAGAATCAGCCGCTGCCGGCGTCGATGGCGGCGGAGGTTGCACCGGAAGTAGTAGCGGGAGGAGGAAGCCGTCGTGGAGGGAAAGGGAGAACAACAGGAGGAGAGAGAGGAGGAGGAGAGCCATAGCTGCGAAGATATATGCAGGTCTGAGAGCTCAGGGGAACTACAACCTTCCCAAGCACTGTGACAACAACGAGGTCCTCAAGGCTCTTTGCTCTGAAGCTGGCTGGGTTGTCGAGCCTGATGGCACCACTTATCGCAAGGTTCATCTCTCCCTTGCTCTCCGACACTTTAAATTCACTTTTTCCGGAGATTTTATCTATTTTTCTGCAGATCTGAAGGTTTATCTAGTTTGATTTTGATTTAAAAGATCTCATACTTCAAATCCTATCGAAAAGTTGCTTATCTGTTTCTGAGTTTTGATTTGGCATGGTCTGATGCTTACAATTTCCAGGATTCCAATATTGACACTAGTCAAACAGTGCAATTTCTCGAAATAGAAATAACACTTGGAGATTAGTTCTCAAATTTCCCTAAAATTGTTTCTCCAAATCGAGGATTTAATTGAGTTGGGGTTTTGCTTTGGATGGGAGCATTTTTGTCCACATTTTAGACCACTAAGCACTTAGTCAAGCATAGGAGTTATCTCCTTGTGCTTCAACAACCCCCAATCTCTGCTATCTGATTATAATGAGAATTAAAGCTAGCTCTGCTGCTTTTGTGGTTAATTATTAATTCTCTTTATGAATAATGGAAATGCTGAGTTGTTCAATTGATCAATCAAGAGCCGCTTTAGCAAGTGTGAATTTGACTAAAAATGGCTGAAATTGTTGAATTTTTGCATCATGTGTTGGTGAAGTTGCTGAATTATCTGAATAATGAAAAAGTTATATCCTAGTAAAGTTTATTTATATAATAATGAAAAAATCTATGCAAAAAAAAGGCTACAGTGGTAAATAAGGCCATTTCCACCAAATCAACTTGAATAAGCTCCTTAGATCCTATGTAATACTAGTACTATTTTAGCATTTTTCAGTATAGTGACTGGTAAATAATCTGATAAGCCAAAATACTGAAAGAAGGGGTTACTAAAAGGCCACTACATGGTGCTATGTTCTCTAACTGGTAAACTGCTGTTCAGGGACGGAAGCCAATCGGAGGCCCAATACCAATGGAGGTCGGAGGCACTTCAACAAACATCACTCCCAGCTCTTCACGAAATCCTAGCCCCCCATCTTCATACTTTGCCACCCCAATCCCATCTTACCAAGTCAGTCCATTGTCCTCTGCCTGCCCTAGCCCGACCCGCGGCGAACCTGGTCCTGACAACTCATCTTACCCATTTGCGTTCCTCCATAATGGCATCACCTCATCCCTTCCTTCCCTGCGCATATCAAACAGCGCTCCTGTAACTCCACCTCTTTCCTCACCAACCCGACATCAAAAACAGGTTGCTTTCAATCTGGAAACTCTGGCCAAACAGTCGATGTCTGCCTTCAACATCTCTTTCTTTGCATCTGCCCCAAGCAGCCCTACCCGTGGGCAGCGTTTTCCTGCAACTATTCCCGAATGTGATGAATCAGACACTTCAACCATTGATTCGGGTCAATGGATGAGCTTCCAAAAGTATGCACCCACTTCCCCCACATTTAATCTTGTGAAACCTGCTGCTGCTGCTCAGGGTGTTCCTTCTTCTATGGGGGGTGAAATGTTGTTCAGGGAGGAAGCGGGGAAGGGCATGGAGTTTGACTTTGAGAAGGTTGCTATGAAGGCGTGGGAAGGGGAAAGAATTCATGAGGTGGGATTGGATGATCTGGAGCTCAAGCTTGGGAACAGCCGTGCGAATTCATCATGATCACATTTGTCCCATGGTCTTCAGCTTCTTCATTTTTTATGAAGTTCTTGCTCTTTTTTTCATGTTACCTTTGGTGATTAAAACTCTGGTTAAATTCTTTGCATTTCTTTTTTCTTTCTTTTGTTAACAAGAAAGAGTTACTTACATGTAGATAAATTATTTGGAGTTGAGATCCATCTCTTTCTCTTCATTGCAGTGGAGATTTAGTTTCTCTGCAAATTTGGACTGCCCGGAAATTTGTGTTAAAATACAGGTTGCAATCCTTCTTGTTCAGTTAAATACTACCTTTGTTTAACCCCCATTTTTCTGTACTTGCATCCATCAATGTGTTCTTTTTCACATTCTCGGCAATGATTAAAGGGAGATATCATCATATGAATGGATTTGGTTCTTGCCATTGATTCAAGAAACCCATTTGGTAAGCTAACTTTGAAAGTAAAGTTTTTTTTCTTACATTAAATGTTTTGATAATTTATAATGATGCTGAATCGCTGATGATGAATATGAAATCAAAAATGATGAGCGTGTTTGGTAACACTGAATACGGTTGAATCGGCTGATTCTGCTGAAATTTATGAAGTTCTAGCTGAAGTGGTTGTATTGGTTGATTTTGTTGATTCATGAAAAAATTAAATTTAAAATATATTTTATTAATAAAAAAAAGATAAAATTATATGTAAAAATAGCTAAAATGGTCCTCTACAGTAACTTCGATACAGTTAGAAAAGTAACTCCAACCTTACTTTTTCTGCTTATTACAAAATTCAGCGCGCGAAATCAAACGTTACGTGTTTGGTGAAAAGGCTGGCTAAGCTTGATAAGCCGAAAAAAGAGCTCACCAAACGGGCTCGATGTGTAGACAATTTGATGTGTAGTTTAGTTTTAGCGGAAATGTATGTAAATACTCGACTAGTGGCATTGACAACTGCATGATACTCGTCTATTGTAAATGAGAGGTTTCTGATTTTATTAAATTGCATATTTCTGGGAGAGGATACTATTGCCAAAGTAGAGTATGTATGTGAAAGGGGAGTAACCATGTCCGGTGAATAGGTGATAGGGGCGGAGCCAGGACACTGGGCCGGACTGGGTCGGGTACACAGAATATTTTTGAAAAACAAATTACGATAACGAAGATGTGATAACTAGTGAAGAAATTAGGATTAATCCATAAACTAAAACAAATGTTTAACCGCAAATCTAACATGATGTGAAACCCTCAAGAATTTACACTAGTAATCGGGGCAGTAGCAACAAAACTCATAGCTGGGCAAAACTCATAGCTGGGTTTATCAATACATTTATGGCAATATAAAGGTCGAATGTTTAAGCACCATTTAAACTTTACTTTGTTCTTTAAAAAAACTCAATTTCTTGATTTTCATCTTCTCAAATACCATACAGTGTCTGTCTTCAATATGCCCTACGCTGAAATCCCTAAAGAGATTATAGATGAGATTCAAATATTTATTATTCAATAGAGTCATCAAGTATTAAAAAAGATATTGTTTTCAACTGTTATGAATTGTTTATGACATGGGATGTAAATTCATTAGTGGAGTTATCCACTTCATGAATGAAACCACAATAATTCCATATTTTTGCCATAATTTAAGATTAATTTGACTCGCATCTTATGACATGATACATGAATTGATGTTAAGTTGTTAACCTCGCACGCTAGACTGCATATTCCAAACGTCCAAAGCTGTAGACCATGCCACAATCCTTTCATCACTTCTGGTGAACAAATAACTCAAGATAGAGAGAGGAGTACTTTTGCAAGGGAAACCTCACCCCATTCATTATTAGACTTTTGTCACAGACACATCAAACTATCGGGACACATATCAATCGATCAATCTTAGGAACATGACAAACTTATGTTGTCCTATTGCTCAAAGAAATGGCACATCCTTTTGGGATTGCCAACCGTGGGGCTAATACACCGACCTTTTTATTCCAATATTACTAAAATGATAAAAAAATGACTTGTTTTAAATTTTTCCAAAAATGTGACTAAAAGTCATTTATTCCTTGTTTTTAATCATATACTTCATCCGTCCAAAATTGTTTTGCAAAGTTAATATTTTTTGGTCAACCAATAAAAAAAGTCAATGCTCCCTATCAATAATTAATTCCATTTTTAATAATTAAAATTTATATATTCAAAAACTATATTAAAATCTCTTCAAAGTTGTAAACTCCAAATTAGAATATTATTAAAAATTGACATCCTAATTAAGCAAATAAAATGAAACTCTTTGACCAAGAAAAGTCAAATTTGAAAATCAATTTGGGACGGAGGTAGTATTTATTATTTTAATATTTCTTTTATACATTTGATTACTACTCCTAGCCACCAACACCTCCGGACCACCGACCCCAGCACAACCACTGCCGCCGCCACCGGCGCCACCGTGCCACCGCCGGCAGTCACTATCTCAGTGACTCCGGCCAAAGTGACTCCAGCCAAAGTAACTCTGACCAAGGTGACTCATGTCAAAAGTGACTCCTATCAAAAGTGACTCCGGTCACAATGACCACCCCAACTCCGGCCACCGCCGCCGCTTTCCACCGCCGCCGTATGGCCCACCTAACTTACCACCGCTGTCGTAAGCCCCCTCTCCAACCCCCAAACTCACACCCACAACCCATAGCCCCTTGCTTAGACCCTTTCCTACCTTTCCCGGGCAAAAATCCCACCCAAGCCATCGCAATACCTTTGCCTAGGTGAAACCGGGACCGAGATTTTCGCCCACCCTACCAGCCATGAGTAGGGCTGAGCAAAACCGACCCTACCCGAATAACCCGATCAGGTGAACCCGATTTTTTGTGATTGCGTCGGTTGACCCGACCCGCCCACCCTATACTTTTTGGGTCCTCCTAATCCCTACCCGAACCGCTCGAAAACCCGACCAAGCCTAAGCCCATTACCCAACTCCCCAGCTACCCAAGCCTATAAGGCCATTACCCAACTCCCCAAGCCCATTAGCCCACTCCCTTAGTCCCTTTCCGGCTTTCCCTTATCCCCATTTCCCTTCGCCGGTTAACCACTTAATCCTAACTTACACTCTCAGACTCTCTCTCTCTAACTCTCTAAGCGGCTAACCCTAATTTGGTCTGACTTCTCACTTCGTCGGCCGCCGTTGCCGTCGTTGTAGGGCTGTAGGCCTGTAGTCCTCAACCGAGTGGAAGCCTTCATCTCCTTGTAGGGTTTACCGTCTCTACTCTCTAACCTAGTGGAAGCCTTTCATCTCCTTCGTCTCGAGCCGTTGAGGTATAAAATACTTATTCCGTTATTCGTATTATGGTAAGTTTAGTCCTTGATGAATGATGATGCATGGATGTTCTGAGTTGTGATTAGTCTTGTGATGTTCGTATATTTGTGAAACTTGCATGTACAAATCTGTTCGAATGTTCGGTTATCCACTTATCCTGTTGTCCCTGTTAATTGTTGATGTATATTATGATGCATTCAGAATTTCAAATCTGTTTATTTGAAATATGAATGAAGTGTGGAAGCTAATCAAGCTATATATTCTATATTCATGTGTTGCCTACTGAGTACTGACTACGGTTATCCAGTTGTCCCTGTTATGTTGTTTGTTGTACATAAGTAACATAACTGCCTTATTATTTTGATGAAGAAGCCTTTTTCAACTCTAGTACTCAAACGAGTACAAAGAGTGAACTGGGTTCTTCAGAGTCTGTAGAGAAGTGAAAAAGCAAAGTGCTTTTATCCTTCTGTAAATCAGCTTGCTGATTGTTCCAGACTTACATATTATGGTTATTATTTGTGAGATATGAACTCTGTGGAAGCTCTTACTGACTGCATATGTACAACTCTTATTCATGTGTTGCGTACTTGCCTTATCTGTGAGGTATGAACTCTGTGGAAGCTTAGTATACACATATCAATATATCATGTGTTGCTTACTTGCTTACATTAGATGGACCCTGAAGAATGTGTGACCTTTTCTACATCTGGATCTCAACCTCCTCTGAGTCAAGAAACAGTGGTGGAAAGTCAAATTCCTGAGCCTAACATTACCAATGAGCAGACTGCACCACCTGCTGTTTCTGGACAAAAGAGAAAAGTGGTTGACAAAAGATCTAAGATTTGGGATCACTTTGATGAAATTAAGGATGAAAAGGGTGTGGTTATTAAGGGGAGGTGCATATACTGTGCAAAAATATACTGTTGTCACTCTAAGAAACATGGAACTTCCTCCATCAGAAATCACATGCTTAATTGCATGAAAAACCCCCATGCTAAAGACACTAGACAAGCCCTATTAACCTTCCAGCCTCTGACTTCTGACTTCTGACTTATGTGGTTGTTTTTTCATGTGCATTCTGACTTCTGAGCTCTCTGATTATGTATAATGTATTATGAGTATGATTATGTCATTCTGGAAAGCATTCTGGCAACTGTGAACTGTCCCTGGACTCTTGTCCCTTGCTCTGACTTGTTCAGGTTTTGTGTAAGTAACTCATAATCCCATTAATCCTTGACTATATCATTTATATTAAATTTCATTGGCTATGATGAAGCTTCCACACATTACTGAATGTATGGTTTAAAGTTGGTATAGCTCTTTCAGTTCACAACATGTAAGTTGTAACTGAAATTGTAGCAGTTGCCTCTATATTCCTGGTGAAGGATAACAAGCATTCTGAGTCAGTGATTTTTCTGATTTGTTATTTTGTTTCATTAACTTATCCAAGTTACTCTGACTTATTATACATGTATAATTGACTTATTATACATTTATACATATGCAGGTGGAAACTTGAAGCTGGTGAAGGATGTTAATGAATTATGTAGCATTTTGTAATTTGTTTAAGTTTGTTCTAAAGTTTGTTTATTAAACTTTGTTCTAATTTTGTAATTTTGCGTACTTGTATTAAATTTGTTTATGAAACTGTGTATTCTTTACTTTGTTCTATAAGTTTAAAAGACTGGTATCAAATTGCCATATATTTTACTTGAACATTTTGTCTATGAACACTTTGTATGAGTTACTTGAACCCGACATAACCCGATACCCGAACCGAACCCGCCCTACCCGAAGCTCATTAAAACCCGAAAAATTTAGGGTAAAAAAACATAGAGTAGGATAGGCTAATTACACATCCGATACCCGAAAGGGTCGTGGGTTCACCCACCCGCCCGACCCGAACCCGCCCGATGCTCAGCCCTAGCCATGAGCTTGCCTCCAGCCCAGCTGGGAGCCTGCCTTCCAGCCCGGCTAGAAGCCTGCCTCCAGCCAAGCGGGGAGCCTGCCTTTTTACCCAACGGGGAGCTTGCCTCCAGCCCATCCAAGAGCCCGCCTCCAGCCTAGTGGGGAGCTTGCCTTCCACCTCGGCCAGCAGCATGTCTTCAGCCCAACGGGGAGCCTGCCTTCTAGCCCAGCGAGGAGCCTGCCTTCTAGCCCAACGAGGAGCCTGCCTTCTAGCCCAGCGAGGAGCCTGCCTTCAGCCGAGCCAGGAGCTTGCCTCCAGCCCGATGGGGAGCCTGCCGCCTAGGGAGCTCAAGCGTTCGGCCTGCCAACCATGTCGATCCGCCAGCTAGGAAGAGTAACGACCAGCAGTTAATGCGTTATTAATTATGTATTTAATTATGTATTAATGTTGTCATTAATTAGTCATTATTATTGATAGCAGTTACGAGTTGTATACGCCTATAAAAGGCGGATTGTAATTCCGAATTTCCCAGCACTTTCCATTCTCGTATTATTCAATCTCCTAGCACTTTCCATTCTCGTATTATTTTCTTGATTCATGTTTGAGTTTTCTTACGTAGCTTTCCAAAAAGCCTACGAGCGTCCTATTTTGGACAAACCGTTTTAATTGTATTTTATTTTATCCGGTCAAATAAAATATATATCATTATCCCAATCACTATGGGCCTCTAGGATGAATATATATTCCCCAACACTTTAATTTAGAAGTCCCTATAATTTATTAATGGTTGTTATCTATCAAAGTACCAATACTGGCATATGGGCCCGTTTGACCCACCGGCCATCTTGACACTGTTTCTATGGCCCCACATGAATACACATCATTATATAAATATTATCTAGACCAACATGAATATAATTAGACTTGCACATAATGGGTCGGCCCGCCCAGCCGACCCACACAAATGGGCGAGCTTGGGTATATATATCTACCCACCGGGCTAGGCCGAGCCCGACCCGCAATAGCATTTGGGCGGGTTTGGGTTAAGGTGTAGGCCCGTTTGGGCCGATAAGCCCGGCCCGCTACTGATGGAGTATATGGTCTAGGATACCCCGGCCCAAAGACTCCTGCTTCGTCTACACAAGCCCATCAAGCCCGATGAGCACACAAAGCCCAAACGTAGCGGCCCAAGCATGAAGAAGCCCACGCTGCACACATGGATGCCTTCGACCCTATGGCCGAGGGCTCCAAATTCTGGGAGACATCTTAAAATGGTCCTACAAAGCTTCTGGAAAGTCGTGACTAAAATGTTAGCCTTCGGCCACACAATGCCTTCGGCCACATGATGCCTTCGATCACATGATGCCTTCAGTCACATGATGCCTTCGGCCACATGATGCCTTCGGCCACACAATGCCTTCGGCCACATGATGCCTTCGGCCACACGAAGCCTTCAACAACAGAACTATCGACGAAGATTCCTTTTAGAGACAGCCAACCCCGCATTTAATACGGCGTCACATCCACCCACCACATTTAATGCGGTGCACATGCATATGTCGATGCCACCCCGATTGAGGTGACCCCTCGGCCGTTAGATTGTTGACACATGTACTCTCATCGCATTTATAGCTGCTATAAATAGCAGCCCTTATTCACCTTGTAAAAGATCACAACGAGTTCATGTAATACATTTTGACTCTCTCTCTTACTTGTTGGTCTAACTTCTCTCTAGTTATTCTCCGCAATAATCCCTCGGATAAGCTACCCCCGGGTACGCTATCCATCATTTGGTGCTCTCGTTGAGAGGCCGAACAATCAAGTAAGAAACCCTCCCCCTCCCCCAACGCAAAACACCTATCGAAATGGGAAGAGCGACTCGTGCCCAATCCAAGGCCGAAGCCTCCAACAAAGCCCTCAGGATTGACACTCCCGAGGCCTCTAACAAAGCTCCCGAAGGAGGAGCCCTTGCTGAAATAGTACAGGCCACTGCAGACCTGCCCCTTCAGCTCCAAGAGAACGTTCTCGGTGCCTGTCTCGGCATCGAGGCCTAAAGGAAAGATCGGGGTGAGATTCAGGTGAGCCCCCCGGTCCTCACCACAAATATGCAATCGGTCCTATTTGCCTTCATCCACACGCTCACCCAGAATCCTGGAGCCTTCAGAACTCTGGTACTGCCCCCGGCCCATGCCGAGGGGAACATCGTCCCTTTCTCTCCGCCCCCTCCTCATCCGTTGGTCATGAATGTACGCAACGATGAGGGGGTCAGGGCTCAAGACTCGGCCTCCCGCTCCGATCCTGCTTCCTCTCCCCGAGCTGGACCAGCCCTAGTGCGTAGACCTTCGGCCTTCAATAGGTTAGGGGATGCGCACCGTCGGCCAGCATCGGAGAGGCTGGTGGGACGGATGGGTCAACGTGAGCCTGTCTCACCGAGGGAGAGCTTTGGGTCCATATCCCGGACAACGGATCGGCCCCGTCTTGACAAGGGAAAATGCAAGCTACACGAGGAGGACGCACGCCACCACATCAATGCGGCTCATAACCAAGCCCCCGGCGCCGCCACGTCCGTCGAGGACCCTCAGAATGAAATCATCGCCCAAGTTGAAAGAAGGCTCGCTCAGATGGAAGCAAGACAACTAGCCGCCACCCATACGGCCAACTCATCGGGGAATCCCGGCTTTGACGCCCTCATGAACAAACTCAGTGCTCTGGAGAGGGAATTTGCTGAGGGGCACGGTGACCCCATCATCCAGGTCAGGACCAAGACCCCGTTCACCACCAGGGTGCTCTCGGCCCCAATACCCGAGAAATACCAGGGAAGCACTATGAAGCCGTATGATGGCCGCACTGACCCCCAGGAACATTTCAGCCGATATCTAAACAACATGCTGATGGTCAGTGTTGACGAATATTTATGCCGTTGGCTCCTCTCCACTCTCGAGGGATCGACGTACAAATGGTTCAACGCGTTGCCCGAGGGGAGCATAGACTCATGGCAAGATCTCGCCCAACGCTTCCTCACCCATTTTGCCAGAAGGAAGCGCGCGAAAAAGCATTTCTCCCACCTCCTCTCCGTCAAGCAACAACCCGACGAAACACTGTGGTCCTTCATTGACCGATGGATGAAGGAGACAGACGAGGTCGAGGGCGCCGACGAGCGTACCCTCCTCGTCCTCTTCCAGGGGATTCTCCGCAGCAGCCCATACTCGCGAAGCCTCATCACGACCCCCCAAAATCATACCTCAAAGCACTCCAGCGGGGGAGCCTATACGCCGACGCCGATGACCTCCACTCCTTCAAGAAGGACGGAGGCCAGCCCTCGAAGAAGACAAACAATACGCCGGCCCCGAATGTGCCCTCGGTCGGGGGTCGAGACCATGGACGCCACACCCAGCAGGGCCGGAACGACCGCCAATGGCGCCCTCGGTTGGACATGCCGAGGACTCCCCTCACGCACCCGGTGAGAACTATCCTGAACTATGCGGAAGAGCAGGACCTTTTCCTCAAGGACCCTCGGTCGACGAGGGAGATCTGCGCCGTCCACCAAGACTGCACTTATTGCCGTTACCACAAAAGCACCTCCCACAATACAGACGATTGTGTCTCGTTAAAGAAGGCTATTGAACTCTTAATTCAACGGGGTAAGCTCCACCAATTCATCAAAAATGCCCCAAGGAAAAACGTAGGGGAGAACACCGATAAAAAAGAAGGGGACACCTCAACGAAGAAGTGTGAAATTGGGAGGTTCAATGACGACAAGGAGTTCGAGGAGCCCCAGCCGAAGAAACGCCACCTCCGCTAATCATGTTCCTCGCCTTCGGCCTCGGTCTCAACCTTGAGCCCTCGACCTCGAGGCACATTATCATCCCTTCGGCCTAGAGCTCTCGGCCTCGAACTGTGTATCTTAACAAAGCCGTTTTCAAACAACGCACCCCTTGTATTCCGCTTATTTCTTATGAACTTAAGTAAAGGCTGCGCACAATCCAGACATTTGATCGGCCCATTCGAGGCCAAATGCCCAGGTATGGCCGGTGGTGTCCAAGGACGAGAGGCATGCAAAAGGCCCGCATTTTTGGAGCGGGACACTCACCACGTCGCCAGCGCGCAACGCACGACGACAGGCCCGAAAGAATGGCTGAGGTGACGAAATCCCCAAACTTGGGGGTGAAACGGCAGTCGTCGGAAACCGACCAAGCCTACCCCGAGCCGTAAATAGACGACGGGACCCCCCAAGGTCAAGGGACGGTTCAGCGTCGGGGGACTAACATACGAACCCCCGGACGGATCACTTGGACCCCCTTCCGGCCGAGGCGGGGAAGCAACCCCCTCGGCCGAAGCCTGAAAGAAGGAACACACATTAGGAGGACTAACATACGACCTCCTCACACAATCAAGGGACGGCTTAGCGTCGGGGGACTAACAGACGAACCCCCGGGCGGATCACTTGGACCCCCTTTCGGTCGAGGCGGGGAAGCAACCCCCCCCCCAGCCGAAGCCTGAAAGAAGGAACATACACCCGGACGACTAACACGCAGCCTCCCGGAACTATCAAGGAACGGCCCTCACCCTCAACATGACTCTACATCACGAACGACCGTCGACATCAACATGATTCTACATCACAACGGACCTCGGCCTCAGCGTGACTCTACGTCACAACGGTTTTGGACTTAGCATGATTTCACATCACGAACGGCCCTCGGCGCCAGAGAGACTCTACATCACGAATGGCCCTCGACCTCAACGTGATTCTACATCACCAACGGCCCTCAGCCTCAACATGACTCCACATCACAACGGCCCTCGGCCTCAACATCACAATGGCCCTCGGACTCAGCATGACTCTACGGCACAACGGTTTTAGCCTTAGCGTGATTTCACATCACGAACGGCCCTCGGCCTCATCGTGACTCTACATCACGAACGGCCCTCGACCTAAACGTAATTCTACATTACCAATGGCCCTCATCCTCAGCATGATTCCGCATCACAACGGCCCTCGACCTTACATCTCTCCGACATCAAATATTTGATGTCAGGGCCATCATACAGGCCCCTCGGCCTTCGCCCCTCCGACATCTTTATTTGATGCCAGGGGCTATCACACAGGTCCCTCGGCCTTCATCCCTCCGGCATCTTTATTTGATGTCGGGGCTATTACACAGGCCCCTCGGCCTTCGCCCCTCCGGCATCCTTATTTGATGCCAAGGGCTATCATACAGGCCCATCGGCCTTCATCCCTCCGGCATCTTTATTTGATGTCGAGGGACATCATACATCCCCCTCGACATTCATCCCCCCGGCATCTTTATTTGATATCGGGGCTATCATATAGGCCCCTCGGCCTTCATCCCTCCGGCATCTTTATTTGATGTTGGGGGCCATCACACAGGCCCCTCGACATTCGCCCCTCTGACATCTTTATTTGATGCCAGGGGCTATCATACAAGCCCTCGGCCTTCATCCATCCGACATCTTTATTTGATGCCAGGGGCTATCATACAGGCCCTCGGCCTTCATCCCTCTGGCATCTTTATTTGATGTCAGGGGCCATCATATAGGCCTCTCGGCCTCCATCCCTCTGACATCTGTATTTGATGCCAGGGGCTCTCACACGGGCCCACCTTTATTTGATAACGGGGGGTCCTTAGAGACTCCTCAGCTTTTTCATGCAGGATCTAAGGCCGGTCTTGGATATCCCCTCAGTGGACGGACACAACCACCGCTCAACAATCTAGGCCGAAGGGTGCATTCCTTTTGCTTCATTCTGGGGGCATCCGGTGTACTCTTTTTCCCTCATTAGGATTTTTCCCCACAGGTTTTTTTTTCCTAATGAGGTTTTTAACGAGGCATGTAACACCCCCAAATTTCCCACCCAAAAACACTTTGAAATAATACTTTATTATTAATTTTATTTGAAAACATCATAGTTGTGCAGCGGAAAATTCAAAGGGAAATAGGGGCGTTACCGCCACACTCGGTTCTAACCTAACCGAGTGCACATGCTAATCACCTCCAAAACAATTTAAGCTCCAAACAGTTATTCACTAAGGATCTTGAAAGTATAAGTTACAATGATTTACTAATTAGATGTTCTAGCGGAATCTCTCTTGAATACACATCGTCATCAAATAGATACTCAGGTCTTATCTCCTGCACAAATAAAGTACAGAAAGAAAAGAAAAGCAAAGAGACAAAAATTAGCCGGAAATGCTAAGTAAGTCCCACCAAACCCCGTAAAATAATCAGGTTTAGTACATATATACTTTTTGTAAAACCATTCGGAGGAAAAATCTTTTCAAAACATTCATATCACTCATAAGTAAAACAATATTTATAATAAATTCTCATAACTTAATTCATATGTAAAATAATAATATTTCAAATCATAATAATTCCAATCATTAGAAAATGTAATAAAAATTCTCATAAATATTCCAAAGCATATATCATGTACACAACTCCAAATATCCATCTCAAAACTCACTTAAGCACTTTATCACAATTCTTAAAAACACATAATCAATGTCCACAAATATGTTTTCCAAACCAATAACACAAGTATTTATACTTTAGAAATTCACAATTAATAAAATGATTAAGTATTTAATCAACTCTTTAACCCAACTCTTTAAGAGTAAAATACCAAAACATTTGATTTACCTCAAAATAGCTTTATAGCTAATTCTCTAAGTTCATTTAGAAGGGCGGTGCTCAAGCGTTATCTCGAATCTTGAGCCCAGTGATCCGTTGTTTCGTACGGTCACTCCGATCTGCTCTCGGCACCACATCTCCTCTATTAGAATCTAGACTTCTACCTTAAGTTTACACACCCCCTAAAGGGATTCCAAGCCCTCCGAGTAGTATGAAGTCTAAGTAGTTCTGACGTCAACGTCTCCCTACTCCAAATGGGATATACTCCCTAAGTACTAGGTTCAAAGACCCTTAAGAGAATAGGTACTACTACTACTACTCTAATAAAAAGGGATCTGATGCCCAGTTGTTCAGGGTGGTTACCGAACCCTCCAAAATTCATTTAATTTGTTTCACACCTCTCAATTCAAGTAGTAGTAGTCCTAACCCCCCCTCACCATTAACGGACGTGAAGGTGGCCCGACACCTGCAGATTTCTCCCGCGGTGCCCCAATTATGAAAACAGTCTTTTATCTTGTCTTTTCAAAACTCAATATTTATGTCTTATAGACATTTGTGTCACCATTAAAAATATAAATTTTCCTTTGTTTTCTCAAATTCCAATCAAAAGTTCATATCTTTCAAAATACGCTAAAATTCGCATATATTTTCTCAAAGTCCAATTTACTCACAACACCACAAAAATATTCACCATTAGAAAATCTCCCAAAAATCATATACAATAACTTGTATCAAAATCCAATAATAACAACCCAATATATCAAGTACAACCAACTTCAATTTACTCAAATTTAAGACACACAAATACATTACTCAAATTGTACATTAAAACATTCAAAATAATTACGAGGCAAAAGGTATAATTTTGGTTGCAATGAAACTTACCTCAAATCGCGATAATTCATAATCAAAGCTTCTATCTTAATCTTCTTCAAATTCACCTTCTAAAATATTAAAATTCTAGTATTAGTAATTTACTACGCACTTCTTAATACTAGTAATATATTTTCATTATTACTCATGTTAATTTTTGATCGGCAAGGCTAAAAATAAGTAGCCCATTTAATTTAACTTCTGGCCCAAACCAATAGTGTGGATTAACACAGTACGAAATACAATACCAAGTATATATGTAGATTTTTCTTAATACGTACTGTAGCTTTCTTCTTCGTCGTTCTCACGCAGTACTGGCGGCGCAGGGCTGGTTCAGTGATGGTGATGGTCGACGCCTAGTTCTTCTGGTGGCAACAGCGAGATGGCCAGTGGCTACGCAGATCGGCGCAGCTTTCCTTTCCCACTCCGGCGTGCAAAACAGTCCGACAAGTTCCGTCTTCTACTCTCCCTCCAGCGTGAAAACTTTGCAGAAGCACTGCGACGTGCACGATACTCATCCTCCGGAGACTCTGGTAGTGAAGGAAACGGAAAACGGTAGTATGTTGGTGGCACTCCGGCAAGCGTTTTTTCTTCCTCTCCGGAGAGTATGCGGTGTCCTCGGTTCCGGCGATGCTTTTTCTGTGGTGCGGCTGCTCCGTCGGCCCTTAACAGAAGTAGGTTGATAGCAAGCGATACGTTCAGCATCAGTAGTCCAGTCCGGTGACATCAATTGCGGCCTCTCTTCTTCCTCCGGCGTGGACCACACCGACGACGTTCATCCGTTTCTCTCCTTTCCTTGCTTTTATTTCCCTTTTTTTTGGCCTCACGATCATACTTCCTCAATGGTGAACTACCCGTTGATTTTTCATCTGCTCTTAATACGGAGTATTATATCTTGTCATACCCTGGTTTTCGATTGTAACGCATGTATGTATATAGCTGGCCGAACATTCTAGCGTGCGGTTACAAAATCTTCTGTATTTATTCTATTCATTAACTTTCCTTTGTTAGTATTTCTATCCTTTTGCATGTATGCGTGTATACTATGTAAAATATTACGGAGTATTATCGTTAATGGCCCGTTATGTGTACTCCTATGACATGTCCCTTAATTCCTTAAATTCTCAATATTCTAATTGTTGGTTGTGTAAATCATTTTTACGAACCTAAGTTGAAAAGTCAACCTATGTCCAAATCGTAAAAAGAAAAAAATGTATTCTTTTCCTATTGTTGTATATATTGTGAGACTAAAATTTGTTAAATTTAACCTTTATAATATTCTAAAACTAACCTGATAGTAAAATTATCTATTTTATTTTATTTAAAATTTTCAGCGTGTCACAAGGCATCTTCCCATTGTGGAACAAAAGACGTCACCCCTCGGCGGCTCCTGCTGAAGGCATGCATCACTCTACTCCTGTTTTCCTCGATTATCTTTCACCAAAAGGAGTGGGAGACTGGGGGACTCCCCTCGACAAAACACGCAAATGTTAAAAAATTTCTATTTCTCAGCTACAACAAGTTGAGGCAAGATCACAACGACAATCTACTCCCTTCTGCAAATCTTAATATGGTCTTGCAAATCTTCTGGAAAGTCCTGGCTAAAATGTTAGCATTCGGCCACACAATGCCTTCGGTCACATGATGCCTTCAGCCACAAAATGCCTTCGGCCACATGATGCATTCAGCCACACAATGCCTTCGGCCACACAATGCCTTCGCCCACATGATGCCTTCAGCCACACGATGCCTTCGGCAACAGAACTATCGACGAAGATTCCTTTTAGAGATAGCCAACCACCGCATTTAATGCGGTGCACATGCATATGTCGATGCCACCCCGATTGAGGTGACCCCTCAGCCGTTAGATTGTTGACACGTGTACTCTCATCGCATTTATAGCTGTTATGAATAGCAGCCCTTATGCACCTTGTAAATGATCACAACGAGTTCATTTAATACATTTTGACTCTCTCTCTTACTTGTTGCTCTCACTTCTCTCTAGTTATTCTCCACAATAACCCCTCAGATAAGCTACCCCCGGGTACTCTATCCATCAACTACATTTAATATATATACAGAAAAAAGATCAGGTGAGAAGTGCCCCTTAAAATGAGAAGTGAGAAATAATCTTAGCCCTTGGATTTGCATCTGATCTTACAACGCAGTAAACTTATAGACTAAATATAGAAACTTATAACCAATAAATCATAACTTGTAAAGCTCTCCATAATAATTACGAAAATGCCACCGCGTCAAAAAAAATTCCAGGTTTCCGCATTTTTTTTTCGGTGGCATTTTCGTAATTATTTTTGAGGGGTCTATAAGTTATGATTTATTTGTTAAAAGTTCCTATATTTAGTTTATAAGTTTAACTTCGTAGTTCTCAGCCTAAGAGCACTTCTCACCTGATCCGCTCCCTACACACATGTATATGTATATGTGTATGTATATGTATATGTATATGTATATGTATATGTATATGTATATGTATATGTACATCTATTTATTGATTTACATGCACACATGTATATTAATATTTACCCAATTACTCCGTATCTTTATACATTCTAAACTTTATTATGTTTAAATTAAGTTTTCGGTTCTTAACAACTAGCTTAATCAATATAATATCTACTTTTGTACTTAAAGATAATTTTTGTACTTGAACTTTAAATTTTACTTATAATTTCTCATTATTATATTTGTGCATGTATTTTTGTGTATGTGTTGAAGGCATATAAACATTATAAGTGTATTAACAAATTTTAAAAGTATTAAAATATTATATAATTTTGAAAAATCATAAAATTTTTCCCGGGCCGAGCGGCCTGATGGACTACCTGGCCAACTCTTACTGGCGGGTATGGACATGGGGTTAGGCCCGTTTTGCGGGCCGGGCCCGGCCCGCCCACACATATATAATGGGCAAACATATTATAATAAAAAAACCGACCTGAACCCATTTTTGTGCAGGTCTAAATATCATATGTGGTCCTAGAAATGCTGGGCAATCCCCGCTCCCTTGGTGGGCCCCACGTGCTTTTTACTATTCACGTAAAAGTAATAACAAAAATTTTAAACCTCATAAATTTGTTAACCATTTCTCAAGGTTCAATACATGATTTGGTAAAAAGTAAATATACTAGGGGATGTTGTTACAATTATAATTTTAGAAAGTATAGTTTGATCTCACAACTATGAGTTTCTGTAGTTCATGATGTTTATATAGATATTTTAGAGAATATTGGCATACTCACTCAGAAATCATTTGATAAGTTCTATTCATGTGTCTATGAAATTATCGGCACATAGGGCATATTTTCACATTGCTCTACGACTTGAGCTAATAGCCTTGATAATGCATTATAGGAGTAATATATTCCAACCAAAAAGAGCATTTAACATCACAGAAGAAATAGAAAAGAAAAGAAACAATAATGTAATTGAGAAGTTCATTTTTGTACTTATTTTTCTTATCAAAATTAAGTGAATTTTTATTGAAAATAGAAAGAAAAGGCATATTTTAGATATTTTGGTTCAAGTTTCATGAAATCAGGTGAAAATCACATTCATAATATGTTTGGCGGAATTTCAGGTCAATTGAGCATAAAATGAGTCAATTTGAGTAACAAATGAATTCATAACGAAAGAAGCAAGCATTATATCAAAGTGATTCAGAAGACAATCTTGAAGAGTAGGAAATGCAACATTTGATAGACAAATTTAGCAGAAGGCGCCCAAGAAGGCGGCCATTATGGGCGCCTGGTTGACTGCCTACGAAAAAACAGGAAGTCAACATCGATTTTGACTCGAGCCAGAAGAAGTTCGAAGATTGCCGACACTGGACAGAAGGCTGGTGACCGCCTGCGGCACAAGGCGACACGAGCAACCACCAGTCGACACGATTCGACGGCAGACGACCAGACAGGAACGGCAGACGGCCGCCTGCTGGACTGCCTGCGGCTGACGAAGACCGATACATGTTGCGTTGTCGGCGATTAGACGGAGGGCGGCCGTAGCTGAACGAAAGGCGGCCGACTAAATGGGCGCCTTTGGGAAATTTTTGGGCTATAAATACCAGACTTTTTTTCCATCTCAAACACACCATCTCTTACCCTAAATCAGTTCAAATACATTCTTTTATTCTGCAATTTCCGAGCTCAAAGGCTTTTTTAGAGAGGGAAATTTCAAATCATCACATCTTCTTCATTTTAGCTCCAAATTTTAAGTTCTTTATATGTATTTTCAAACCCTCAACGTGTAGAATCTGAATCTGTGCTTTGTTTGTTAGACATGTTCTTCTAAAATTTCCAGAATATTTATCAAGTATTTCTCATTTTCTTTCAAAAATTGAATAAAAGAGTTGTTGATGTTAAATCCATTCCAATTAATTATATAGTTGTTTACTAGCCTCAAGGTAATTATGTATCTGAAGAAAGTTAATTTCGGTGATTATTTGATATTATTGCAGAAATTAAAATAAATACTCAAAAAAGGCAAAAAAATAGTTTCGATCCTAATTCCAGTTTAAATCACTGTAATATCACTACCAGTAGTTAATATAAAATTTAGAACGAATTTAAAAGTATTTTTAGTTGCTTTTTGCATTTTATAGTTAATATTGGGAAAACTATCAATTAGTTGTTAAAATTGGATTTTAGGTTTATAAATTCGTGAAAAATTTCAGAAAGTTAAATTTTAGTTCCTACAAGTTTATTTTTCCAGAATATATATTTTTTTTAATTTTTTCTATCATACATGTATAATTCCTTGTTAATAATGAATATATTCATTATATTGTTAATTGCAAAAATGATGTTTAGTAGCTAAATTTGTTTTGGGCATGAATTGAGTAAAATAATATGGATTGACTTGTTGACCGTAAATTAGGGATTAAAATTAATAAATTGGACTAGTTGTTTAAAATAATGAAATAGTAATTAATAATTGTTAGCCATTTTCATTAATTACATTCTTGAAAAATTAATTCTAACTTGTCTATGGGATTAGAAAATAATTTAAGCCAACCATATTCAAACACATTAATAAAGCCTATAAATAGGATAATTTAATGAAATAGATTTACATCTTGTCTATGAGAAATAAATTCAATTGCTTAAATAATGAGTTTAACTAGTTAATGAATTTGGCTATTTTTATTAATTAAAATATTGGAAAATTATTTCTACCTTGTCTATGGGTTTAGAAAATAATTTAAGCCAACCATTTTAACCACATTAATGACACCTAGAAATAGGATAAATTAATGAAGATAATTTCTCTTCTTGTCTATATGAGGAAAGAAATAATTAGTCCAATTTTAGTTTTAATTTCCCTAATTACTAGGTCCAAGAATATATTCATTTCTAATTACTCAATTCATTGCCCTTATTTGCATCAATCTTTAGAACACTTAATCTTTAAACATTAATCTTTAAATTGAACCTTGCTCCTAGCTATCAATTGGCATAATTTAGAACACAATCAGTTTTTTATATTAAAAAAGCTTCCAACGATTAGCGATAGCCCGTGAGTAAAATTAAATTAAAAACTTCTCCGTCATTACTCAAGAGACACGATACTCGGGGAAAAACCGAAAGATTAGACTCCATTTTACTACAATACCGTGAAAGCGGTTATCAGTAATCCAGAACTAACAATAATTTGTAGGAGAATGAGTGCACCTTTTAACATGAAAAAATGAACTAAATAGGACTTTTGCTAGACAATTGAGATTCACCCTCAATGCATAACTTTTACTCAAATTACTATAACTAGTAATTCAAAAGACATAACTTTTGCTCATCACTCAATTGATCATATAAAAAGTAAGAAGTCGATGTTTTCCTCCCTAAAGCTCCGGAGTTTGAGTACGTGTGCATGTCTGCCGCAGTTGGTGTTTTCATGTAGAATTCGTAGTCTTGTGAAGTAAGTCAACATCGATGGAGGATTTGTATGCTCGGTTATCCCTAGAAGCAAGGGCGGCGCCAGGATCTAGTGTCAGTCATGTCAATTTAGCAAACCAATATTATGGACTGGCGTGAATTTATAATTTATGAAAGATTATATATGCCTATACATATAATTTTTATTTTTCAGTAGTGTCAATCTAAAATTCTAAAAAAAAGTATTTACCTATATATGGAAGAAGAAAAAAATCCAGTGGTGTCAATTGACACCACACCTCAAAGGGTGGCTAAGCAACTGTCTAGAAGATGACGAAACAAAATGAATTGATGTCGATGAGTCTATCTCTGAACATCATACAGAAGTCTCTCCGTTCTTGATGGTTGGAAGAATTCTATAAGAGAAATCGATAAGATTCCCATATTTTCGAGACTCACTTGTAGAGGTACGGAGATCAGGTATTGTAACACCCCGGCCCACGGGGGCCTCGAGGTAGTTACTTCTGACCTCTAGTACTGTCTTCACAAACCGTAACTAACCTTTTCCGCGCACTTTGTCCTCATTCGTGTGCGCCCTGAGAAACTTCCCAGGGGGTCATCCATCCCAAGACTACTCCCGTTCAAGCACGCTTAACTTTGGAGTTCTTGCCTAATGAGCTCCCTTATGAGTAGTACTATTAATCCGTTTAAATTAAATCTCAAGTGTTACAATCACCCCCGCTTAGGAACGCAACGTCCTCGTTGCGTCCATCAACCAATCTCAAATCTCAATCAAATCCCAAAATCCTCCCCCGCTAAGTGCCCGCCCGATATCCAACGGGTCAACACACTGTCGCAAGGTTGCTCTGATATCATTTGTAACACCCCGGTCCCGTAGGCCCCGAGGTAGTTACTTCTGACCTCTAGTACTGTCCTCACAAACCGCCACTAGCCTTTTCTGCACACTTTGTCTTCACTCGTGCGCGCCCTGAGAAACTTTCTAGGGGGTTATTCATCCCAAGATTACTCCCGTGCAAACACGCTTAACTTTAGAGCTCTCTTAAAAGGAGATCACCTTGTTGGTATGAGTAATACTATTAATCCGTTTAAAAGGAGATCTCCATACGCTTAAGTGTTACCGGTATGGAGACTCACATCAAAGAAATAGTTGATTCACATTACCTTTTCAATTCTTTCATGAAGTGGATGTTAGTAGAGTGTTGTCAGGGAGCCTTGGAACTTTGAGAATATTTTATTGGTGTTGCATCATCTGGAGGAAGATGAGAACCCTTGTGCAGTAGATCTCAATCACAAGGATTTTTGGATTCCATTCCATAAGCTACCCATGAAGCTCTTTTACAGAAAAAATAACAATATTAGTTGGTAATTACTTTGGACGGTTTGTTCAAGTAGACGAGCAGAATTTAAAAGGGGTGGAAGAAGTTTATGAGGATTAGGGTGAGATTGGATTTGCATCGTCACTTGATGGGTCAAATGTGTTGGAAAAATAAGAGTATTTCAAATGAATAAAATATCACTTATTTTGAGAAGAAATTTTGTCTGCATTTAAAAGACCTTTTATCTCTTATTATCTAATAATAATATTACTTTATTACTCAATTTTATAAATCGGATACTTTTGTGGTCTATTTAAAATATTACTCCGTTTACTTATTAAATGATAACGGTAAGCATTAATTTACTAATTATATCTATTTACATTGGGAAGTTTCAAAACGTTTATTTTTGTTCTTGGACACTAATAAGCTTTTAAAGTAATAATGCTCAAACGTTCATCATATATTTACTATGAACGTTGTTATCGAAGTGGAAAGCAACACTTGGTACTAGTATATACTTCGTATATGTGTGTTGGCCAGGCTAGCTAGTTGGCTAGACAAAAATTATTTTTTGAGTTGAACATCCCCTAAAATATTATAACTCTGCTGGATTAATTGTATTTTACTCTCGTTGTTCAGTTACCGACTTACGCCGAAGAGCTCGTTTTATCTTGGGGAAAGGTTTTCGCTAATCGAAAATACTTTCTTGAGGACAACGTTTACGCAACTTGAGCTATATTATTTTCTAAACGCTTTTTGCAGGTTTATCCGGCCAATTTCCACCAACAATCTCAAGAAAGTATTTGGCGTCAGATATGCCTGCACACATGATCTCACAAGGTGTTACCGTCGCACTCATCGTGGCTATGTTATTTTTGCATGTGTGTTGCGATTTAGACTGGTATTTGGATATATCTTTACGTATAATGTTTACTCTCTTTATTTTCCTACTTACAATAAGTCATACTTTAACACCACGTTTTAAGAAAAATGTTATTCTTTTATTTAGTAGTAAAATGACAACTATGGAAAACAACCCACTAAAATCAAGTTTAAACTTGGTTTGTAGTGATGATAATTTTATTGCGGTTGTTTCTCAAAGTTGTAAAACTAATGATGTGAATGAGTGGGTGGTAGACTCCGGGGCTACCAAACATATTTGTAAAAACAAAAATGCTTTTACCTTCTATACTATTATAGGAGATGACGAAGAGCTCGTGTACCTAGCGGACTCAAAAACCGCTCAGGTGCATGAAAAGAGGAAAGTTCTTCCTAAGTTCACATCGGGGAAAACTTTATCACTAAATGATGTGCTTCATGTGCCCGAGATTCGGACTAATTTGGTTTCCGTTTCTCTCTTGGGAAAAGTTGGGGTTAAAGTTTCTTTTAGTTGTGACAAATTTGTTATGACCAAAATTGATGTTCTTGTGGGAAATGGCTATTGTAAGAATTGAATTTTAGTGCTTAGAATTTTTGAAAGTTGCATGATGATGTTTTTGCGTACTAAGGGTTGGTTAATTATTGTGTTATGTGATATAATAGATTTGATGTTTTACATGTCATTTTAAGTTGATCTTTATTTTTTGTTTGATATATGAAACTTCTAAATATCCTAAAATTGATATATATTGATATGGGAGCACCTCTTGAAAATTGTGATATATCTGATGAATTTATATAAATTTTATTAGAGCATCTACACGGTGACTAGAGGTGATAAAATTTATGTCACATTTATTGGTGATTTTTCGAGATAAACTAAATTTTATCTTATTTAAATTTAAAAGGCGAGTTTTATTTGATAAAATCATTGTGTACAAATAAAGGTTGAGATATAAATTATCTCTCTATGAAGTCTAGAATGGCTATGCACATGTTTTGAAATATTTAAAATTGTGGTGGTGCTTAGTTTAATTTTTATCACCTATCTCTTTGAGTGAAAATGAGCTTTATAACTTTTGGCTACTTTTGCATAAACTGAAACGGTGGAGCACATATATAATTTTCTTAAATTGGAAAAATAGTGTGCTAATGTGCAATATTTTAAGCTATGTTATTGCTGATATTAATGCGACCGTTCTTGGAGAATGTGTACACACTAAATGATGCATGCATGATTACGCTGTTGAAAAAAAATGCTAGATTTTTTGAGAATGTGTTTCCTATGAAAATTGAACACAAGAACGTTGCGCCATATAGTGATTGTGATCCATTATAAGGAAATAAAACCTTTAATGATGAACCCTCCAGTGATAGTAATCCATTAAAAGAAAAATTTTCTTTTAATGATGAACCTTCTCCTTTGAGAAGAAGTAAGAGGCCAAGGGTAGATAAATCCTTTGGAAATGTTGTTTATTCATATCTTATTAATCTTATTAATGATGATTTTTTGACTTATTCAGAAACTTTTTATTCATCAAATGGATATTAAAATTGCATTTTTAAATGGTGAACTAGAGGAAGAAGAAATTTATATGGTGCAACCGGAAGGTCATGTGTAGGCATGGACTCGGGCCGGGCCTAGGCCCGGTCGGGCCGCCGGTTTGTAACTCATGGACCCGGGACCGACCCGAGGTTTGGACGGGTCCGGTTCAGGCTGGGCCACCCGCCTGGGTCACGGGTTGGGCCACCCGCCGGGCCGGTTAAAACCAATTTTTTTTATAATTTATACTTTATAGTTTTATACAAGTATTAAAAACAAACTTCAAGTGCATTTATTTGAAATGAAATAGGAACTACATTTGAAAATTAAGAGAAACATACAATATGAAATACATTTTGTAAATTGTAATCAATCGGAACTTCCCACACCTCCCGATCCTTTGGCTTTGTCACATGACTTAATATGCTTCATTGTCATCCCGTATCCACCTGAAACCCCCATGCTACACTTTTTCCCGCACCATTTGTAAGTTGCGTACCACATCCCGGTCCTCGGGTCCTTCTGCTTATCAAAATTATACCGTATAACGGCATATTGACTTTCCATCTTAAAAATGGTAGATATAATAATTCTACAATAGATGGAGATGAAGATGAAGAATGGAGATTAGAGATTGGATGTTGGAGAAGATGAGTATAAAAATGTTAGAAAATAAGAGTATTTATAGAATTTTTTGTGCCCCCACCCCCCACCCACCCCCACCCCCAAAGGTAGCAATTAATAAAAAATTGTAATAAAGTAATTAACTACTTTAATGAAAAATTAAACAATTCGTGTGAAAACAAATTAACTAATCAACTAGTTTTTTGTACTACCTATTTTATTTACTAACAATCAAATTATTATAGTTTAACTTTAACTATAATGAGAATTAACTAGTTTTTTTTCAAGTAATGTGAATACAAAATTAAACAAGTGTAAATAATAGAATGATTTCGTACCTCTTTCGGACTTTCGGTCTTTCGGATGAGATATGGAAAGTAGAGAGTTATGAGTATGATTTAGAAAGAATTGGAGAAGAGATATGGAAAATGTTTAAGATTAGGAGTTTTTTACCCCACCCCCACCCCCACCCCCCACCCCCACCCCCTGCAGCCCACCCAACGGCTATATAGCCGTTTGGGGTTGTCCCCAGCCCACCCCAACGGTCATCTTTGGCCCAAAAGAAAAAAAAAATTAAAATATAGCCGTTGTGACCCGGACCCGGGCCTGACCCGGCCGGGTCGGCTCACATTTTGCATGAACCGAGCCCGCCCCCGCTTCCCCCACCGGTTTGGGTCCACACCCGATCCCGGACCGCCAGACCGGGTCGGTCCCGGGCCCGCACAGTAGCGGGTCGGGCCGGGTGGCCCGAACCGAGTCCATCCCTAGTCATGTGGTTAGTGGTAAGGAACACAAAGGACACGTTTACTTCACGGGTTAGTAAACGGTGCTTATTAGGACTCACGTTAATAAGCGGCGCATAAACTAAGCAGTGTTGTAAACTCATGTTTACTTCAAAGGATTTAAAACACCGTTTAACATTAAAATGTCCAAAATAACCCTATAGATATATACACACAAACATTCATTAACAAAAGTATATAATATAATGTATGGGGTCACCTCGTACGCTTAGTCGCTTACCCACACCCCTAACCCCTACCCCGCCCTGTACCCCCACCCATCACCCTACCCCCAATTTCACACCCTTGACCCCCACCCCTTCCCTACCTCTACCCTTACCACGACCTTACCCTCCACCCCTACTCCCACCCATACCAACCCCCCAACTCGTAGGGGTAGGGGTAAGGTAGGGGTGGGGTATGGTTGAGTCAAGGGTGGGGGTGGGGTAGAGGTGGGTCGAGGTAGAGGCAGGGGGTGGGAGGTGGGGTCGGGGTAAGGGTCGGGTCAAGGTATGGGAAGGTGGTAGGGGTAAAGGGGTAGGGTAAGGGGTGAGGGTGGGGTGGGGTAGGTGGTGGAGGGTACGAGATATGTGTAAGGTGGGGTGGGGTATGGTCGGGTCAAGGGTGGCGGTGGGGGTAGGGGTGTGTCGAGGTAGGGGTAGGGTCAGGGTAGGGAAAGGGGTAGGGGTGGGGTCGGGGTCGGGTCAAGGTAGGGGAAGGGGTGAGGGTGGGGTGGGGTAGGTCAGGTCGTGGAGGGTAGGGGTAAGGTGGGGCTGGGGGCTGGGGGTAAAGGGTAGGGGCGGGGGTAGGTGGGATCGAGGTCGTGTCAAGGTAGGGGAAGGTGGTAGGGGGTACAGGGGTAGGGGTAAGGGATGGGGGTGGGGTAGGGCAGGTAGTGGAGGGGTCGGGTAGGGCAGGTAGTGGAGGGGTAAGGTGGGGGTGGGGTATGGTCGGGTCAAGGGTGGGGTGGGGTTGGGGTCAGGGTGGGGTCGGTGTAAGGTAGGGTAGGGCGGGGTATTGGTCGGGTCAAGGGTGCGGGGTAGGCGTAGGGGGTAAAGGGGTAGGGGCGGGGGTAGGGGTGGAGTCGGGTCAAGGTAGGGGAAGGTGGTAGGGGGTACAGGGGTAGGGTAAGGGGTGAGGGGGTGGGGTAGGGCAGGTGGGGTGGGGTGGGGTCGGGGTAGGGTCGAGGTAAGGTGGGGTAAGGCGGGGTAGTTGGGTAGGAATAGGGTAAGGCCAAGAGGTAAATGTAAGGGTAAATTCGGAAACTGAAAAAGCTTAAAGTGCCGCTTAATTAATACATGGGGGGCTGGTATGCTTAGTAAGCGGCACTTTAAGCATCTCTTTCGGTTAGTAAGCAACGTTTTAAGCAACTTGCGTGTTTACTTCACATGTCTTACTAACCTAACTGTGATTTTAGCGACGAAGTAAACGCCTCCAAAGTGTGTATACACTAAATGTAAAAATGGTGTGCGCATTATAATTTGCTTGTATGTGGATGATATGTTAATTTTTAGTGTGAAAGACTTGGAGGTAACAAAAATGATTTTGGGTATATATGAATGTCACAAGGAAGGATGATGGTGTTATACTACCTCAAGAGCATTATGCTAATAGACTTCTAAAGAGGTTTGAGCATTTTAATGTCACACTCGTGAGTATCCCTTATGAATTTCATATGCACTTTAAAAAAATAGAGGTGATCGTGAGGCTCAATATGAGTATTCCCAAATTATTGGATGTTTATTACATTTTATAAATTATACTAGGCCCGGCACATTTTGTGTTGTCGGAAGATTGAGCCGATATACTCATGACCCTAGTAGGGATCATTGGATTGCGTTGAGGCGGTTATTGAGATATTTGAGAGGTACCATTAATTATGGGTTTTTTAGATTAGCCGTTGTAATCTATTGATACAACGATGATATGTTTTATTGAGAAATATCCATTGTCCTAGAGCGGTACAATGATGTTATATGAGAATTATCCATTGTAATATAATGATACAATGATGGTATATATTTTATTGAGAATTATCCGATGTACTAGAGGGTCACATCGATGTTATAATTTATTGAGAGTTATCCGTTGTATTGACGGGATGCAACGATGACATCTGAGTATACTCACATGAGATAAATTAAAATAGTGGATATCCATTCACCCTTTAAAGTGGTGCAATAATGTTTGAAAATGGAATTATTTCCATTAATTTTGTGAGGTCAAAAGGAATTAGCTACTCCTTTGACAAAAACCCTAGGATGAAAATTCATAACTGAAACATCGAAGGAAATGGGACTAATGTCACTTTGAAAGAAATGGGAATGGGAATCCAACTTGTGTGATTGGAGATCCCAAGAAGCAAGTTCAAATGGGTAATAACAAGTCTTCCATTTAGTTCTGCTAGCCTAACTAAAATTGCTCATTTCCATGATGTGAGATATATGCTAGAAACCGCATTCTTTGAGAGGGTGAGCTAAAAGCTCTTAATGATTATCATAGCCCTTAATTTTAGGATGGTGTGCAAAAGCGGTACACACTTGATGATATCACCTATATGAGGGTGAGGTGCGGCCGCTTCCATGGAGCATGACAAAACTTCTTGAGCACTCACGAAAACCAAGCACGCGCATGGCCTTACGGCGCACAACGGCGTAATAACGAGAAATTGTGTGGGGTGAGACATGACCGTTAAGACCCCCATTTACCAATAGTGGCTTGTTGGTTTCAAAAAGTATACGTTTCACCTAAAGCTCGGTTTATTAAGACTTAATCGTCTCAGTTGGGTTTAAAGTCTACGGACACCAAACTTAAAGTCTCATTCCTTTAATCGAGCAGAAATTTTCTAAATTATTTTTCAAATTCTCAAAATATTCATTTGAAATATGTGGGGGATTGTGGGAAAAATAAGAGTATTTCAAATGAAAAAAATATCACTTATTTTGAGAAGAAATTTTGTCTGCATTTAAAAGACCTTTTATCTCTTATTATCTAATAATAATATTACTTTATTACTCAATTTTATAAATTGGATACTTTTATGGTCTATTAAAAATATTACTTATTAAATGTTCATTGTGTTCTTTCAAATGATAACGGTAAGCATTAATTTACTAATTATATCTATTTACTTTGGGAAGTTTCAAAACGTTCATTTTTGTTCTTGGACACTAATAAGCTTTTAAAGTAATAATGCTCAAACGTTCATCATACATTTAATATGAACGTTGTTATCACCTGGGAAGTGGAAAGCAACACTCGGTACTACTCCCTCCGTCCCGCTAGAAGGTTCCCGTGAACGGTTTACGATGCTTGACTGACGATAAAGCAACTTAATCCCTGCTCACACTCTGATTTTTTTAGTAAATAAAATTAACATATTCAGAAACTACATTAAAATCGCTAAAAAGCCTGATAAAAAAATGTAAATTTGAAAAAAAATTGATTTATAAAGTAAAAGATTAAAAATAATGTAAGTTGACTATGAGAATAGTGGATGGGAACCTTCTAATGGGACGGAGGGAGTAGTATATATGTGTGTGTTGGCCAGGCTAGCTAGTTGGCTAGACAAAAATTCTTTTTTGAGTTGAACATCCCCTAAAATATTATAACTCTGTTGGATTAATTTTATTTTACTCTCGTTGTTCTGTTACCGGCTTACGCCGAAGAGCTCGTTTTATCTTGGGGAAAGATTTTCGCTAGTTGAAAATACTTTATTGAGGACAGCGTTTACGCGATTCGAGCTATATTATTTTCTAAACGCTTTTTGCAGGTTTATCCGGCCAATTTCCACCGACAAAATGAAACTGAACAATGGGTTGGAGACTGTTTGAGTAGATATAAAGTATGAGAGATTACCATACTTTTGCTTCATTTGCGGGAGATTGGGGCATGTGGATAAACACTGCTCAAAGTGGTTTGAAGGGTTCAAGGAGTGGTAGGAGAAGCCAAGGGAAGGAGCAGATGGTTGGTTGATGGGGAAGGTCGTGCTTTGGGGGAATTATTGGTGGAGGAGGAGAGGTGATGGAGTATATGGCTCGGGAACCCCCGGCCCACAGACTCCTACTACTCCAGCGAAAGCCCAACAGGCCCAGGAGGCCCAACAGGCCCAAATCACAGCGCCCGGAGTACCAAGCAGCTCGCACTACGCGCCAGGGGTGCCTTCGGCCCCCTGGCCGAAGGCTCTAAATTCTCACAGAACGGGTTTCTCAAGCAAACTAAGAAACTGGGAGAAAACGGCGAAAACAGTAGCCCTCGGCACTGTGAGCCCTCGGCACCAGGGTGCCATCGGGTGGAAGAGCCCTCGGCTACTGTTCTATAGCCGAAGGCATCTCACTCGACAAGATATCCGCCTCACATGCGTACAGATCACCGTACCCCGCACAGACGTCCCATCCAACAGCCGCATTAAATGCGGCCACATGCGGCTGCCAGCGCCAACCAGTTGAGGTGACCCCTCGGCCAATGAGCGCTTGACACGTGTCCCTGCCCGGCATTTATTGCTACTATAAATAGCACCCCTTTTCCCCATTCGTAACCAAGTCATAACACGCTGAAAACGGCATTCATATTGAATACACTCTCTCTCTACTCTTACTTACTTGCTCTGACTTCTCTCTAAGTTACTCCCCGTAATAACCCTTCGGATATATACCCCCGGGTAGACTATCCATCATTTGGTGCTCTCGTTGAGAGGTTGAACAATCGAGTAAGAAACCCTCCCCCTCGACCAAACACAAAACACTAGCCCTCTATCAAAATGGTGAGGACAACACGTGCCAACTCAAAGAACGTAGAAGACAAGAACCTGCCCCTCGGCGACGTCAACGCCCCCGAAGCCTCTCACAAGGCTCCCGAGGGCGGTGTCATCGCTGGGCTGGAACAGGCGGCTGTCGACCTACGCCTTCAGATCCAACAAAATGCCCCTGATGCCCGCCTCGGCATCGAGGCCAAGAAGAAAAACCGGAGCGATGACCAAGTCAGCCCTCCGGTACTCACCATCGACGTGCAATCGGCGCTCTCCGCCTTCATCCAGACGCTCACCCAGAACCCGGGTGCCTTCGGCACCCTGGCTCCAGCTCACCCTCAGATCGGGGAAAATATCATACTTCCCCCTCTGCCACACCCCTTCGGAAATCCCACCCCTCGGGTGAGAAATGATGAAGGGGTGGTGGCCCAAGATACGTCCTCCCAGGAAGTTCAGTCCCGGGACCGCCATAATGACAACAGGGAAAAGCCCCGTACTTCCGCCCTCAACCGGCTCGGAGGAGGGCCAGACCGCCGAGGGGTCCAAGACCGCCTCGGGGGGAAAGCACTCCAAAGGCCCCAGGAAAGCGGGGGATCTGTTTCGAGGGCAGACGAGGAGCGTCCCCCTCGGGACAAAGGCAAGGCACCCCTTCACGCCGATGATGCTCGGCACCAAATCAACCAGGCCCACTCGGCCCGGGTTCGTTCGCAGGGGGCGGAGACCCTCCCGAAGGATCCCCGGGACGAGATTATTGCAGCCCTCCAACGCCGGCTTGACGAGATGGAGTCCAACAAAGCTCACGCCACCACCTCCACCCCTCATTCAGATCTCAAATACGAGGCCATGATGGCCAAAATGGAGGAGTTACAGAAGAAGGTGGCCGAGGGCTCCGGGGAACCCGTCATCCAGCTCCGGACTCGGACGCCATTTACTCCAAGGGTATTGGCGGCCCGGATCCCGGAAAAATACCGAGGGCAACATATACAGCCCTACAACGGAAAAACGGACCCCCAGGAACACTACAGCAAATACCAGAACAGCATGATGATGGTGGGGGCGTCAGACGAATATTTGTGTCGTTGGTTCCTCTCCACCTTAGAGGGGCCGGCATACGAATGGTTCAACAGGCTGCCCGAGGGCTGTATTGATTCATGGCAAGAACTCGCCCAGCGGTTCTTGACACAATTCACCGGGAGGCGTCGCACAAGGAAGCACTTCTCCCACCTCCTAACAATACGCCAGAAGAAGGACGAGACCCTTCGGGATTTCCTGGAGCGCTGGAGGACGGAGGCCGACAAGGTCGACGGTGCTGATGACGGGACCCTCCTGGCCCTCCTACAAACCGTCCTCCGCACCGGCAACTTTTCAAGGAGCCTCATCATTGAACCCCCCCCCCCCCCCCCCCCCCCCCCCCGCGACTACATAAGGGCCTTACAGCGGGGGGACCGATATGCTGAGGCCGAGGAGGTGGAGAAGTATCACCAGCATCCGGACCAGCAGCCCCCGAGGGCTGACAACAAGCATAACCGAGGGCCGGGGGCTCCTCCAAATCACCCTAAGGCTTCGGGACCCTCTGACGACCGCCCTCGGCAAGGCCAAGCCAAGCCCGGGGGAGGTTATAAGAGCAACCCTAAAACTTGGGCCCAGCCCATTCTCCTGGACCGCCCTCGGACACCATTGACGCACCCCGTCAGCGTCATCCTCGATTTTGCCGAGGAGAGGGGCCTCGTTGAGCGCGACTCTCGCGCACCCCCGGAGGTACACGCTATCAACCCTCAGTTCCCCTACTGTCGCTTCCATTGGCACCAGGGGCACAGGACCGATGACTACCATCAGCTGAAGACGGCCATCGAGAGATTAATACAGGCGGGGCACCTGTCCCAGTTTGTCTAGAGCCCTCAGCAGGAGGGACCTTCTCATCAGGGACCTCCCCGAGGGCACCATACGAAGGTAAATGCCTGGGTAAATCCGAACACCATCCCCCTCGGCAAGAAGAGGGAGATCGGAAACTTGGAAGAAGAGGAGGAGGAGTACCCCCACTACCAGGAGAAGAAATGCCACATCCTCATGATCACCGGTGGCAATACGGGGGGCGATTCCACCAGCCAACGAAAGAAGTGGGCTCAATCGCTTTACGTGGGGGAAGTCACTCATATGCCCCCGGTAAAGCGACTGAGGGAGGAACCCATCACCTTTACCAACGCAGATCTCCCTCCTACTTGTTCTCCTCACCGGGATGCCTTGGTGATTCGGACGGAGATAAACGACACCATTATTCACCGAACTTACATTGACACGGGCAGCTCTGTCAATGTAATGTACCTCAGCACCTTCAGAGAACTGCATCTGGAGAGGGGGTCCCTTCGGCCCATTAAGACCCCTCTTGCCGGCTTCACCGGCGACACTATTGATTCCGAGGGGGTAATAACCCTCCCGGTGATCTTCGGCGACGGGCTCCATAGAGCCCAGCTCGAAGTGGAGTTCGTCGTCGTCAACATTGACTGCGCCCCCACGCAACGTGAAGGAAGTTCAACGGTTGACGGGCCGCCTGGCAGCCCTCAACCGCTTTCTATCTAAATCGGCGGAGAAGTCTCTACCCTTCTTCCAGATCATGAGGAAGACGGCTGGTTTTCTATGGACTCCAGAATGCCAGGGGGCTTTCGACGAGCTCAAACGATATCTATCTTCACCTCCTGTGCTCTCCAAACCCAAGGTAGGGGAGACCCTCTACCTCTACCTTGGGGTTAGCCCAGCGGCCATCAGCTCTGTGCTCATCCGGGAGGAAGACGACATCCAACATGCCATCTTCTACGTTAGCAAGACCCTAAGGGAGGCCGAGCTCAGGTACTCCCCTGTGGAAAAAACGGTGTTGGCCATCGTTTGGACTGTCAAGAAGTTGGGCCACTACTTTCAGGCTCACCCGGTTCAGGTCCTCACTCATCAACCCCTCGGTGCCCTCATGAGGAGCCCCACCAGCTCCTCCGGCATGGTGAAATGGGCTATCTTCTTGAGCCAGTACAACATTGACATCCGTCCAAGGCCTGCCATCAAGGGCCAAGCCCTGGCGGACTTTGTGACGGAGTGTACCGCAAGGGCAGCCACGGACGGGGAGCCCTCGGCTACCTCGGACGACTGGTGGACCCTCTACACTGACGGCTCCTCCGCGACCAAAGCATGCGGAGGAGGGGTAGTCCTCATTACTCCCGAGGGCTTCAGGGCCTACTATGCAATCCGCTTCTCCTTCAAGGTCTCCAACAATGAGGCCGAATATGAAGCCCTCCTATGTGGCCTTCGGCTGGCTGCCAACATGAGGGCTCGGCAGATCCACATCAAATGCGACTCCAAGTTGGTCGTTGGCCAAATCTCCGAAGAATATGAGACCAAGGAGGGGAGAATGAAACAGTACAAGGAAGCGGCCAAGGAGTTGCTTAAGGTATTTGAGGCACACTCCCTCACTCAAATACCGAGGGCACAGAACTCCGAGGCCGACATATTATCTAAGCTCTCGGCCGACTCCCCCGAGCACATCTCCAAAATTGCCAAAATCGAGGAACTCAGCCTCTCAAGCATCCATGCAAGCCCCGTTATGAACATACAACAACGACAGGAGGATTGGATCTCAGATATCACCGCCTTCATCTCCACAGGGCAGCTACCCGAGAATGAGGCCCGCGCTAAACTGGCAAAGCTGAGGGCTCCCAGCTACACCATCGAAGATGGAAGGCTCTACAAACGATCTTACAATGGCACGCTACTTCGGTGCCTTCATCCAGATGAAGCCGAGGTCGCAATGGAGGAGGTGCACAGTGGCACTTGCTCAGCTCACCAGGGACCCTTCTCCATGTCCCGAAGGCTCATTCTCCAGGGCTACTTCTGGCCAACCATGGCCAGGGATTGTGCTGACCTTGCCCGGAGGTGCACCGCATGCCCAATCGTGAAGTCAGTTAAATACATTACTGAAAATAATACGCCAAGTTATGTATAAAAACGCAGTGTTTTCAATAATTTATTTTACTAACTTCTAACTTGAACTTTAAACTGATTTTTTTACATATTCCAAACTTCATAGAGAGCATGATCATAAGTTTTCACCAAAAAAATCCATTCCGAAGAGCTTCAACAAATTTCACCCGAAAAATGTTAGTTTAAGGCTGAAACATCAGCCTACTCACACATATTACAAAGAACTAAATTTGTGCATATTTGTTACCCATTTTTTTTGGCCTAGGGCGCCCGCCCAGCTTGCACCCCCTAGGGCCGCCTAGTATCTAGGATAGGATGATTAATGTGCATATTAGTCGATGAATTTATTTTGTTATCTCTCTCTCATGCCGTATATATCTTTTCATTTTGCATTGGGCAGATTGTTTTAACGAGTGCAGGGTGGCCGAAAGCCATGGTACGTACGCACTCCCTATGCTAGCCGGAGCCTGGCCGGAAAGAAAAACTAGTACCACAAAATTCTAAAGCATATGACATTTAGTCAAATAGCCAAATAGGGGATTATCTATAATTGCTTATTCTTAAAATATAATCCTTTCATGACATTAGAACATAGGTTTTAACTTCATAACCATGGTACCCTGGAAGAACTAACGGTATCATGTTCACGTAGAGAAACTAGGATGTTGCAATCATGTAATTTAAAGTTAAATCATGATCGATTATATGCCATGCATTGAAGGTCCTCGAACAAAAAATCTCTTTGTACCCACTTTAGTACTCACTTTTGTACTCCCAATCTCGTTAAGAAGAAGGCATCATTTTTCTCCCAGTTGTCTGTGTACACAAGCAAATGTACAAATGTGTGTACAAAAGTGGGTACAACAAGAAGGACTCTTTTGTGAAGGTTTCATAACATTCACTTATATTTGAAGTAAATTTTTAAATCTAGAGAGAGTATAAGGTGCATATATTTCTTTCAAAAAAGCATAGTAACATACACATAGATATACCCCACATTGTTCTATATCTACTACACTTCGACTTTTATATACACCACATATTTTACTTTCATTACATTTTATTTATTAATGCAGTAATAAAAATTATGTTAAACTTTTTTATAAACATTTTCTGAAAGAAGAATTTAATAATACAATCTTTTTTATTTTTACAAAAATCCAAGTGAATATAGTTAAATTTCCAAAAATAAAAGTAAAAAAATGATGTGATTTTCCTTGGGAGACACCATTTGTAGGTGTCATCATGAAATATAGGTGATTTGAGATGCTTTCGAGTGGAATATTTTGATTAAACTTTTTGAACATATTCTTCATTAAGTGTAAAGTATGTACATCAAGTTTCAGCCTAAAGTTCAATCAGGAAGTTAGTTAAATAAATAATTGAAAACAAACTGTGCTAATATCTCTCTCTCTCTCTCTCTCTCTATATATATATATATATATATATATATATATATATATATATATATATATATATATATATATATATATATATATATATATATATATATATATATATATATATAGGGGAGGGTTCTACTGAGAAAATCTCTTAAAATAAGAACCCGTGAGAACGCCAAGGAACCGGTGGTATTTTTGGCTGAAATTTTTTCGGTATGTTCCTCATCAAGTCTCATCCATACCAAATTTGAGCAAAAAATTCAATCGGGAAGGTCGTCAAATGATTTTTGAAAGAAAACTGATCCGATATATATATATATATATATATATATATATATATATATATATATATATATATATATATATATATATATATATATATATATATATATATATATATATAGGGGATGGTTCCGGTGAGAATGAAGTCACAGGAGAGAAATGAGAATGAAATGTAACCATAGATTTAATTGATCCAATGGATATTAAAAAAAGATAACCGAAATCTACTAGCCTCACTAATCGGCCAATTTAAGTTGATTTATAAGGGAAGTCTAATATTATTGGATACTAGGGGCATAAATGTCTAACCACGCCGAGGAGGGCGACAGGTGAAACGCCTTTCGCCCTATGCTACGGCTTTGAGGCAAAGGCACCCACGGAAGTTGCCATCCCCAGCCGACGGGTGGAACAATACGAGCCTGACGCCAACGAAGAAAACATGAAGATTGACCTGCACCTGGTCGATGAGAGGCGTGAGCAAGCTTACGTCCGAGCAGAGAACTACCGGCGTCAAGTAAAATCATACTATGACGCCAAGGTACGTTCCCGGGAATTTCAGGTAGGGGACTACGTCCTCCGCCGAAGGGAAGCAAGCCAGCCAACAGAGGGTGGCAAGCTAGCATTGAAGTACGAAGGGCCCTACATCGTCAGTGCCGTGGTCAAACCCGACACCTACAAGCTTAAACGCCCGAATGGGTCCAATGTACCACGAATGTGGAATGTACACCATCTGGTGAAGTTTTATCAGTAATCCGAAGGAGGTGTAGACGGCGAAGCCCTCACCCCTTAACGGGTTACTGATTGAACGCCACCCTCGGCCTCGAGCCACTTATGAATAAAATCATGTTCCTCCTGATTTTTTCTCTTGAATTTAAAGTAAAAACATTAGCAGGTGCCCTCATCGGCCACCTTAGAGCGAAAGGCTCAGGCGTGGACGACGGGGCCCCTTGCACTTGCAGCCTACGACCGACAAGATCAGGCGTTCCATTGTATTCTGTATCAGCGAAGGGCTCAGGCCTAGCTGAGAGAGCACATCGTCCCGGCCCCGTAAGCCTACAAGTGAAACGCTCAGGCATGGCCGACGATGTCCCCAGGACGAGGGGCCCGCAAACGGCCCACGTCTTGAAACGGGAAGCTCACCGCGTCGTCCACGCGCCAGATCGCAGGACGACAGGCCTGAAATCATGGCCGAGGTGACAAAATCCCAAAACTCAGGGATGGGCAACGACAGCCGTTGGAAACCGACCAAAAGTCTAGCCCGCGTCATAAATAGGCGACGGGACCCGCCCTGAGATCACGGACGTTATAAACGAAGTCCGAACCGGCCGAAGGACGAGCACACCCTTCGGCCGAAGCCTGAAAGAAGGATACTCCCCGAAAACAAAAAAAAACATATATAAGGGAAAAAGAGGGAAGCCGACGGCCGCGCACACTGGCCGGCCTCGAGCAATGAAAAAATAAAATCCCCACAACTCAGGCCCAACTAGGCCAAGTACATATCAGTTGAACACAAGTGTAGTACCACTGACACGTAACATGGACGACACGACCACACACCACAAGGGAATGGTCCAGGCCGAAACATACGCCTATAAAACCCTAACCGAATCGGTTGGGTGACACGCGAGAGGTAACCTTCATCGGCCACAGTCCTTTGAAGCACCAACGTTTGGTATGAAACAAAGAATCACAATCATGAGGATGACCAGGACGAAGCGGGCACCTATCACACCCACGGAAGAATCAAGCAATCAAGAAACAATCCCTACTTGCCACAGCATCCCGGATAGCCGATACAGGCACTGGAACCCAGGCTGTTGGTCAAGCGAATGTTCTTTGGGGATTTGCCCAAGTGTTTACCAAACACTTAGAGAAAATTATGAGGAAAAAAGTCCCTCAAGAAGGAACTATGTCTTAGCCGATGAAGGCAGGGCCATCTCTTTTGGAAAGCAAGGGGCACCCTCATCGGCCACAAGCCAGATCTTGGCCGATGAGGGTAGGGTCATCTCTTAGCCGGCAGCGGTACCGCAAAGAAGGAACTATGTCTCACATTTATACTTAGAAAAATCTCTAAGTACCTAAATGGAGAAACTCTAGACGAAGCAGGTACATGTATACTCCAAGGCCGTTAGCTACCTACGCCTTGCATGTGTACTTAGAAAAATTCTAAGTTCAAAAAGGCAAGTTCAAGGTGCCCTTCATGATCAGCTCAGAAACAAGGGAACACAACGGCCACGAAAAACACTGGGCCGACAACAACAGTGGTTCAACACCTGGAAAATCTCCCAAATCATTTGCCAATAATGGGGAGAGACTCAATACCAGGACGATGAGAACACCCATCCACTTGGAGTTAGACACTTAGAAAAATCCTGACCAAAAAGGAAAATGGGACAACGCCAGGACGGAGCGGACACCACGGTCAGGGCCGGGAAGAAAGCACCTAAGTGGACCCAAAACACTTAGGAAATTTCTGAATAAATCCTAAGTGTTATGATAGTAAAGAAACGACGGCCAGGCCGACCAAGCCACCAGGCCGGGAAGAAAGCACCTAAGTGGACCCAAAACACTTAGGAAATTTTTGAATAAATCCTAAGTGTTCTGATAGTAAAGAAACGACGAACAGGCCGACCAGGCCACCGGACAGGATGAACTACCTCACGGACGTAGCGGACACTCGCGGGTGACCCAAGTTGTAACCTTGACACTTAGACAAATTTCAGAATTGAAATGGCAAAGGGAAATAAGCATACAAGGAATTCATAGCCGAGCAGGACAGCAAAAATTTTCATTTATAATCAATTTAGTACAATTGTGGGCGCTTCGGCCATTACATCAATTGGGCACAAAATGAAAAAGCTAATTACAAGGGAGCGGGGAGTAGCCGATCAAGCTTCTTGGGCACCTCCATCCGCGGCTGGCTCCTCGACGTCTTCGGCTCCCTCCTCGGCCTCAGCCTCCTGGCCGGCGGCAGCCGCAGCACTGGTGGCATCGTCCAGAAAGTCAAACTCCATGTAATCCGGCTCGCCGAGGCCGGAACTCTCAATGGGGGACTCCCGCTCCGACAGAGGAAGCTGGGTCCAAATTTATATGGAGTAGTAACATTTCTCACATTTTAAACCACTCTGGATAATTTATGTAACACACACATAAGTAAGGGATTCAATACAAGTGACATGTATATATTCATATTTACCTGGCTTCCAAGTTGGTTGGCAAGGCTATGATCAGCCAATGGATTCTCAAAGAGACCCATGGCAAACTTGACCCTCAGTATCCTTCTCACAGCATCGTCAATCCTACTCATTGGAATCACTTTCTTATTCACCAGATCAGTCAAATTGCCAATATAATCTTTGTAATTCTGAGGGGCCATGACCTGCATCACCCAGCCATGTTAAAAGTCACCAAATTTTAGCTTGACATGTTTTTAAACTAAAAGTTCCACTTTTGTCCTGCGACGATTCTGCGATTCTAACTTGTTGATATCCAACATTCATTTTCGTTTTCTCGTTTAGTGCAGGATTGTGGCATATTGACATAGCCAGGGAGGGCCCTTTAAAACGTCAAATTTAGTGTTTGTTGCAAAACAATGTACCCATATAGACATACAAATGGGTTCTTTTCTTACTGATTTGGTCTAACTGTTGGTATGGTTAGTTCCCCACAATTTTTGTGTCATTCAACTACCAAAAGTTAAGGAAAGAAGATGTAAATTAGAAGGTGTACCAAAAGTGAAAAAATAAAAGTAGGAATATACAAAAAGTTGTGCAACCAAACGTGAAAAATATTATTTCAAAAAACTAAATCGTGTTCTGGAAATCTGGCCTTGATAGAAAATTAACCACTTTTTCTTAAGAAAGAAAATATTTCTGTAAGCTAAAATCATGTTGTTTTGCAAACCATTATTTTCTAGAACATTAAATCTCAATATCAGTATTGGGCTCACCATGTCAATCCCAGCAAGAATCCCAGCTTGTACCGAATAAGTGTAATTAGCCTTGGGCGGGTTAGTAATTCTATCAATGCCCTCCCAATCTGAAATCACAAATCCCTGCAAACACACACACATCACGCACAATACATTTAGTTAAGATTCATAATCTGCTTGGTAAAGGTCACTTTTAATTTATAGATAAAGAAAGGAAGAGTTATATATAAAAATGACCCTCTTCAGGAACATCATCAACAACAACAAAAGTATATTTTAGGGCCTTTCTTTTGTTGATTATTATTGAAAATTTCCATAAAACTTAGTGATTGTTAATTAGGAAGATAAAAATAACTACAAAAAAATATGAAGCTTACCCTGAACTTGAGCTGGTTCTTGAGGAAGCCAGTGACAAGTTTGCCGTTAGCATGCATCTTATGGCCGTTAATGCTCGAGTAAGAAACCATAACGGTAGCAACACCTTTCCTGATGGCATCATAATATGCCGGCATGTGAATGCTGAACAGCTCCGTTGCGCCTACTACCGTGTTGTTCTCATCAATCCCCCTAACTGTTCCCCCGTCACCCACAAAATGCTTTGCACATGCTGCTACTTTGTTCCTTTTCACACACACAAACACATGATTTACATAATCAGAGTTGCATTACCTATTCAATTACCCCTGATCTGACAGAGGCAGTTTGAAGATATTAAAAAAATAATACACAGTATCAAACTCTGGCTTGCATCCAGATACGCTGTTTTAGCATATCTCTACTGAATAGACAAATCTACAGAGTATTCGTTGTTTAGGCTTAAAATTTGATCTAATTCCTCGTTGGAACTTAATTGTCCCTAATACCACAGTAAGACTTGAAGTTTCATCCATACTAAAAAGTAACATACATAATAAAAGGAGTAACCTCAACTAATGTGGGATAGTTTAAGAGTATGCTTAGACATAATGCTTATCCATCCCCATTTAAGAGTCAAGGTCAGTTCGGGGAAAACAGAAAACTTCATCTATTCTAAAGCAGATGTCAATTATTAAGGGAAAAAATTTTGTTTTCAAAGTAACGCATTTAATTTTAGTTGTTCTCTAGATGTTGAAAAAACACTCTGTCATACACAAAAGTGTAATAAATATGGGATGACAACTAATTGTCTGTTAGGGATGGGATGTGTTGTGAAATATTTTCAAATGAGGACTTCTTCCATAATACTAGTGGCAAAAAAGTCAAGTCAGCAACATAAAGCTTTTGAAATTTTGAAAAGGAGTTCTTATATGTTTCAAAAGTCATACCAAACATGTGGATTTAGCTATTTTAAGTATTATGTTAAACTCTAATAAATTGTGAATAACGAGTACTACGTACCATTTAATTTGTGAGCGAAACACATCTAGTCATTGGAAAGATATTTTAGATAGGAGGGAGTAACATAGGAGGGAGGGAGAAGGGAACATACTTTCCAGCAACAAATGGAACACCATAGGAGTAATTAGCCGGGCGATCTCCTTGCAAACCAGGGATTAGCTCAGTCATCATTCGCACAATCTTGTGATCTTCACTATAGCTTTCATAACATCGTCCCCATCTCGGATCCCTACAAACATATATATATATATATATATATATATATATATATATATATATATATATATATATATATATATATATATATATATATATATATATATATATATATATATATATATATATATATACACAGTTTAATATAATTTATAACTAAAGCCAAGATAACAGTGACTTATCAGTCCAGCACTACTTACAGCAATGCAGGGAGCAAAAGCATATTGGATTCCTGTAGCTCTAACTTCAAGTGCAGTTGCTGCTCCAATCCTTTTCACTAGCTCTGGATCCCTGCTACAAATATTTCACCATCATTCAAAATAGTATAAACTAAAAGGAAAAACAAAACAGTTCTGTTTCAACAAGAAACACTTTTTTAGGTCCTGGTAAGGTACAACTCTTATATGCTAAAATGATCATTGTCAACATGACCCTGCTATCTCTATCATTCCAGAAAGTATTGCTCCGTATTTCTTTTATACATAAATTTTACTTATACTCTTCAATTTATTTGTTGGTTTGCCAAATTTTACTTATCTGTGCCGCATTTATTTTTTGAAATTATAGCATGAATCTTGTAATATCACTTACAATAGAAAATCACTACACATCTTGGTAGGTCAAGCAAGAATGCTGTAATATCAAAATTAGTTTTCCAAACATGAGCCGTTTTTTTCAAAATGTGGATAAAGACACTGCGGCTATCGTTGAAAGTACTGTTATCAACTATAAAGAAGTTCACTCTTACCAAACTGCACCATTTTTAAAACAGCAGTGCTACAAATATAAGCGTACTTGTTTTAAAATATAACATCCTCTGAGCTTAGTTTTGTTCTTTGGAAAGTTATAACAATACCAACCAAAATTCAGGTTTAACGGAAAAAAGTTTTTTTTGGGAGAAAAAAGGTTTTCCAAACATGTTTTTGGAAGAGGGCATTTAAAATCTTTGTAGATTGGAAAGCAGTTTATTTCCCTTCAAGTTAATAATGTACTTGCCTGGTAACACCAAGGCCAATATTGTGAGGAAAAATAGTAGCCTTGTAGACATTGTTGTGGCCATGAACTGCATCAATTCCATAAATCATAGGAATCCCGAGACGGGTAGAAAGTGCCCCTTTCTGAAGATCATCCACCATGTCCATCCAATCTTCAGCTTTGGCATTTTGTGCAGGCACACTTCCTCCTCCACTCAATGCACTCCCTATCAAAATAGTCAACCCCTTTCTTTTTTAATCACATTTAAAGTCAATGAAATTCACAGCCATCTATTATAGCAATCTACCGGATTAAGAACATAAACAGTAAAGAAGCAAAACACACCCCACACACTAGTAAATTGATCTTTAGTATCTTTTCAATATTTAACCGAGAGAGAGGAAGTTGTTTGAGAAAATATATACACCTATATTTATGGGTATTTATTGAAACAAATTAATGTGAAAGATTCAAATTTTAGCCGAGCTATTCAAAACGGAAGACCTCAAGAACAAAAATGTATGGAGAGTGATAAATTGCATACCAATGAAGTATTGCTTCATAACATCAGCAGTGGCAACATTCCTCTCAATCTGAGTCATCTGCCCGATTTTCTCCGCAAGGTTCATCCTTTTCATCAAATCTTTGATCCTAACACCCAGTGGCTGCTTAGGGTCCCTGTACTTGAGGTATTCAGCTTCTGCCATGGCTGCCAGGAAGCACAAAACCAGCACAAGAAAGGCTGTGATAAAGGGTCGTGCAAATTTCCCCATTTTGGTTACCCTCACCTGATGAATTCTTTCTTCTCCAACTACAGTAGAACCAATTGTTTGTTGCGTTCTTGTGAATGCCGATCAAAGGATAAGACGAAGTAATACCAAGTATTTATATATGCATTGGTGCAGGGGAGACTTCAATTCTATGGTAGGATTAGTAGAGAGATAGAGTTGTATGAGGACATACACTTGAGAGTTCTACTTTGACAAGGAGGAGGAGGCTTCAGAGGTTTAGTTTTTGTTTCTCGAGAGGAGAGGTTTAGTTATTATAGTTTTATGCTTACAAATAAGGAAAATCCTATAAATTGCGTACCCTTTGAGGCTTTGACTATTATATTCCGTAGCACATGACTCCGTATGAGTGTTCTTAATGGTGGAGATGAGTGAGGCTTTTTAGAATTTGTTTTTAAAGTTGTACTCCCTACATCCCATATTTATTTTCATACTTACTGTTCACATGATCAACTCAAATTATTCTTAATTCTTTACTTTATATATCAAATTTTTATCAAACTTAAATTTTCTTGATCAGACTTTGTAGCAGATTTAATGTAGATTCTGAATATGTAAATTTCATTTACTAAAAATAAACTGAGTGTGTAAAGGATCAAATTACTTTATCGTCAGTCAAGCATCGTAAACCGAACTACGAAGATAAATATGGGACGGAGGGAGTAACATTTTTTGGTAAAAAAATTGTTACAATATTTCTATCTAGATTGATTTCAATTTCATATCAGTATCAGAACAATTTGAAATGACATAACACATCAAAGAATATTAAATCAGACCAAGATGATGATGACGATGACAACAACAATAATAGCAGCAACAACAACAACAATAATAATAACAACAATGAAATGTATATACAACACAACCTGATTATTTGTTCTAAATACATTTTCTCTTTTTACACGAATTTCAATCATACACTTTTTATTTTTCTTATTTCACATCCGGCCAAATCAAAGTATGCAATATTCCATGGGACACATGGAGTCTATGGTATATAGAGAACCACACTTAGTATAAAAAGTAAAGTGAATTACCTATATAGGAATAAAAGAAGACCAAAAATAACAAATAAAACTACATTGTTTTATATTTCCATAGTATGACTGCTTATGTATATTTGAACAAATATATCTTTGTAGCTTTTGAAATGTTTTTAATTCATAATAAAATCGTAAAAAATAATAAAAATTGTAAAACATTAAAAATAATAAAAAAATAATTATAAAATAAAAATTTTAAAAAACGTAAAAAAATGTCGCTGCCTCTGCCAACAGTAATGCCATAATAATGGTAGTTTCAATAAAATTTTGGCATTATCAACAAGAATAATTCATTTTCTTGGCATTTTCATAAAAATGACACTTTTTACAAAAAATGAAAATTTTTTCATGATCGAAGGTTGTGGTGTTGGTTGTACGAATGGTATATTATCTATAATTTTTTATGGTTTTTTACTATTTTCTTTAAAATATCATTTTTTTGAAATTTTTATTTTATAAATATAATATTTTTTACGATTTTTTATGATTTTATTATGAATTAAAATATTTCATTATGAATTAAAATACTTCATTATGAATTCATACTGATGGAGTAATGGGACTAGGCCCAGAGCCTAATCAGCCCAAGCCCCGAACTTGGACCCATGGATCCAAGTTCATAACCTGGAGCCTGTCTGCCAGCCCGGCAGGGAGCCTGCCAGTCCGGCCGACCTCCTAGCCCGGAAGAGTAACGGTCGAACAATTAATGCGCTATTAATTATGTATTTAATTCCGTATTAATGTTGTAATTAATTAGTCATTATTATCGGTAACGGTTACGATTTGTATACGCCTATAAAAGGTAGGTTGTAATTCAGATTAGGAGACAAATTCTAGATGCTATTTCTGGAAACTAAATCTCCTAGCTACTTTCCATTCTCGTTCTTGCATTCCTAATTCCTGCTTGAGTGTCGTACGTAGCTTTCCTAAAAACCTACGAGCGTCCTATTTTGGACCAACATTGGTGCTTTCATTGAGAGATTCTTTAGTCTCTCACATCACTCGAGTAAGAATGATCCAAGAAATTTCTAGAAATTCATCCCTATTATAGAGAAAATCAAGCAAAACACAATCTGCAAAAAGAAGAAAAAAGAAAAGAAGGAATTGGATCAGGAAATTTGCGTTTGAAGTTCCCAGAAAGGAGCCGGAGTTGTAATCGCCATTCCGGCCGCCGCCATGCTCCAGAACGATCCGCCGCTCCAAAATGTGAGCCACTGAGCCGGAATGTCTGTGGGTGGATGCTACCAGCTAGAGTCCACCGCCTTCGTTTCAGCGCCTCGCCGCTTCCTGCCTCGATCCACCACCACGCCTGGACACAATAGCTCAAGGTCGCAGCAGTCTCTCAGAGGGACCTCTGGACGGGTTTTCCGGCAAATAACGGCCCTGACCGCAACGACAGGAATAGAGGGCCCGACAAGCGTGACGGTCAAGGTCCTTTCCTCTTCGGCCGACAACAACGACTTTGCCAAACACTCCTCTCGGCGGGCGGCGGCAGCAGTAGCCAGCGCCAAGTGGTGACAAGATATTGCTTCGCTCCTCTCTTTGCGGGTGATAGCAGATGGTGACTCGATGAGGTTCCCCATTTGTCACTTGGGACGGACAACATTTATGGGCCAAGCCCATATGGAGTGGTTTTCTTTTGGAAGGCTTCCAAATAAAGATAAGTTTACTCTTCAATGAATCAATTTTATACGGAGCATCATTAAAAAATTGATCAAGTTCAACAAAAAAAAAATATAAACTGAAACATTTGAAAAGTATTTTAAGTGGTTTAATTGCTTTTACTCTTGTTAAGCGTGTGTAATTTTAACATTGAAAAATGGACTTATGAAATCCGATCACTCCCGTACACCGGACGAGCACACACACTCGTACACTGGCCGAGCACACACACTCGCGCCACCGGGTCACGTCATATGAGTGTGGCGATTAATAAGCTCCAATATAAATGTTAATACCACACACTCTTGACTTCATATGAGTTCTTGCGTGCTCTTACCCTTTCCTAGTGCATCACACTCCGACCTCTGGGGACGAGTCACCCGTCAAAAAGTTTTTACTTGTGGGTTCGAACTACTGACCTCGGGCGGCGAGTTAAACTCTTGTTAGGGGCCTAGAGCCACGTTCTTCCGAGCAATTTTGTCACTTAATTGGCATTCACATTTCTCGAAAAAGTTAATATACTTTTGTTCTTTGGGGTTGGATTATCCGTTCGAGTGAGGAGTCCGACTCACTTACTCGTGGATTCAATCTTTCTTTAGGAGACTGGGTTGAGGCCTAACTTGGGAACTCGATGTCACTCTTTTCAAGTAGTGAGTCCGACTCACTTACACACTGAGCTGTGGTTCAACACCAGGCCAGATGCTTTATTCTACACTAGTTTCTTTTATGTGTAGGTACAACTGAATGAAGTGGAGAACTGAGGGTCTTACTGTCTTCAACGAAGCAAATGAAGAACTTGACGAGTCTGAGCCCGACGAGAAGAACAGTTCTAGCAGATTGCAATAAAGTCTGAGGATCTCACCTCTTGCTTCATCTTGGGGGCGTCAGATGTACTCTTTTTTCCTTCATTGGGATTTTTTCCCATTGGGTTTTTTCCTAATGAAGGTTTTTAATGGGCATCTCCCCAACATAGATAAGGGCGGGGATCTTCTAGTCTCGGAGAAGAGCAACTGACTTGTACTTCTCCCTCTTAACCGAGTCTACTACTCGACTAAAGGAGTGGGGGACTCGTGATGGAGTAATGGGACTAGGCCCAGAGCCTAATCAACCCAAGCCCCGAACTTGGACCCGTGGATCCAAGTCCACAACTTGGAGCTTGCCTGCCAGCCCAGCGGGGAGCCTTTCAGTCCGGGCGACCTCCCGGTCCGGAAGAGTAACGGTCAAGCAATTAGTGCGCTGTTAATTATGTATTTAATCCGTATTAATGTTGTAATTAATTAATCATTATTATCGGTAACGGTTGCAATTTGTATACACATATAAAAAGGCGGGTTGTAATTCAGATTAGGGAAACACTTCTATATGTTATTTCTGGCTAACTTTCCATATTCGTACTTTCCTAATTCTTGCTTGAGTGTCGTACGTAGCTTTCCTAAAAGCCTACGAGCGTCCTATTTTGGACCAACACATACCGTTAGGGGTATTTGGTGTAGAAAATCAATTTTTAATCCTATTTGTGAATGATTTAAGGATTCCTATTTGTGCTTAGGCAAACTTTAGTCCAATTTAGCACGATTTCTATAAAAAGTATCACCAAGATGTCACTTTGTACCAATATTTCTTCGTGCATACCTTGTCTTGAACATAACCAAGGGTATATAGCGTTGGGGATTCAAATTATACAATTAAGTAGGTCAAACCAAAATTTCAATGATAGAATATGTATATTTGTCACATTTTTGTAAATGTCATCATTATTGCTAACTTATTTTCTTCTTTTTTACAATGAGAGAAGACGTGTGTGCACCATTTCAAGAGCTATGTTTGATAAACGGGTGTGATATTCTACTGTAATGAATATTTAATGTGTATTTGGCGTGGAAGAAAGTCTAGAAACAACATTTGAATTGAAATCATTAAAATCAACTTTTACTTAGTTCGCAGATTATTCGAAATATAAAGTACTTGAGGTCAAATAAAACGGATGTAAGAATCTAAGACAAATAATTTAAATATCTCAAACTTTAATGGAGCATGAGATAACCTCAAACATATATGTAGTATATATACGCCAAACTCTATATAAAAAATTATTTTCGGATCATTATTGTATGTTTTTTACAAATATAAATTTATTGAAATAATTAATAATTCATATATTCCAAGCTTTGTTAGAATGCAATTAACATTCTAAAATTTCATTTGTGAAATAAATAATATTACATCCAATTTAATTTAATTTTAATTGCATACTCATAAATGTTTTGTGTATTTTAAATTATGTACTTCACATCATAAATTACAATTGTGAAAATATATATAATCGTGGAACTAATATAACTTTTTATACAAGTATAAAGTTTAGAGTACATATTAAGAAATTGCCTTTTATAGGAGTAAAAATAAGAATATTTATTCTAATATTACTAAAAGAGAGAGCATTTCTTATTATATGACTAAAAAACTTAATTGATCATAATATGACCAAAAATAACTAACGGTGACCATCATAACTGAAAAACAAGCACTAGAAAATTTTCCCTAATGCATATGGAAGGTGGTTGGCATATCACTCTCCCACCAAATTAGGGAAAAAAGATTAGGTCATAGATTGGGAAATACATAATCTTTTAGTCATATGAGAAATAATTTTCTCTAAAACATACCACTTTTTCCTAAATATGAGTTAACTCCTAATCTTCCCCAAACTAGCGTAAATAATTTTTTTACCCCTAATGCCCCTATTCTAATTAATTAATTGCTCACCCCCCAATTCCCTTGGGCAACCGGGATACTCCATTGGTGGTGGGGCAGTGCGATGGCGGCGGCGGAGCTTCGGCGACCGACGACAGTGACAAGAAGATCGGGGGGAATCTTGATTTTTTTTGGCCTCGTCGGAGCTTCAACGGCGGCGGCAAATTAAAACATAACAATAATTAAATATAACATAACAAATTTATATAATTATTTTAGAGCCCGTTTCTTTCAAACCTCACCCCAATTATCCATTTGTTTCCAAATTTCAATAAGCTATATTTGAGTTTCTAATAGTTCTTTTAGAGGACGTCAAATTTACAATCTTCTTCCGCGAGTTCTCTTGGCAGCCAAACATTTTGTGTCTTTGAAAACCTTCATTCTTTCGAGACTTCAAACTTGGACTCTCATCAGCGGTCAATAAATCATTTTCAACTTATGAATTCAATATCTGGTAATATTTTTTTCAAATCCTTTCAAAAGAAAATTTAGTGTTGTTATATGTGGCAATTTTATTGTTTGTCATATTTATTACTTGAAAGAAGGTTACCTATGAAGCAATTATTGATGATTTGTTTCACACTGTTCTACGAGGAACGTTTTTATGTAAAGTGTTTTCTTTTTATTTGATACTCGTGTTGTTACTTTTGCCGAAATATGTAACTTAAATAATAATAAAGTGACTCTCGCCTTTATTTTATGAACTTCATTACCCAAATATGGTTTATTGTTTGTCATGGATATATGCCCAAAATAGTGTACCACTCATAGGCCCAGAAATGGACAAGACCGACCCTGGAGAGTAGAAGTAAATATTGGAGTGTTTGGGTGAAACTTTAGATGTACTTCTGCATGTTCCAAATTGCTCCTAGAAGCAGGTTTTTAGAAGTTGGGGAAGACCAGCTTCTGAAAAACTTATTTTGTTTTTCTTTTAAAAAAGAAGCAGAAACATATTCAATTCCAAACTCCCCCTACGTCTTCTTATTCCTTCTACATTTTTTCATATCGTGATTTTATTCGATAGAAGAGTTGAGCCCATTAACAGTGACGGACGCAGGAATTCCCGGTTTGAGGGACACTAGGGTAAAAAATACATAAAAATACATACTAATGATTGTACATTAGGTACTAGTATGTTTGCCCAAGTAAATTATCAAAAATAATACTATCTCCGTCCCAAAATACTTAACCAAATTCAAAATTTTAATCAACTATATATATATTTATTGGAAAATGTTTATAATACAAAAATGATATGAAAATGTTCTTTGTTAAAAGTAATTTCATAAAAGTATAAAATGTACTACATATAAATTTCATAATACTATACTAATCAACCCATGGTCCAAATTTTAAGATTTATTAAGTATTTTGGGATGGATATATTATGACTTCGAACCACAAAACTATTACTAAAGATGGATTTATTGGGTCACAATATAGATACTCGTATTCTATGTCAGGTAAAATCTAATGAAAAATATTTTAGATTCATCGCCAAATTATTAAACAGCATACACAAATGCTATTGCTATCCCAATTTGTACCCTATTTTGTACCCCCTCCCTATATTTGTGGTTCACAAAAGCACTTCATTAAAATGAAGCAATTCATTTAATGTGTTGGGCTTTGGTAAACCACAAATATAGGAAGAGGTACAAATGGGGGTACCAAATGGAGTACCTCTAGCAAAATTCAACAACATATTCAATAGTTATACGACAACCTATTGAAGTTGGACTATGGGAAAAAACATACTCCGTATCAAAACTGTAGTGCTTGAACTAAAGTGAAAAGAAGCAATTACATGAATGTAAGGAACACTACAATGATCACCGTTTAGCCAGAAGAAATTTTAGTAGTGCTAGCTTTTTTATCTTCTTTTTTAGCCTAGGGGGCGTCGGGGAGAAGGGATTGAGATCAATCTCACTCCATTGAAAATTAAATTCGAGACCTCTCATAAGAGTAGGGTTGGATTCAGGTCGGGCCTGACCGGGCATTTTTTTTGGAGAATTGAGTCCCGGAACCGGCCCGGGTAGCTACCGGGTCCCCTAGCACTTTATCCGGTCCACATATGTATGTGTTTAGGCTTCATTAATTAATATGCAAATTACCTGTGTAGTCCACTTTAATGCACATAATATCTTTTATGTCTCAACTATTTTTTCTTTTCACTTTTAACTTTCCTATTTTCACTTTTGATTTTTAATTTCACTTATAGATATGTTTAGCGAACCGGTTCCTCAGACCACATAGAGACGCAACGAGCTTCTCGTCTCTAATCGTCAATGGAGTTGAGCTTGGATTCCTTTTCCCAATGTCTGTCAGTTTCCGTTGAAGATTAGAGAGTGGATTCTCTAATCTGAATTCACTTAGTTTTACTCTGAATTTGTTACTGAACTTGGATTGTACTGGAAACTAGCAACGGCTAGATCTAATCTCCAGGATTTGAATCACAACCAGCACTGTTCATCGTCTCTCTCGTTTTTGGTATTCTATCCAGATGATCAACCTTGAATCTAAGAGTGGTTTGGGGCTCTCCATCTCACGACGCAACCCCTCGACTACTTGGCCACGAGTAAGCGAGGCTGTATTTTGGCCGGAAACCACCAACGACGTATGGCCAGTTTAATATTCATCGTCGAACATATTTCTTAATCTCCCAAGCCATGGTCCTATTTTTCGATCTAAGAACTTCAGCAATGGCGAAGAAGAACCAAGGTTACGGACAACCTTCAGAGGTGCGAATCACTAGGTCAACTGCTTCCAGGTTTGAGGTTTTAGATAATCTCGATGATGAATTTTCCAGTATTATCCGCTGGGAAGTTGAAACCTGCACGACCGGGAACTCCATATCTACCGCTATGTCACCTTTATGGCCGGACAAATCTTCTACTGAGCCAGACAAATCAGATGTTTCTACTGAATCGACTGCCCTTGCAAGAGCTGGAAACATGCATTGTTGACAACATAACAAATGCCACTGCCAACCCAGTAACTTCTACAAATGAGGGAGGTGGGAAACTGGAGGCTCAAGCAGGACATGGCATAACTCCAACAGAAGGTTTAATTGAGGACTATTCCTGGACAATATATTTTGTGTATATTGTATAAGGAGTGTTGTTTTTGTTGCTCTATGTTGCACTGCATGTCTTATTATTTGTTGCATCGTGTTGCATTTTGTTACATCTTGTTGATTTTTGTAGTATCATGTTGCATTTTGTTGTATCATGTTGCTTATTGTTCTTTATTGTTAATTCTGATTTTTATTTGCTATTTATATCTGTTAGTGATTTGGAATAAAAATTTTGTATAGATATATATATAAAAACACCTAAAAAGATAAATTTGGATTTATGAATAAACAAAAAGAAACATGAAGAAACAATCAAAAACAAAAATAATTAAAGTTATCAACAAAGATAAACACAAAGAAACAATATGCAACAAAAGTAATAATTAAATGATAACAATTTTTTTGTGTTCTGATTTTATAAATTTAATGAATCTTATTTCTATTTTAATCTTTTTACAATAGTTTTGAATTTTCTGAATTCTTTGAGAATTTATATACTAATTTTAGTTATTTTAATAATTTGTTTACAATTGTTTTGAGTTTTTATGAATTTTATGCATTATCTTCAAATTTTTATATGTGTATTTCTGAGAAGTTTAAAAAGAATCAATACTCATTTTTTTAAAGTTTTCTGATAATTCATATATTTTTTATTTTCTTGCTTTACTTCATACTTTTCTTATTTTTATGATTTTTGTTTATTTATTTTCTTTTTTTCAGATTTTTTTTTAAACTTTTTGACTCTTCTAAACAGTTTTCATATTTAAAAAATAGTATTTTTAATTTCTTCTAATTCTTTTATAAAGTAATTCATTTTATTTTATTTTGTTATAATTTATGCTTTTAAGATTTAATGCATTTTTATTTTTGAAAAGATGTATTTTCTAGCAGTTTACATTTTTATAGTTGAATAAATTAGAGAAAAGACTTTTCTCGTTAACCATTATTTTAGAGATAAAGACTTTTGCAGTTTGCTTGCTAACACATGAGTGGGGTTCCTGTTTGACAATTTGAGCGATTTTTCGAGGAACGAAGGAAGAAAGATGCGTATAACCAGATAACGTCTATTTATGAAAGAAAATCTCACTTAGTCTATTTTTGAAAAGAATTTTCAAAAGTGATAAAAAGTGATATTAGTTTCAATTTTAGCCCATTTGTGATATTTTCCATTAAATAATTGTGTTTCCTTTTTCTGTAATGTTTGTGCTTTCGGTGCATTGACTCATTGAGTATGACGAATATATATGGAGGCATGGAGCTAGCCCATCACTATGCAACTAGTGGACTGTTCGAACCATACCCAGTGAGGTGTTTACAGAGAGCCAGTCCATCTTATGGTGAAAAATGCATCTATATTTGCCACGAGATATGTTAAAAAACCTTATGGGGAAAAATAATAAGACGTTTTATTAGACATAATAGAGAAAAAATTATCATGAGATCGTGAAAAGAAATAAAGAGATATGTTATTGATTTATTTATTGTATATCTCTCATAACATATCTACATCAAAAAAGATATATGTACCCACCCTTATATTGATCATGTATGTGAGTTGCGTTCATAGACAAAATATGTCTTATTTTGTCAGTAAACGAGTTTCACTGACAATAAAAATCTTTTACAAATGTGTGTATAAATGTGAATATAAGGATGGGTAAAACAAGAATGATTGTGTTTCCATTGTGCATGTAACCTTCTTTTGTTGAAATTAACGTTACCCCAACACTTCTTTTTAGAAAGTGTACTACTTTAGCCCTTTTTAAAATGACCCTAAATGAACGCAGGGCCGGCTAGAGCAATTATGAGGCCCTAGACGGTCATGTAGAAATTTTGTTTTAAATATGTTTTATTTAACCCAATGATATAAAAAATAGCAATTAAATATAAGTAAATTACATATAAAATACATCATATACCATTAACACAGTGAGAATATTCTTCGAAATCAGAAGATCAAAGTTGATGAAAAAATACAAAGAGCCCTAGAGGGAGAAGGTTTTATGCTTACATACTACATACCGATCGATAGAGCCGGAAAGTGATTTCATGACCAAATCATTTCTTAATTTTTTTCTTTGTCTTTGTACATCTTGATTCATATTTTGTTTTCCAATCATCACAAAACATAAAATTTCATTCAAAATAATACTATCACTAAATATAAGTTAATGGTTCATAGATATAAATTTAATTCACTAAATTTAATCAAATATAAAAAATTATAAGTATGTTCAATATTTCGATGAATCAAAATAACAAATTACAATTTCAATTATTCAATAAGCATTCAAATATATTTAGAATACTCATTATCCTAAATCCCTAGCCCTAGAGCCCTAGCCAACAAAGAAAAAAAAAGGAAAAAGGAGCAAATAAGCCTACATACTAACCAAAAGGTCAAATAAGCTCTTGTATAAGAGACTTTGTCCCGCCGTCGCCATTTGGGGCAGTTCCCGGTGGAATTTTTTGATGATTTTTTTTGAGAATCTTATTCATTAAGTCTTGTTTACTTATACCAAATATCAGCTAACAATTCAACATGGAAGACATTCAAATAAATTCTTGAAGATAACTGCGCTTTTAACTGCGCAGTTATCTTCAAGAATTCATTTGAATGTCTTTCCGATTGAATTTTTAGGTGAAATTTGGTATGAGTAAACTAGACATAATGAATAAGATTCTAAAAAAAAACTCATCAAAAAATTACAAAGGAAACTATCCCAAATGTTGACGGACGGACAAAGTCTCCTAAATAATATTAATAAGCTTATTTTATAAATTAGAGGCCCCTAAAATTTGGAGGCCCTAGACACTTGTCTAGGGTAACTCCCCCTATGGCCGGCCCTGAATGAACGCACCCTTAGTGATATAAAGACACGAATAGAGTTCGGTAATATGCATTTTATCATACAGGTAAAGCTATTTATTTTAATTTGCTCATAAGAAGAATATAAAAGATGAATAGTCCACCTTTAGCTACGCAACGGATGGGGCTTAGAAACGGGGCAGACCCAGCCACCCGGGAAAATCATCTTGGAGTAAAAATATTTTTTGGGGGTTCAAAATATTCTTTGGAAGGGAGAAAATTATTGTTCATATATATATACTCTAAAAAAATTCTTGTTGAAACGCATGTTTTGCTTGCTTCTTTAGAAGGGATTTATTCAGTTCTTTGAAGAGAGGAACGACTTAAAGAAGCATTATTTATAGTGATTAGGTTCTAAATTATAATGAGTTAATGACCTATCTAGGACTAAAAGTATATTGATGTGCACAAATAGGACTGAAAATGTTAACTACATTTGATAGGATCAAATTCATCACACTTGGACAAAATTACCTCTGTTTTAATTTTTCGAATTTTAAAATTGTAAAATAAAAAAATTTGTTGAAACCCTACCCATTCAACTGCTCGTATGCACTAGCACTGCTGTCGCCAGACTTGGATCCGCCGCCGCCCCTCACCAGCACCACCGCCCCCGCCCCCGCCAGGCGCCGCCCTCGCCATCATCATTTAACGCCACCGCCTTCCACCGACGTCGCTGGAATAATCTGGCGCCGTACCCCTCATAGGCGCCATCGTACAACGCTTCTTCGCCGGTACCACCATCCATCGCCGCCTGGTGGCGTCACCCCAACCAAAGCTGCAATTCGCCGCCCTCACCATCTTCCGCTATCACTATCCTACACCTTCTCTAGTGTGCCATTGATCCACCTCCGAGTCCCATAGCCGTCCTTGCAACTCGGCATGCATCTGCCACTAGTCAAGGACTCGGGCCCGGGTCGGGCCTCTGGTTTGTAAGTGATGGGCCCGGGACCGGCCCGAGGTAAGGACGGTTCTGGTTCAGGCCGGGCCACCCGCCCGGGTCACGGGTCAGGCCACCCGCCGGGCTGGGTTGGGTCGGGTAAATCCAATTTTTTTACTTATTTATACTTTATAGTTTTATACAAGTATTGAAAACAAACTTTAAATGCATTTATTTGAAATGAAATAGGAACTACATTTGACAATTGAGAAAAAAGTACAATATGAAATACATTTTGTAATCAATCGGAATTTCCCGGTCCTTTGGCTTTGTCACATGACTTAATATGCTTCTTGGTCATCCTGTATCCGCGTGAAACCTCCAAGCTACACTTTTTACCGCACCATTTCAAGTTGCGTACCACATCCCGGTCCTCGGGTCCTTCTGCGTATAAAAATTATACGCGATAACGGCATATTGACTTTCCATCTTAAAAATGGTAGATATAATAATAATTCTATAAATACTAGAAAGTCTATAATAGATGGAGAATGAAGATTGGAGATTGGATATTGGAGAAGATGTGTATAAAAATGTTAGAAAATAGGAGTATTTATAGAAATTTTTGTACCCCACCCCACTCCCACCAACGGCTATATAGCCGTTTGGGCCTTGAGGCTTGAGCCTTTGATTTCAATTTTTTTTTGTTTATTTTAGTTTGAAATTTTTGAATAAATTACATAATGTAAAATTAATTAATTTGAGAAGTGCTACACTTAAAAAACTGAATGTATATTTATTAGAAATATGAACTACAAGTTTACAAGTTACAATTGAGAATTGAAGGAAAAATTAAAACATGAAATACTAATCAATCGGAATCTCCGGCATAGGTAGAGCCACCCTCGGTTGTTGATTCATCCATAAAGTGTTGGGATGGGGCGATGCCAATTTCTTGAGCTCTACGGGCCGCCTTCAACCAATCATGGTAGCATATAAGTGTCTCAAGAGATTCTGCGCTCAACCTCGTTCTAGATTGCGTTAGGACATTGCCGGCCGAACTAAATTCTTGTTCCACGGCAACTGTTGAAACCGGCATTGATAGCACTTGCTTAGCCATATTTGCTAAAACCGGGAACATTCTTTCTTTTCCCTTCCCCCAGTTTAGAACGTCAAAATCATCATCTTCTTCAAAATCAACATCATATGTTAAATACAAAGAAATCTCATTAATTGTGCTTTGTTGAGTAGCGGGAGTTGTTTTAGTTTTTTAATAAGATTGGTAAATGTAGATTTAAAAATTGATTTTCCTTTAGATGAAGATGTTTGTGTCGGGGGAGGGGGCGCGTTGCCATATTGTGCATGAAATTCATTAAATAATGCATAAAATATATCACTAACCTCGTTGTATTCTTTTTTCGGATCAATTGCGTTATCGTCATACATTGGAAGAGGACAAAAAAAGTGGCATAATAATAGTTCAAACATTCTTCTATAGAACCAAGTCTAAAACGAGGATCGAGAACAAATGCAATACCATAAATATGCGGAATATGTGCATAATATTTTAAAAACCTTTCCTTCATAAATTCAGCAAAATAATTCACATAAGCGGCATTCTTAAATTGCGCAAAAGCACCGGCTAGATTAACAACTTCACGAATAAATTGGTTTGAGGTAGGTTTATAAACAAGACTAAAAGTTTCAGTTGCATTAAAAAAATATACCAAAGCATTACAAATTTTTTCGCGAGTGTCGATATCAGCCGAGTTTATAATATAGTTATCATATTGTTTTTAAAAAGCAGGAAAATGTTCTTTATATCTAAGAAGAACTGTCATTAACTTATAAGTACTATTCCAACGAATAGACAAATCTTTAGGAAAAGCCACATATTCCAATCCTCTTTCTATCAAATAATCATGCCACTTTTTTCTAAGGTGACCACTACCCCAAATACGTCTAAACCCTCCCTTGACTACCTCCATAGAATCTCCTAACGCTTTTAGACCATCTGGCACACATCAATTTAGAACATTACATGCACATCGTTGATGAAAAAATCTACCCATCAAAGAAGTAGCACCACACAATTCATGCAATCTAGGAATAGCAGCAGTATTATTAGTAGCATAATCAAAACCAATAACAAACACCTTATCATTCAAATTATACTCAATTAAAATACGCTCAATCAAAATATAAATATGTTCAGCGATGTGACGATCATTAAATTCACGAAAAGCAAGAACACGTTTATGCATATTTCAATCATTATCAATATAATGTGCAGTCAGACCCAAATAATGTAAATTATGATAAGTATCCTCCCATATGTCAGAACATACAGTAACACGCCCTTCAAAGTTTGCAAAATAATTTTGTAACCTTACCTTTTTCGCACCATAAAGCCTTAAAATTTCTTTCTTAACCGTTTTGCGACTATAACCTCTATATTGAGGATTTATACAAGTTTGTGCATAATCTTTGAAAGCAAGACTTTCAGAAAACAAATAAGGTAAATTTTCTTCAACAAGTAAGTAAGTCATACCAGTCAAATTTTGTGCATCATTGTATGAGAAATTACCAAAAGGTTGTTGGTTATTTGCAATCCTCGATATTTGAGTTTGCTTCCCCATTCCGCCGCCTAATTTTGCATACTCCACCGTGTGTTCACTACAAAAAAATTCGCTTGTAGTCACGGACTTAGTCACGGACCGTAGTGTAAAAAGTCTGTGACTAACACTTTTAGTCATGGGCTTCGTCCGTGACTAGTTCAGTGACTAATTCCGCGTGACTAGAACGTAGTCACGGAACATTGGCCGTGACTAGGTGTAGTCACGGATTAGTCACGGACGTCGATCCGTGACTACATCTTGACCGGAATAAGCCCTCCGGCACGTTAGTCACGGAACGGATCCGTGACTACTTCTAATTTAAATTTTTTTGAGTTAGTCACGGACACGAGTCGTGACTAAGTTTAATTTAAATTTTTTTTATTTTTGTGGTAGTCACGGACATATCCGTGACTATGTTAAATTTTAAAAAATTGAATTTATTCCGGATAAAATGTAGTCACGGATCTGGTCCGTGACTAATGTTTTTGTTTTTAAAAAAAACGATTTTAAATAAAAAATAAAAAAATGAAAATTGAATTTATTCCGGATTAAAAAGTAGTCACGGATTTAGTCCGTGACTAATGTTTTTTATTTAAAAAAAAACAATTTTATATAAAAAAATTAAAAATTATTTTAATTTTATTTTAAAGCAAATAGAATAAAAATAAATTCCATACAATCTTAAACATAAAAAATGTTATTACAGACAGAATTATAAAAACAAAATCCATACAATGTCAAACAATATTATGTAATTACATGCTCGTACGTCGGACTCCATTGTGATAAAAATTAGAATCATCATAATCATATGCATCATCATTATAATCATAGTCACGATGATGATCCTCTTCTGCTTCCACGGTGTCCAAGGGTCGGGAACTTCCTCGGATGCCTCAGTTGCCTCCTCGATTGCCTCCTCGGTTGCTTCCTCGGCTGCCTCCTCGGTTGCCTCCACCCGATGACTGAAATTGATTGAGCATATCAGACGACAGAGATCCGAATGTCGACCCTATTGCAGGCATGGCACCATAACCGGAGTTAGAGTGGTAACCCGTACTACCCATGTGCGGAACCTGAGGAGTCTGCTCAACGTGCATCATGTACGGCCGAGGAAGAGGCTGAGGCGAAGGCTGATATCCAGCAAGGATCCGTTCCATTGCTTCCAGTCGGGCCCTTGTTTCTTCATCATTCTTCCGTTGCTGTTCAAATGCACGCTGTTGCTCCTCCAATTCTCGCTGCAATTGGGCAATGCGTGGATCCTCTCCTCTCCTAGATCGAGAAGATGATGAAGCTCCGCTGCCGCTGTGATCGTACAAAATACGTTGCCCCTCAGCCCCGAGGCATGGAAGCCGACTCTTGTACACCCCTGTTGTCTCAAGGATGGCATCATCTTCCACATCAGAATCGATGTCATCTTCTTGAGTCAAGCCTAGTTCCGCCCGCTTATTTTCAACATTTGCGTTATACTTTGTCTACAAACATTTAAAAAAATTATTCAAATGATATTTACTTCAATTTGAAATAATAGTATTGATGTTACATACTTCGATTTCAGCAAGGCGGGGTGGTAGATTGGCTGGCGACTCAACACCGTTCTTCGTCCAACAGTGTTTGATTACACTGAGGATAGGGATCCTCTTCTTTTGAGGCCCCGCCTACAAGGTTAGAAAAGGGTTTAAATAAATGTAAAAAAATAAAAGGTTAAAATGGTGTAGGTTTATTTGAATAAGACTTACAAGAGCTTCTTTATGTTTACTCTGGGGTTTGCGACCTCCGTGCCATTGTGTCGTCAATGCCTTCTCGGAAATCCGATTTTTCTTCCCGGCTTCGCTTCTAGCCAAGAAAGTCGGATCCGAAGACCAGTGACGGACGAGGTTTTCCCATACCTCATCCGAACACCATTGATGCCTCACCCCACTGGCTCGGGCACGCTTAAAAGTGGGACGAAGCCAGTTTGAAACTCTGGCATTGTACGCCCTTAGAATAGCGGGGCCTTGTTCTTCAGTCTAGCGAAACCGGGCCTTTATTAAAAAAATAAATTAACTTATCATTTGTCAAATTTTTGGTTACATCAATGACGAAAAATTGATTTTTTTTACCTTGAACAAGTTCCACCAAAGTTCACGGACCTTAGGGCCAACATCCGTGTACGTAGCCCAGTTGCCAAGAAAGTGTCCACCAATTATGATTTTGATTTGGTTGAGCACATCTTGATCGCTTCAAAAAATTAATATTTTTTTATAGTTAGATTATTTGACATTAGATAAAATTATTTGACATTAGATAAAGTTCATAGTTACTTACTTAGCAACCATGTGAGGTGTCACCCATTCCGAATCTTCATTGTTGCGTTCGGCTTGGGTTAAGGGCGCATAGTTCGGGCGAGCACGGGATGTGGATTGTTCATTGCTCATCTAAAATAATTGATTAATGAGGAGTATTAATTTACATTTTCAAATAATTGTGTAAATATAATAGAAGATCAAATTTTGATTGAAATCTTAAATAGGTTTTCATATTTAAATTTATAATTTTTTTTTAAATAAAGGCAGTTTTTAAAAAGCAGTTTTTATTAAGCAGTTTTTATTAAAACAGTTTTTTATAAAACAGATTATTATAAAACAGTTTTTTATAAAACAGTCTTTTATAAAACAGTCTTTTATAAAACAGTCTTTTATAAAACAGTCTTTTATAAAACAGTCTTTTATAAAACAGTCTTTTATAAAACAGTCTTTTATAAAAGAGTTTTTTATAAACAGTTTTTTAAGAACTGTTTTTTATGTCTACCTCAACATTTTATAATTCTTAACATGTTAAACTTGTTTGGAAGTTTGACATGAGGGGGTATTTTGTTTAATTACTTCGGGAAACTTTTTAATTAAAACGGTTTATTTATTAAACAGTGTTTTTTCAAAGTGTATATTTTATATTAAATTTGAGAAAGCTGTTTTTTAATGTCTAACTTAATATTTTATAATTATTAACATGTTAAACTTTTTTGGAAGTTTGACATGAGGGGGTATTTTTTTTAATTACTTCGGGAAAACTTTTTAATTAAAACGGTTTATTTATTAAACAGTGTTTTTTCATAGTGTATATTTTATTTTAAATTTGAGAAAACTGTTTTTTAATGTCTAACTTAATATTTTAAAATTAACATGTTAAATGTTTTTTGAGGTTTAACACGAGGGGGTATTTCTTTAATTATTTGGGAATATAATGTAATGAGGCATACATATTAATTAAACTAACTCATGTTCTTTAATTCATAAGTCCGAAATTAAAAAAGATAATGTTTAATCATGCATGTTTAACTTATAATGAAATCTTATTTAGGCATACATATTAATTAAACTTATACACAACAAATATAGGCATGCCAATTAAACATATATACAAACTAAATCATGTTATATTGAGCATATAGAACATGTAATAAACTGAATCATGCCAATTATATTGAGCATATAGAACATGTAATTAAACTTATACACAACAAATATAGGCATGCCAATTAAACATATATACAAACTAAATCATGTTATATTGAGCATATAGAACATGTAATAAACTGAACATATAAACATGTATTTCTAAAAAACGTGTGCTTAACATGTATTTCAAAAAAACGTGTGCTTCTAATATTAATTAATAACATGCATACAAAAATGAATTTAATAACATGTACAGAAAACAAGTATTTCGAAAACTAAATTATATTTCAATTCTAAAATTAAAGCAATATTATAAACTAAATGAAATTATATTTCGAAATCATATTACTCCACATGCATCAATTTGAGATACTAACTAAAATCAAATTATAACATGTACTGAAATCAAATTACATATACATAAATCAATTTGAGCATATTAACTAAATCATATTAAACAATTTGAGAATAATGGGAACACACTTATCGTAACATGCATTTTTAAAATAAAAATCAAATACTAAAAATAAGAATTAAAAGTAAATCAAATTTAGAATACATAACCTTTATGAAAAAGGAAGGAGGCGGCCGACAGTGGCAGAAGACGGTGGCAGCGAACGGCGGCGGCGAACGGCGGCAGCGAACGGCGGCAGCGAACGGTGGCAGCGAACGGTTGAAGGCAGAGTTGGAGGTTGAGATCGGTGGAGTGTAGAAGAGTTAGAGTTTTGGGTTGGAGAGGATGCGGAATGAAAAATCAGCTAAGTGTTGATTTTATATGAAGGCGTAGTCACGGACCTAGTCACGGATAAATCCGTGACTAGCCATCGTAAATTACGAAGTCAGCCGCGCGGCAGACGAGGTGTCAGGGCCGCCTTTGACCGCCTTAGTCACGGACCGTCCGTGACTAGGTCCGTGACTAATTCAAAAAATTTTGAATTAGTCACGGACCTAGTCACAGACCTGTCCGATTTTTTCACCTCGCGCAGGCCGGCGTCAGGCGACAGTGGAATAAATTCCACTTTATTATATTCGATTTTTGAGTATATATAGATGATTCCCGGTCCAATGTTTGTGAAAAAAATGGCTAATCGAGAACCAATTGACTGGGATTCGATGTGCAGAGCTATGAAACGACTCAAGCTAATTACACAGTTTATGGAGCCGAAAACCGTTGAAGCATACCAGAGAATCACGGAGTTGATGGCTAGACCCTTTGAAAGTTTTGGCGACTATAAAGATGAGGAATCCGACTCACTCGGCAAGTCAAAAGCAAACAACTTGTGTCGGATGCTTCAACGTGCAGAAGAATGTTCGGAGTATATAGATCCGATCAAGGAAGAAGCTGAAAGGAAAATTAACGAGCTGTTGACTACAATAATAATGAAGAAAAGAGCACAAATATTCAAACTCAAAAAATTGTAATATAACAATACAATTAGTCACTATCAGAGTCATTATTTTCTACATATACAACATCTTCTTCTGTATCAGAACCGTCTATCCATTCTCCTTCTTCCTGATAATGAGCATTTTGTTGTTCTTCATGCATTTCAACAATTTTGCGCTCAGATGGAATTGTTAGGTCCGGAAGGTGCGTTTCTGGCATGACTTCAACACTTCCCCCATTTGGATCACTTAGCTGAATGTGCTGGTTGACCGTCTCAACAATCGGTGGAGGTTGGAAAAAATGTTGCTGAAAAGCATCTAAATGAACGTCCTTGTGTTGAGTTTGTGATACAATTTTGCTCGGACGGACAGTACATGCACACACCCAAGGATTCTGTGTCCGCCTGGTTGAAGGGTATTCTGTATAATAAATTTGGGTTGCTTGTTGAGCAAGTATAAAAGGCTCATTTTTCGTATACACGCGAGAGTGGTTGACGTCAATCATATTATACTTTGAATTTTTTCGCACACCACGTGTTGGATCAATCCATTTGCAGCGGAACAAAACGCATGTCAACTTTTTCCCAGCAGAAGGCATTTCCAGTTCGAGAATCTCGTGCAAGACACCAAAAAAATTGGTTTCCGAGTTATCATAACCGATTGTTGGGACACATAACCCGTTGTTCACTGTTGGTCGGCCCTGTCCGTAAGCGACTGTGTGATAGGTGTAACCGTTTATCACATATGACCGCCAAACTTTGGCGTAGGCACCAGGGCCCCACGATAATGATACTAACAAAGGGTCCACAATCCCACAGTTATTGATCTGTAAATTAAAACACGATAACATTGGGTAATTATTAAATATTATTAATTAATAATATATATAACTAATGTGTGTGTATGTATATATACCTGATGCTTGTACCACGGTATAAAATGAGAGTCCACCAATGCATCAATTTCATTGTCAGGGAATGCTGAGTACTCCGCTCTAAATTCACTGTGAAGTCAAACATGAAAATATTATAAATCAACTACCTTAATTGTATATATTACAAAGATAACTACAAATTTAACTTACTGATAAAACGGTAAGATTTCTGGACAATTAATGAGCATATAAGTATGCACAATTTGTAATTCTTTTCCCACGATGTATCGGTTTGTCCAAGCTCCTTTACCTCTACCTGGGTAATTGAAAATGGAAACTACATTTTCATATAAATCCTCGCCAATGTCATCGTTTCGGGCAGGTCTCTTTCTTCTAGTGATGACTTCACGCTCAAAATAAAAAGATGAGAACGTTGAGATTTCTTATTGAAGATATGTTTGACAAATTGAAGCCTCAACGTGTGCCTTGTTGGTCACTTTCTTTTTCAACTCTCCAAGAAATCTGCAAAGTAAAATAAAAGTGGTACATAGATTAATGTTGTTATGAAATAAATATTCAAAGATAAATGAAATTGTGACTAACCTTTCAAATCTGTACATCCAGCGATAGAAGACGGGTCCACCATTTAAAGCCTCATACGGAAGATGTATTACAAGATGTTCCATTCCATCGAAAAACGATGGAGGCATTATCTGTTCCAAATTACACATCAGCATGGGAACAGACTCTTCTAGTCTACGGAGGGATGCTGCATCCAAAACGCTTGAGCATATCGACTGAAACAACAAACTGATCTCAGTAATGCAGGACCATACGTGTTCAGGAAGCATCTCTTTCAGTGCAATTGGGAGAAGTCTTTGCATGATTACATGACAATCGTGAGTTTTCATGCTCGACGTTGTTGCAAGTTTGTCCATGTCCACGCATCTGGACAAGTAGGAGCAGTAGCCATCTGGAAACTTCAGAGACAAAAGCCATTGTAATATTGATTCTTTTTGTGCTTGTGTAACTTGGTAGACTGCTTTTGGAATATTGTTCCCCTGATATTCTAGATCAACAGATAGTTCGGGCCTATCACACCAAATAGTCATATCTTTTCGAGATGCAAGACCGTCTTTAGTTTTACCTTTGAAATCCATCACTGTGTTAAATATATTGTCAAACACGTTCTTCTCAGTGTGCATGACATCTATATTGTGATGAATGAGAAGGTCTTTCCAATATGGTAACTCCCAAAAGATACTCCTCTTTGTCCACTTATGGGTATCACAAAACCCATATGGCTTCTTATTTGGTTCTTGCATAACCGTAGGAATACGTCGAACCCGGTTAAAAATTGCTTCCCCGGTCAATCTAGGGGGCAGGGTGTCTCGTACCACTCTACCTCTAATGAAAGACTTTTTGTCCCTTCGATATCGGTGGTTTTCCGGGAGAAACTTGCGGTGACAATCAAAGTAGCTTGGTTTTTTACTGAAAGTTAGCCAATTGGCACCTGATTTCTCCATGCATATCGGACATCCCATAAGACCATGTGTGCTCCATCCCGAAAGCATGCCATAGGCAGGGAAGTCGCTAATGGTCCAAATGATGGCAGCTTTCATTATGAAATTTTGATCCCTTGAAACATCATATGTTGGTGTCCCAATGGCCCAAAGTTCTTTCATCTCCTCGATAAGGGGTTGGAGATAAATGTCTATTTTTTTCCCTGGATCATTGGGACCCGGACAGATTAGAGTCAAAAAGATAAAGTGACTTTTCATGCACATGTCGGGAGGGAGATTGTAAGGAGTTAACATGACCGGCCAACATGAATAGATCTTCCCAAACCTTCCAAATGGAGCAAATCCGTCTGAACACAATCCCAGTCGCACATTTCGTGGCTCCATTGCAAACTGAGGATGAAAACGGTCAAAGTGTCTCCAAGCTTCACAGTCTGAAGGGTGAGACATCATACCCTCTTTTGTTTCGTGCTCAACATGCCATGTCATGTGTTTCGCTGTAGCAGTCGAAGCGTACATCCTCTGAAGTCGTGGAGCTATTGGGAGGTAATACAGTTTAGACAATGCCGACTTATTTCGTGGTTTCTTTCTACTTTGAGGAACAGGTTTGTATCTGTTTCCACCACAGAACTTGCAGAATTCAAGTGCCTCATCATCCTTCCAGAACAACATACATCCTTTCGGGCACACATCAATTTCTATATAAGGTAGCCCCAACTTAGACATTAATTGCTTAATGTGATAATATGAATCCGGAAGGTTATGATCACGTGGTAGCATCCCGCCTACTGACTGCAAGACTCTAGTCATGCAAGTTTCAGGGAGACTGTATTCAGCTTTTATGTTCATAAACTCTGTAACGGCGGATAGCTGAGAGTATCCCTCACAATCAGCATACAAGGGTTGATCAGCTGCTTTTAAAACATCTTGAAATCTTTCAGCTAAACCTTCATCCACATAAGGTTCATAAAATATCGGATTTTCATCCTCATGTGGTTGATACGAGGTCGAAACTTCAGGAGGATCGTTAGATGGTTGTGGGGGGTTGAACTGAGACATCGATGCACCGTATGCGTCATATACCATACGTTGCTCCCATCTCATTTCAGCAGGGTCTCCCCACACACTCATCTCTGCAGGGACGTTACGAGACGAACCTACCGTTTGTGGTAAAACAGATGGATCCAAATGTTCGCCATGAGAAGTCCAATTGTAATAATTGGGAAGGAAACCGTCCGCGTACAAATCCCACCCAACTTCGTCTGGGTGTTTAAATTTGAGATTTTTACACTTTGAACATGGACATCTGATTTTATCACCACTCATATAAGCCGGGTGTTCAAGTGCGAATTTAATAAACTCCTCAACTACTTCAAGAAAATTTGATTGCATTCCGTACAATACCGCATGTTTATCATACATCCAAATTCTATTTTGTCTATACATTATGCCTGAATATTATAATAAAAAATTATACAGGTTAAAAACTCTAAATTATAAACATTACCAACATATTATATGTGGAGTATTATTAATATATTAAAATTAACTAATTCCCTAAAATTCCCTTAAAATTAACTAATTCCCTTAAAATTAACTAATTTCCTTAAATTTCACTAAATTTCACTAAAATTCCCTTAAAATTAACTAATTCCCTAAAATTCCCTTAAAATTAACTAATTCTCGTAAAATTAACTAGTTTACTTAAATTTCACAAAATTTCACTAAAATTCCCTTAAAATTAACTAATTCCCTAAAATTCCCTTAAAATTAACTAATTCCCTTAAAATTAACTAGTTTCCTTAAATTTCACTAAAATTCCCTTAAAATTAACTAATTCCCTAAAATTCCCTTAAAATTAACTAATTCCCTTAAAATTAACTAATTTCCTTAAATTTCACTAAATTTCACTAAAATTCCCTTAAAATTAACTAATTCCTTAAAATTCCCTTAAAATTAACTAATTCCCTTAAAATTAACTAGTTTCCATAAATTTCACTAAAATTCACTTAAAATTAACTAATTCCCTAAAATTCCCTTAAAATTAACTAGTTTCCTTAAATTTCACTAAAATTCACTAAAATTCACTTAAAATTAACTAATTCCCTAAAGTTCCCTTAAAATTAACTAATTCCCTTAAAATTAACTAGTTGCCTAAAATTTCACTAAAATTCACTAATATTCACTAAAATTCCATTAAAATTAACTAATGTCCAATAATTAATATTATTAAACTATAAACATGCACAATACGTTAATGGCATTAATTTAATCCACAATACTAAAATTATCAACATCTTAATCTTATTAATAATGCACATTTAACAATTTACTAAATTAAATAATATGAGCAAATCCAATAATTTGAGCATATATATATAATAAACACATTTAAATTAAATTAACTAACCCTAATTTAAATCATTATTAATCCTAAATTAGGCCGCCTTAATTAACAATAATTGCCAATATAAAGAAATCATATACTTATATTTAATCATATATATATATAAAGTCATTTGAATTAAATAATACTTATATTTAACTAATATTAATAATATGCATTTAAATTATATTTAATCATATATACTTACATACGTATTTAACTAATTTACGTAATTTTAACCCTATATTTTAAAATTAATAACATATGTATTGCCAATATTATATTTAATAATATACTTACATATGTATTTATTAACAAATTTACATATTTAACTAATTTACAAAAAATACGTAATTCAAATTACATACCTTATCTGCATAAACAGGAAAAATGATATGAGATGGGTAGATTACATCCTTCAATTCTATGTGGAATTCTATCTGGAGTAGATGGTGTGATTTTGTTGAATGAAGCGGAGGGTGCATATATAAAATTTGTAGTCACGGACTTAGTCACGGATGTGTCCGTGACTACATTTTTTTTGTACGAATTGTCGGTGCACTTTAAACTTGGAATGTTGAAAAATCAATTTTGCACTTGTCACGGAATTAGTCACGGACGTGTCCGGTACTAGTCACGGTTAAACTGTAGTCACGGTACTAGTCCGGTACTAGTCACGGTTAAACTTGGAATGTTGAAAAATCAATTTTGCACTTTAAACTTGCACTTAACTGTAGTCACGGAACCATCCGTGACTAATTTCAAATTAAAAAAAAATCCCGCCGGAGTCGAAAATGGGTTGGCCGGAACACTTTAGTCACGGACTAGATCCGTCACTACCTATAGTCACGGACGTAGTCACGGACAAATCCGTGACTACTTTTTTTTTAACCGTTCCGTGACTAAACCGTGATTAGAACCGTGACTAACTAGTCACGGACCAAATCCGTGACTACGGTCCGTGACTACAGGCGAATTTTTTTGTAGTGGTTTGGCCTTAAGATGCCTTGCGGTGGATCCGTATCCGCCGGAAATCCCCAAGCTATAATTTTTCTTGCACCACTTGCAAGTTGTGTTCCAATTCCCGGTATTCGGGTTCTTCCACTTATCAAAATTATTAAACATTAGTTCAGATTTACTTTTTTCGTACCGGTTTGGGATGAGGCGGGCTCGTCGGCGTCGTGGCTGCCGCCACCCTCCTCCGCGTCGGCATCGTGGCTCTACGGAATTACTTCCTCCACATCGTTGTCCTCGAGCTCTTATTCGTCAATGGTCCTCGGTTGGTCTTGGAAAAACCGACTATTATGTCGGTGCAATTCTCGTTCTAGTTGTTCGTCGGTCATCGCATCTCCATCCCTCCTTGTGTAACTTTTATCAAAATCATCTCGGCTTTGAGATGATGATCCGATATGTGATTTACCTTTGCGGGATCTCTTCCTCGCAAGCTCGTTCGTTCGGTTGCGGTCGAGGTTACCCATATCAACCGAATATCTACCACCTTCCATCTTAAAAATGTAACAAATATTAATTTAATGAAATAAAATTTGAAGTTTAATTGAGTAATGAATTAACAAGTTTTTTGTACTAGTTATTTAAACTAATCAATAGTATTTTTTAATAATTAAATACTTAAAACTAACAATTAACTAGTTTTTTGTACTAGTTATTTTATGAACTAAAAATCAAAGTATTATATAAAATGTACTAATTCGTACTAAAATGTACTAACAATTCGAACTAAGTAGATATAAATTGTAATATGTATGTATTTAGTAGATAAGAAATATAAGTAATATAATATATGTATTTATAAATAGATAATTAATATATAACTATATAAGTAGATAAGAAATATAAGTAATATAATATACGTAGTATGTATTTATAAGTAGATAAATAATATAAGTAGATATATAATATATTGGAGAATAAGAGAATTTGAGAAGATGAAGATGAAGATAATTAGAGAGTAGAGAGTAGAATTTAGGAAGATTTGGAGAAGAGATATGAAAAATGTTTAAGATTAGGAGTATTTATAGTTTTTTTATCCCACCCCCACCCCACCCCCCACCCTCCCCCCACCCCCAAACTTCCTGGACCCCCCGCCAGCCCACCCAACGGCTATATAGCCGTTTGGGTAGTTCCAACCCAGGCCCTAACGGCTCTTTTGGCCTAATTTTTTTTTAAATTGTGACCGTTGTGACCCGGACCCGGGCCCGACCCGGCCGGACCGGGTCACGTTTTGTCGGAACCGAGCACGCCCTCCGCTGCCCCCCGGGTATACACCCGGTCCCGGACCGCCAGACCGGACCGGTTCCGGGCCCGCACAGTAGCGGGATGGGCCGGGTCACGGGCCGGGTGGCCCGAACGAGTCCACCACTATCTGCCACTATGTTGGCAGATTTAGCCTTGAAAAATAATATCAAATCTGTCATGAACAAGGTTTTTCATTTCTGCCATAAAGTTGGCAGATTTAATTTGGAAACTTAACACAAAATTGTCCTAAATTTGACAAAAATATGAAAGCATTAAACAAATATTCGGAAAAAATAATGAAATAAGCACTTATCTAATGACAACAAAATCAGAAAAATCAGTTTATTCAAAAGCATTTTTCCATAATACAATTGTCAGTGTACATATTTCTGCCATAAATGTGGCAAAATATGAAACCATCATCCAAAATTTTGGAAAACCGGATCTTTTTAAAAAACTAAAGAAATCAGAAAATACAAAATAGAAGTGTGAAAATTGGCAAAATTGATGTCAAACCCTACCAAAACATATGAAAAGGAGAAAAATCAAAAAATCAATATCAAATCTAAGCAAACAGAGGAATAGGAGGAGTAGGAGGAGATCAAGGAAGAAGAAGGAGACGGAGAAGGAGGAAAAGGAGGAAAAGGAGGATGAGGAGAAGAAAAACAAGAAGAAGAAGCCTGTGATGTGTGTGGTGAACTCGCTAGTGACGGCGGCGTGAGGCGGAGAGTCGGCGGCTGTGGTCCACGATGCACAGAGAGAAGTCACAGAAAGAAGTCGATCTATTTCGTAGGCGCAGGGAAGAAAGTTGGTCGATGAGCTCGAGAGAGAGAGAGAATGGAAAGAAAAGGAAGAGAATTTTTAGGTATTAATTAACAGAAGGGTATTAATGGTATGAAATTTTATTATGTTTCTACATGGGACTAATATAGTCCTATTTAAGGAATAAAAAGCTTAAAGTCCTATTAGTGAATTTTCATTAAGTTTTAGTCCTATTTAGGACAATTTTGTTCTTATATAAGAACAAATGACTATTAAGTAGTATCACATTTATTCGGTTGTGTGTGTTATATCAATTAACCTTTAACAAACAAAAGTATACTAAAAGTATATGAACTAGTTAATATTGTTGTGAGTTATTTGTAAATCTTTAACGCAAAAAAAAAACAAGAATATCAATCTAACAAATGATTAACCATAATCAACGATAAAATGTAACTAGATAAAAATATAAGAAGAAAAAATCTTACAATTTTTTAGGTGTATTAGGACGAATTGAATGAAAAAACATTCATGCCCGGTCACACACTCATGTAATTATAATTATAAATATGTAATAAACAAATTGTAATAGGCAAAGTCATGCATCATTAGGGATATCGATATAATCATGAAAACGTCATATTTTATACGGAGTATATGGTGCTCCCTACAAGAAGACCCCATAGACAAATCGGGGGTTTGACATTTATTTAGGCATTTAGCGGTTAATGAGTAGTGGATTGTGTTAACGGGTTGATATTAATGGAATTAGTCTGTGAGTTTGACTAATGAAATAAGTTAACGGGTCCTCAGAAGATGTTTGATAATTTAGTTATTTGATTATGACAATTAGTAAAAACATCATATTTCAAAATACTAACCCAGTAACCCAAAGCTCTCCAGTTTGCAACATTCTCAACCAAATGCTAAGGTCGAACATCTATTTATCAAACAACAATTTTCAATTATTGAAAACGCTACCAGGAATCAAACCATTATTTTTGATTGAAACGTCATTTTGCAAACACCTCCAAAATGGACTAGTGATATAATCCATGCTAATGTAACTCAATGATATATAAAATTGTATGAAATAAATGAAAATAAAATATATATCAGTATAAGATAATTTATATTAATGGATAGATCAGACATAAAAAACATTTAGTGCCCATATTATATATCTTTATTTGAATTAGAGAATATAACATTTTACATTTATTTATTGTCCTCTGTAACATTGCAAAAAATTATTGTTATGATTTTGCAATATTATATTTAGGTACACAAAGGTAATACTTTGTATAATTTTATATTGAATCTATGTATACATTTATATTACGAAGTACGGAGTATTATTTAAATATAACGGTTTGATTCCTTGTAGCGTTTTCAATAATTGAAAATTGTTGTTTGATAAATAAATACATGTTCAACCTTAGCATTTTCGGACGAAACCGACGAAAATGTTGCAAATTGGAGAGCTTTGCGTTAGTATTTTGAAATATGATATTTTTACTTATTGTCATAATCAAACAACTGAATTATCAAACATCTTCTGAGAACCCGCTAACTTATTTCACTAGTCAAACTCACAGACTAATTCCATTAATATCAACCTGTTAACAGACTAATTTCACTAGAAGTCCTGTTAGAGCTTAATAATGCTTCTATCTTTATATACAGGCCACACATCGATGTTTACATTGATGTTGTGTTAACGGAACACATCTCGTCAAAATCGATAAAAAGGCCATCATGGACCAGTGTATCCGGTTTTTGCTTTTCAACATTCTGCTTATTTTTCCTGTTTTATTTCCGCAGAATAAAAGAATAAAGGCATGACGCCCCGATTCATCGGACCGTCATGAGGGGGAGAGTGTTCCACATGCTGTTTAACTCTAAAAAAATCATTCTCGGAGACTTCTCTCTTCCAACACTTTCTCTACTATCTCTATCAAAAGCCCCAAATGGTCAGCTACGCTCACAAGTCAAACATCATTTTCCGCCGTGCCACTGACAAGGTCTCCTCAAACGCATTCATTTCAAATAGTCAAAAATACTACATTGTGGAGGAGACCGAGGTCAAATACTCGTGTACTGAAGATGACTCCCGTGTGCCCCTGATAATCATCAGAACATTCATTCTAGAGGCGTCACCGGACTTCATCCAAGCTGATCAAGAGCAACTTTTGGAAGGCAAGGATTACAAGAAAAAGATTCCTCAAACCCCGACATCAAAGATCAAACTGCCAAGAAAACATCAAAGGGGAGATTGCGAGGATTTCTTCATAAAGCCTTCTCAAGAAGTCAAGTTCAAAGACCAAGGAAGCTCAATAACAATAAAGACAAAGATATTCGTGCTGCAATGCTGATTCAACACGATTGAACACCAAGGGGGAGATTGTTGAGAATATTTTATGGTGTCCAATATAATTAAATATCTTTGTAATTGTGTAGTTATTAATTAAACGTGTAATATGGGCCACAAATGTGTATCAGCCCGTTAGCTTCTTTGTAACCCGTAAGTTAGCCAACTTCTCCTATAAAAGGAGGCTAACTTACGGGAACCCTAAGCAACGATCGAGGCTTCGAGAGACACAGAGGCGAGATAGAGAGATAGGTTTTCCGCTGCCCTCCTTCTTGAGGGAGAGCAGCGGCAGTTTACACGGTATACCAAAGGTGTTGTTAATCTTGATATCTTTCTATCTGCTTCTTGTTCATTGCTTATGATTGTTTGATTGTTAGAAAATGGATCTATCACACACATAACCTATAAAGTGTACATTGATATGAAAATAGTAAAGTTTGTGAGTTGAACATCACGACATTTTAATTGAGCATCAAACTTCCGCTATTGAGATGAAAATCACGGTTTTTGGTGAACGAGCATGAGACTATTAAATTATATTTATAATAAATTACTATAAATTTTAATATGTGATCTAATGTAATGGTACTTTTGAAATGTTCATTAATATGTCATTTTATAAATGAGTATAACATTAATACCAAATGAGCATATGTAACATACAAAATGCGCATTGATATTAAAATCGTAAGGTTTGTTAGTTGAACATCACGACATTTTCATTGAGTATCAAATCTTCTGTATTGAGATGGAAACCACAGAATCTATTAAATGAGCATTCATGAACCTTTAATGAGCATCACACATATTCAGTTGAGTATTAGGAGTCTTATATTGAGAATCGTGATATCTGACTCAATCATTTAATTCTTTTTTCTTATTTTTTCTTTTATAATAATTTCTTAAATTATATGTATACTTCTATGAATTTCATTATGCAAATCTATATGAAAATCATAAACTCTTTTATTTGAGTATCAAGACATTTTCATTGAGCATCAAATTCTCTCTATTGAACATATGAACTCTACAATTGAGTATACAAATTTGAAAATCTTATATTTTATCAAAACATTTTCATTAGTATCTTGTTCTCTACTACTGAGCATCATTATGATGTGTAATGAGCATTAGAACTCTCAAATTGAGTATACAAAATTTCAAAACCTCATTTAAGTACCAAAGCATCTTCATTGAGTATCGTATTCTCGACTATTGAGCATTGATCAAGACTATGTGTATTGAGCATCGGAACATTGAAATTAAAAATATAAAAAATTAAAAACTTATTTGAGCATCAAGACATCTTCATTGAGTATTCAGTTTTCTACTATTGATCATTGAAATTATGTGAGCAAGATCCAATATCGTCGTGTGAGTTTTATCGTAATTGATATAACTTTTTAAATTGATCATAACATCAATATAGAATGACAAGACATAATTTACAAAATGAGAATAAAAAAACTCAAAAACTAATTTAAAATCTCTAATGTGCTAAAATATTCATTTGTGCATGTTCATTTCTTTTTTGCGTTATATCAGTTTGAATTCAACATAAAACTCATTTCTATAATATGCACATATATTAGATTTATTATTAACAATTGATTAAACTATCATTATACTCTGGTATATAAAAATGAGAAATATAATAAATTTTATTTTCAAAATAATTTATAATTTTTCGTTTTGCAATTAGAAAATTAACAAAAAAAATCTAATAAACTAATAATTTTAATCTTGAAATTAAAAAAAGAAATAAACACATATAACTTATTTTATAATTCACAATTTAAAGACATACTCCGTATTTAAATTATAACGAATATTGATTTCAAAAAGAAAATAAGAAAAGGATTAAGCTAGAACTAACGTAACATAAATGAAAACAAAGGCCTCGAGTTGAATTAGTGAAAAGGTCTGGGGAGTGACTACATACGGAAGAAACAAAAAAGAAAAGCCTAAATAGCAGGAGCATGATAAGTAAATTTAAGGCCTGAAGTTGCAATGTATTAAAAAATACTGGATGTATAGCTACACCGGATGTATGGTATAATTTGCCTAGTATAATACACAGTGCATGCACAATTTATCTTCTGATCGAATGGATTAACAAACAAGAAATGTTATTTAGCTCTAGTTATGGAACAAATTACTCCATTACTAACATGATGTCATCCTTTTGTCTTTTTGTTTTGTACTACCTTTATGTATGTCATCTTACTCTTCCCTAGGCATGGAGACGGTTCAGTCCCGAGCCTGGGTCTGCTTGGTCCCGGTTCTAAATAATTGAAGTCCGATATCAATCCGGATTAGTTCCGGTCCGGGTCCAAACTGTACCGTTCCCTGGTCGGTACCCACCCTCTAATTAAAAAAATTAAAACTATATCCATTGGGATCGGAACCGAAACCGGAACCGACCGGTCCGGTCCCAAAAAATCAAGCCCCAGCCCGTCCTGTTTCTACGTTGGTCCGTGTAGCGAGCCGGTTCTGGTATCGAGAAACCGGTCCCGGGTTGGTCCTGGGTCGAACCGCTCGGACCCGATCCATCCCTACTCTGTCCTCAATAGTTTTGAATCCTTGATCCGCCACTGCTAGCATCATGATTAGGGGTGGGTAAAAATACCGAAAAATCGGTATACCGCACTTACCGTACCAAAAAATACCGGAAAATATCGGAATATTGGTATACCGTCATTTTCGGTAGGGTATCATACCGTACCGATTTATATCGGTAAGGTAACAGTAAATATTTTTAAATACCGCGGTATACCGGTACATGTTAGGCCCAATATCAATCAACAATCATACAAACAATATAACGAGTATAGAAGAAACGATGATCCAATTCAATACCAATAAAGATGTCGAAATACAGAATAGGGTATGGACGACGTTTTTCTCCCTTCTCACTAAAAATGATATCTGCGTTGAGGCTTATGTGAGAGTTAGAGTTTGCTTAAGTTAGCATCCTTTTATACATAAGGATGTCTAACTTAAGGCTTACAAGTGGGCTAATGGGCTGAAATATGTCGTAACATTCTAATAATGGATTAAATATATCGCTAGTAACACCGATTTACTATATTTGTTAGTCTATGATAATTTGTTGTATTGGGATACATGCATGGTAATTAACCGATACCGTACCGTTACCGAACCAAAACTTCGGTATACCGAAATGCGGTATACCGAAACTTCGGTAAGATAACTGTATATAAATTTTGTATACCGAAAGTTTTGGTACGGCAAAGGTATGAGCAGGGGCGGAGCCAGGACACTGGACCGGTACAAAGAATATTTTTAGGAAAAAAATTACACGAAATTTTTTACCTTAAAAATTAAGTCATTTTTTAAATTTGGGGTGGGCCATGGCCTACGTTGAACCACCCCTAATCACGATTCCTTTAGGCAAGATTAGGAGGTATATTTTTAAGGGCATTTTGATAGTCGAAATTATGTTTACATTTACATTCACCTTTGATGAATTATATGTGACGTAACTAGCCACTAATTGTAATACATTGTAAATGAAAATGATATAGGTTACTAAGAATTAAAAATTAGGTGTAAAAATATTATTGCAATACTTGACAAAAAGGGAAGCAATACTTGAGTACTACACTACACATCATATGCTTCTATGAGCAGGGCAGTGTAATGAATCTGAAAGCCTTGGTTCTAAAATGTGAATCGAGGCCTCCTAAAGTAAGAAAAAATACAAAATTTAATACTTCCTCTATTCTCTAATACTACCTCCGTTCTCTTTTAATTGCAACATTGGAGTTTTTGCACTATTCACATATTCTACTTTGACTATATTTTATTTATTAATGTATTATAAATTAAATTTTTAAAAAATATTTTTAAATTCCTCTCATTTTAAATTTTCAAAATCTGAAATTTTTAATTGTTTTTACTAATAAAGAATGAAATATATTAATAGCCAAACTTGTGCGTTGTCAAACGTGAAAAGTGGACTGTTGCAATTAAAAAAGAACGGATGAAGTACTTGGCCCTCTTTCCTTTTTGAGATGTTCTCTATTAGTTGTCTCCCTTTCCACTTTTGGTAAGTTTTTTCAATAAATATACTCATTTACCCTCATTTTCTTTCCTACTTTTTCGTTCTCTTTCCTACCCCTATTAATCTTTCTTAAATCTTGTGCCAAAGGCTATACGTACTCTCATCTATTAGAGAACGGAGGGAGTAATAAAATATAAATAAATTAGATAGTTCAATGAAGTATAAATTTTATAATTTTTAAAGTATATAAATTAGATGATTCAAATATATATATATAAATTAGACAGCCTAAAAGTTATACTCGGTATATCTTTTGGATTCAGAAATAATACATAACATCTACAAAAATCAACCTACAACTACTATTACATAATAATTCTTTGAAGGCCTCTATAAAAATGTGCTCTAGTGCAAAACACTTATTGCACCCCTAAAAGACGGCATTCTGTTTGAATTTCCATCCACAAGCCAAACATATGTACACAATCCAATATTTGAGAAAAGTTTGAAATAGACCTAAAAAAATTCACCTTCTATGATGAATAAAGCCATATCCAAACATAATAATATAATATATATGAAATGGTGATTCACAAAATGATCACATCATATGATATCATATTTGTTAGTCATATATGTCGAATCATACACAACAAGAGCTCTAAACCCTTGACAATCAGATTGTATTTCTCCATCTCTCCGTGAAAAGCAGGACAGTGTACCCTCATCTACGTCAAAAAAAAAGGATGACACCCCATCCTTGAGGGCCCCCCAATCCCGACCAGACGGTACGTTGGGAGGATAGATAGAGAGTGAGGCTCTGTCCCTGATACTTGCAGAGGCCCTATGCATTTTTAGCATCTAGGTCAAGGTGTGCCGATCTTAAGGTGCAATTTGCTTTTAGTATGGGATTGTGGATGTTTGCACTTTGAATCTATTTCAGTCTCAAACAAGACCTCACTTATATCAAATAAATAAGATTTCGATTGTAGCAATGTTGTTAACTTGTTATTAATTAGAGAATTTCCCAATAGGACTGAATGAAACTTTAATTGAAAAAATAGGACTGGACTTAAAACTTTCCTAAATAGAACTAGCTTTCGATATCCTGCCCTTGCTTTGTTTTAATACAATTCATATTTCATTGATAATTAAAATATAAAAGTAATAACATAACTTTATTTTTACTACCTCCGTTCCAAAAATATAAAAATGTAAAAAACTAAAAAACAAGAATATAAATACGAGTATTAAATAAAATTAATAAAAAATTAGAAAAATAAAAAATTCTAAAATAAAAAACGTAAACAACAAAATAAAACGTAAAAATTATAAAAATACGCAGGCCTCTACTTCTGACTCAACAACCTCCCAGCACCATCAGCTTCGACTACAGGGGAAATGTCAACATGTGTCAACCACTTTGATGATAGTATTCAAGAAAATTTTGACATTTCGAATTCTAAAAATACCATCTTCATGACATTTTCAGAGAAAAATGAATTTTTTTTGCATAGAAAGACATTTTTTCGCCGAATCAGAGGTGGCAATGTTGGACATGTGGCTAAGGCTACGGGAAAGCCTTATGTATTTTTATATTTTTTAATTTGTTTTATTTAGTTTTTATTTATTTCTAGTTTTTTATTTTTTCAAAATGTTAGTTTTTTTTTTGGTATTTTAGTTTTTTTTTTAAGATTTTTTGTAAAAGGTTTAAATATTTTTTATTATTTTATGTTTTATTACAAAATAAAATGTGATTATCATATAAGTTATGGTAAGAGTATAATAGAAACATAGGGTATACTTTAGTCGTTAGTCATATTTTGGTAAGATAAATGACATAGTCTTATTTGTGCATTTAGGGATTAAGGATGTTTTTACTTGGACTGAAATTTGCAGGTCTGGTCTGATATGATCTGAACTGGTATGGTATGACATGATAAATGTTTGGTCTCTGTGTCTTTTATAACTATAGAAGTCCGGTTTGATCTGGTCTATTTATGTCATATCTTGTATAGTCTGAGACTGAAAACAATCCAAGTAAAAACATCCTAATTTAGTCCTATTTAGGTCTATTGTCCCTTACTCCATTATTTAAATTAATTTCAGCCTCATATGACACTTAAAGGACCAAAACAAACCAAATTAAACCAAATTTAGTGACCATTGCAATGCACATAAAGCACAATTTTATCAAACCACATCACTTCACGGTAGACTAGACTTGAATGAACTTGACTAGATTTTAAAGTATACATGTACTTAATATTTATCATATGTGATCAAATAGACTTAAAACATGTTGAGAATCTCTTTACAGCTTTACTTGGGATTAGAACATCCTAAATCATAACCCGCATGGGTAGCTTAGTTAGTCGAGTGGTGGGAGATTTGGAACAATGGACCAAGGTTCGAATCCCCACAGCGACCGGGTGGAGGTCACAGAACCTGAAATAAGGCTACCCTCTGGTGCGCACGGGTTAATGGGCCTACTGCCATTCTACTGACTGAGTCACCGTGACTAACGTCCCCATCATCGTGTAGTGTCGGGGTGGGGGCTCCTGGGGTGGGAGATTGCACCTTTTTTGGAACAAAAGAACATCCTAAATCATTATCGTTTTGTTGAAAAAGAGGTAGCTATTCAGTGTAAATGATTGGGTCTTGTCGTCATGATGTAATAGTAGAAAAATGTCGCTTCATTTATCAGAAACGAATGAGTAAATGAAGGAACAGAGTAGAAATTGAGCAGGTGTTTCCGAATTGCGTTGATGTATTTTTTTTGACGAAAAAGAGTAAAACGGAGTTCACTACTGCGAATTTGAAGTGGTCGACAGCAGCTTTAAGGCTTTTCGGATCTGACAACTCCGAAAGCTGTTGGCGTCAGAAAATGTCGGCCGCTTTCCCATTTTCGGAGCTGACAACTCCGAATGCGGAAGATAAGGATTTCCGAGCGTTTTCATTGGTCCGTCGGATTCCAACGTGATAACATTTTCGGCATAAATACTGCTCCTCCTCCACACTTTCACACCCACCAACATCTCATATCCTCTTCCCACACTTTCACACCAATCAAACAAACAAGGCTTCTTGTTCAAAGGTTAGAGTTTATTATTATTATTATTATTATTATTATTATTATTATTATTATTATCATTATTACTATTATTATTATTATTATTATTACAAAAAGAAGTTTAATATTATCTGTTTTTATTATTCCATTAGTAGTAATAATTGTAGAACTTTTTCATATTTACTTACTTCATATCCATTAGTAGTAATAATTGTAGAACTTTTAAACTATATAATATTATTGAACACATTTATTAACACTAAATTAAAAACATGATAAAAAAAATTAGTATTTGTTTACGTATTAATTGTAGGTTGTAATGGCTGAACGAGTTGCACACTCTGGCCCTCGGGATCGTTCTGTTTTAGTTATGATACCCGGTGAGCATCGTGCCGATCGTGTGTGGCACGAATCAGCATTTCGAGATGACAAACTGAGGTGCCATCACTATTCGTCATGTGCCTATGTTGATGATGGTCCGCGTCATCCTGGGGTGGTACGGTTGTTGAGAGCATCTAGGTTTCACGGTGTCGAGAGAATAGGACAAGTGCAGTTAGATTGGTCTTTTCTGACTGCGTTAGTGGGGAGGTGGAGACCCGAGGTACACGCATTTCATTTGCCCTTTGGTGAGGTAGGATTGACTTTACAGGATGTGCAAGTCTTGTTGGGGTTGCCCATTGACAGCATACCACTCACTGGTCCCACGATTACTGATAAGGCAGCGTTGTTGCAGATGTGTGCACAATCTGTTGGTTTTATACCAGAAGATGATGATTTAAATTTAGCTACCATAAAAGTAACGAATATCCACTCCATTCCATTAACCGATTGGAGCAATGAAAACGAGGTGACTCAACACACCAGGGCCCTCATTTGGCAGTTGTTAGGTGGTTCATTATTCCCTACCACTACTGAAAACATGGCTAGTTGGTATTTCTTGAAGTTGTTGTAGGGGAACTTAGTAGATGTGCGCCGATGGAGCTGGGGCTCAGCGGTCTTGGCCTATCTGTATCACACCATGTGTAAGGCGGCCAAGGCCCAGGCTAAACAGATTGGAGGATGTTTAATCCTTCTACAAATCTGGGAATGGGAGAGGTTGCCGATGGTTCGGCCCCAAGGTCATCTCCCACTTGACCATATATTGGATTTTCCGTATGCTGTTAGGTATTGTTTAAATAAACAATACATTATCTATGTTACTTCGATTATTGTATTACAAGATGCTATTTATGCTTTTAATCTACGCTATTTATTTATTTATATTATTGTTCATGGAAACTAAATCTAGGTGGGCGTGTCAACATGATTGGCAGCAAACAAACAGATTTTCGTTACGGGTATATAGGGACCAACTAGATCGGATGACGGAAGATGAGGTATAATTTGTTACTTGTACAATTCAATTTTACATGATTTTTAATTTGTTACATTCAATTTCAATAAATTAAATGATATAAATAACTATTTTGTAAAACGCGTATTCAATATTGTACAATTTTTACTTAAGTTGAATAACTTATGATTTATAACAAATACAAAAAAAATCTTTCAAAACAAATAAATATAAAAAACATTAGAAGTCAAAAATCGAGCAACCAATTTACTCCACTACGCTACTTATTTTAGGTGAAATCCGAATTGATAGATAAAAAACATAAGAAGTCAAAAAGTGAACAAAATAAATAATTCGTAGCTGAAGCCACATACGAATTGGGAGGAGTATAATCCGAATAAGTTTTTATCCTAAATAGTACTAAAACATGGTTAAAACTCCAAAGTAGGACTACAAGTTTTATATTTCACAAATAGGACTCCAGATTACCTTATTACCCTTCTTCTAAAAATAATCGATCGACTCTCCATCAACCGCCAGACTTCTCCCCTGCCACTTTCCCTTTGGCCGATCGCAACTTCGATCTCCATCATCAACGACTTCATCGGCGTCATATGTTCTTTTCTCTCCCAGGTACTCTTCTTTCTTTTCTTCCTCCTCTTCTTCTTTTTCTTCTTCTAATTCTTCTGATCTTCATCTTCTTCTAGTAGCCTTGTTCCTGATTCTCTGCTTTCTTTTTTAAAAAAAATTTATCGATCAAATTTGAAAAAATATTGCATGAATGTGAAAGTTTCCAATGAAGATATACTTAACTAGAATTTCTTCTTATCAATTTTGATATATTTCAATCTCAAAATGCCCTGAGTAATGATTCTGAAGAGTGTGTCATTTTTTAATCAAGAATGTCATATTTACTGGTTATATTTTTAAAAAATGACATTTTTATGTCATTCAAGTCTGTGCAGCCTCCGATGAGAATGCCACTTGATATGAATAAATGACAAGATAATGACATTATCTTATGAACATATGTCATTTTCAGATTGTCATCCTGATAAATGTACTGCTACAAACATGACAATTTTTTCAAATACTAGTAAGACTTTTGACATTCTCAGATTATAAAAGTGACATTTTGCTTATGAATTAAAATTCAAATCCAAAAAATCCAAATTAGTAAATAAAATTCAAATCCAAAGAAGAAAAAGAAGAAGAGAATAGGAGACTTGAAAACTGAAGAGGATTAGAAGATGATGAAGAAGAAGAAGAAGAAGAAGCAAAAAATAAGACCATAAATTTGAAGAAGAAGAGGAAGAGGAAGAAGCAGAGGACTTACCTGGCTGCCTATGCGATGGGAGGCCAGAGTCGATGACGAGCTCAGATCCATGGGAGGAAGAGATGTTTGCGATGAATTGCAGAAGATGGCAACGTGATGTTACGGCATCGGAGGCTATTTCCGTCCAAATGCAAATATTTACTCCTATTTAGAGAATTTAAAACAATGAGTCCTAGTTTTGCAATTACCTCCTATTTTACTCCCATTTTGACGATTTTCTCAATCCGAATTGTTCTGACATGGTCCAGAGCACAATTTCGGACCTGCCAACTCCGTTTTGCGCTATCCAGAAAACTTCAAAAAAAATACATTTTTGGGAATTAGATGTTAGATATCTGCACTTATCCGTCAAACACCCGAAACGAATTACGGAGTAGATTCGACTAAGATTTCAATGAGTAAGATGTCTTTTGGAATAAGCAAGTAAAAAGTTTAACTCAATCTAATCCACATTAATGTAACAACCATCCCTTTAGCTATATCCTCAAGAATACGGAGTATAATATTAACAGAATATAGATGACTATCATTAACAAGTCAAAAAAGAAAATTAGATTAAAACATGAAAGTGAATTTACTAAAAAGTAATCCTCTAAACTATTCCATATTTCCAAACGGCTACCTCTGTATACTCAAAAAGGATTTTAATTTGAAGTGTATACCGTACGGTCGGCTGTACGGTGATCACCGTACAGCCGATGGCATTTTTGTAAATTAAATGAAATTCGCGTCTTCTGGTAAATGAGCATTAATGCAGTTTTAGTGAGCATCAAACTTATTTTATTTAGCATTACAAGTCTAAAAATGAGCATCGTGATATCAGCTTTGTATTTTCGAATTCACTTTATTTTCCTTATTTTTTTCTTTTATAAAACTTGTTAAATTATATTTAAAATCAACTCTTATGAACTTCAATGTGAGAATCTAATATAATACGGAGTATGATATAATATGACATTTAAAAAATGAGCGTAAGATGAATACACAAAAGAAATTCTGAGCATAGTACACATTTTAAATGAGTTTTTTGATTTTTTTGAATATTTATTTCGTAATTTATGTATACTCATTTGATATTAGTGCAATACTTATTTTAAAATGTCATATTCATGCATATTTCAAAAGTATAATATTACAATAGGAGTCTAATTCGTTGCTAGGGAATCCTTGTTGCTATTGATCTCAAATGAGCTTTATATTAAACTCAAATGAGTACACGCCTAAACAAAATGAACATACAAAAATGAATATTGAACATATTAGAAATGAGTTTTATGTTGAACTCAAACGAGTATAACTCCCAAAATGAATGAGCACACACAAATGAATTTTTAATATTTTAATACTCATTTTGTAAGTTGTGTATGCTCATTTGGTATTGTTTTATGCTCATTTTAAAAGATTGCACATTTAAAAAAGAAAAAGAAAAGTTAAAATTTAAAAAATTAAGGTTCAAAATTAAAGGAAAATAAAAAAGGAAAAAGAAACGTTAAAGTTAAAAAAAAATTGAAGTTCAAAATTAAAAGAAAAAAAAAACAAGGAAAAATAGAAGCAAAAAAGAAAAAGAAAAGTATGAGAAGAAGCAACCAAGAAGATAAAGAAAGTTGGAAGTTGGAAGAGCAACGATACAGCCAGATGTACCATGTATTTTACGGCAGATGAGAAGAAGGGTGCCTCGAGATGTGTACCTCCAAGATCCTTCGTCATTGATTGTTTGATCGGAAGACCCTTACTACCTCACTATAAAGTAAAGTAAGACAGATGTTTTAGATCCTCTAAATTCGTAGCAATGTCATGTGTATCTGAGTATTTCAATCGAAATATACTCCATATTTTTTAAACAAACGTCAAAATGACTTTGTGTATGATGGTTTTAATTGAACTTTTTCTAGATCATAGCATATTAAATTAAAATAAATCTCACAATTTTTTTTGATCGTAATAAATCAAACAAGATAAAACTTAGACAATAATAAAATATAAATATACATAAAATACACCTATATCAGAGGGGATCGATTCAAAATCAACAATGTTTATGTACACGCTAATTGTACGCAACAATTTACCGGCCGATCATATCGTTTGTGCACAAACAATATTTTTCGTTTGTTGAAGATAATCATTTTTGCTACGAATTTTTTTTTTGTTATTTTTTTTGTCTATGCGAAAAAATGATTCTCTTTACAAATAAAAAATGTCTATCCACAGACAATTTGACCGGCGTCTATAATTTAACGTACAAACAACATTTCTCATTCAAAATAGATTTAAAAAGAAATTAGATTATAGCAAATAAAATCATAGCACAACTTTAGCTCAATTAAAATGAAAATTATTCCTTGCCCCTTTTCCGCGCGCATTTCTCCAAAGTAGAAGTAGATTATAGATACGCCCACCGTACATGTACTAGCAGAAGAGATATAATATTTGTTTGGTAAACTGAACAAGAAGAAAATCGGGTTTCCTGGTGGACGACGGCATAACCGAGGCGGCCGGACCTTTTAAATGAATGAATGGTACCTTGGTAAATGCTCCAACGGGCGGAACAAAAATGGGGTCCGAACCAAAACCCACGGGCCGAGTGGATGAATCGGATCATCTTCATGATCATCAGAATCAGGAAAAGTACGCTCCTTACGTTAGGAGCGACTCCTACGGGATTCAGGGCCGGGGAGAGATTCCATGGACGGAGAAGATTTTGCTGGCGGTGGCGCTGGTGACTCTTTTGCCCTTGAGAGTGGCGGCGGCGACGACCCTTCTGCTGCTCTGCTACTTCACCTGCAGGATTTGCACCGCATTTTCCGCCCCAAACGAGCAGGGGAACTATGCGCACTTAGGCGGCTGGAGAAGGAAAGTCATTATGACGAGCGGCATGTTCAACGCCAGAGGCATCCTCTTCGCCTTCGGGTTTTATCGCATCCACCATACCCGCCGCCGCGATCAGTCTTACGACGACAAGGTACTTAGCCGCTGCAGCCGCCTACTCTTTTTTCGATCATACTTCGGGTACATGGTGATTGTACATAATTTTACAGGCTGATCAAATTGTTTGTGCATAGATTTTTTTTCTTCGTTTTGGAAGAAAATCGTTTTCTTCATCCAAAAAATGTCTGCATCACAGAACCCTCTACATTGAGGAGGTGTCCCACGCCCCCCAGTCGAAGAAACAGCGGACGGAGTAATGTATTCAAAATTTAAGTCAATCTTCGTAGCACGGTTGATTTAGTACACCTGAAGAGTATACACTTGAGCGAAAGAAACAAAGATATACGTCCTTCACTAAGGTGCATGCTCTTCAGGTTTACTAAATCAACCGTGTTACAGGAAATGACTTAGATTTTTGTACAAACGATTTAACAAATGACGTGTACAAATTAGCGTCTACGACGAGCATTTCTCATTATTTATAATCCTCCTTTTGTTTTCTGGTCCACGTACACCGTTGACCTTAAAGGGCAGGACTGAAGAAGCTGGAAGGGCAGGGGTGATAGTGTCCAATCATGTATCTTATACCGACATCTTATACCACATGTCTTCTTCTTTTGCTAGCTTTGTTGCTAAGGTCAGTCCATTATTAGTCAGCTTTAGATTTCTTTGAAAACGAATTCATTTTTTGAAATACTCCGTATTTAATATGACTTCAAAATGTAATGAGTTGTATAAAGTCAAAATAAATGTTGTTTTTAATTGATATATACTCGGTTTTATCTTAAATTAAACTTCAAGGTTTATGGTGTTTTTAATAAGAATTTTGATTTATAGTGATAAATGAGAAATTCTTTAGAATTGCATATTCTAAACCGTTTTTTTTAGTATTTTATGTTATTACTCATGATTGCGCAGTCTCACATGCTCTGATTAACATTTTTTCCTCAAGAAGCTAAAAAGAAGAATCAATGGCAGGCAATTATGACTTATGGTTATGATGTTTATTTAATTGTTTAAATTCTAGAAGCGGATATTATTGTAGACAACTTTCATTAAATTTGATGCTTAATTATATGAAACTTATTAATAAGACAAAATTAAAGCGAGGAGCAAACTGCAGTGTGAATAATCAAAATGCAAGAGATAAATAATGAATTTTTAATTAAAGATGCAACATTGAACTAGTAATTCTGATATAATCTCAATGAGTAATAGTAATTTTCTGTTATTATTATTATTATTATTTTGCTATATGAGTTATGGGTTCATCACATAAAATAAACTTGTCAAATAATAAACCAAAAGATAGAGCATTAGAGCATGAGAGCAATAAGTTAATCTACATTTGGTCATTAGAAAGTTAGACTTGAAATCATTTACTTGTTAGAATCAACCTTTCATTTGATTCGAAATCCATATGTATTCAATTATTATTCATTAGTTGGCTTCTTTGTTATACTAATTTCTTTTTTATTTTTCAACCTGATGAATATAACCTGAAGAAATCGGTGGCTAACCTTCCTCTTGTCGGCCTTATCAGGTTCTTAGCGCTGCTCCAATCATTAGGCATTAGCTATATGATTTGGTTTGGTAAATTACAATATTAGGCTTATTAGCTTTAATAAAAATCATTTTTGCCCTTGCACAGCAAATGCCTTGGATGTATCTATGTGGAGCGAGAATCCAAGTCGCCGGACCTCAAAGGTGTCTCAGGTAACGAGTTAATTATAGATCCATAATCCATTTAATTTTATGTCATCTAGGGCTAATTGAGCCATAATTTAAAAAGTAATTAAAACATAATCTAAAATTGAAATTATGCATTATTGTTAGTACATAAAGTCTAGTTTTTTTAACCGAAACAAACAACCTTTATTAAGCTAATAAATCATCCGTCACCTGGTTTATTACGATGCAATCCGGTATAAAATTATAACTGCTACTATGATCTGAGATTGCAACATGCGTTCTTGCTAAAGCATGAGCTGCACGATTTGCAGACCGGTTACAAAAAGAGATCTCAAAACAATTGTTTGTTTGAAGTAAACAACGAATATCATCAAGAATAAGGTTCGCGTAGGCAATACCTTCACCTTTCTAAACACCTCGAACAATCACATGTGCATCAGATTCAAACTCTTTCCCAACCTTCCCTAATGGCTCCTAAGACGGCCTCGTGAATCCCCCGCCACTTCACTTTAAACCGAAGACCATTCTGCTTTACACGAAGCCCCAAAGGCTTTAAACAATTCTCCCTGATCATTCCTTGAAACTCGTCCCCATGCTTTAATTCCTCCTGAGTCATCAATCCCTGCATCCACATTCACCTTTATTTCTCCCGCTTTGGACCGTGATACCCTTACGCTCCAGATTTGCGAGCGATGGAAGTGAACCTTCTAAGACCTGCCAAAGAAAATATTTTACCTTTGGTGGGACTTTGAGCTTTCGAGCTCTTTCCATCTGCTCCAATTTCCTACATCCACTCCATGCATTAATGTTTTGTAGCAGCTTTTAACCGTAAACATGCCATTATTTTCCTTGCTCCACCAAAAGTCATCCTTCCTATCTTGAATACTAATTGGAATGCTATTAATGATCTTGATTTCTTCTTCATTAAAATGGCCGATATCCTTTCCATATTCCACCTTTTTCACGTGATATCTCTCAGAGCCGCCACGTTCATGTCAGCAATTTTGGCTGGTTTAGCCGACTGAACGGTACCTTCCCCCGAACCCGTTAGCCATGCATCAGCCCAAACCTGAACCTCCCTTCCATTCCCAACTCTTTGCCAAACGGTTTCAAAACTATTTCGCCAAATATAGGATGAGTTATTACCCAGCTTTGCCTTCAAAAACTCCGAATTAGGGAAGTACATGGCTTTTAAGACACGGCCCATTAGACTCTCTGGGTTTAATAGTAGCCTCCATCCTTGCTTAGCCAGCATAGCAAGATTAAACTCCCTTAATTTTCTGAAGCCCAATCCTCCTGACCCCTTCGGCTTGCACACCAGCTCCCACCGCCTCCACGTAATTCCTTTTTGGTCAAATTTTGTTCCTTTTCACCAGAACCCGTTCATAAGCTTCTATATCTCATCGCATAAATCCCGAGGTAAGAGAAAAACATTCATGACATAGGTAGGCATAGCCTGCACCACATTCCAGAGTAAAACAGCCCTACCAGCACGAGCGATTATTCCAGCTTTTTATCCTGTTAAAAATTCTATCTCGAATGAAGCCGAGGATAGCCGACTTGTCCCCGCCCTATCAGGCTCGGAAGCCCAAGGTATCGCTGTTGTCTGCCATCCTGTGGAACTCCAAAAAAAATTACTGTTCTTTAAAAGGCTCAATAACATTATGGCTGAAGGTAACTGTAGATTTGGGAAAATTAATCGCCTGCCCTTAGCTTTCCTCACACTCCTGCAAAATCTCCTTCACTGCATTACATTCATTACTGGATGCTTTAAAAAATAAGAAACTATCATCAGCAAAAAATAAGTGGGTTACTCGTGGGGCTCCCTTGCACACAGCCACACCATGAACATCCCCTCTCTGCTCAGCCTTTCGTAATAAGGCACTCAACCCTTCAGCTACAAGAATAAAAAGATAGGGAGACAAGGGATCCCCCTGTCGCAATCCCCTCTCCGGGCTGATATGACCCAAAAATTCACCATCAAACTGAATGTAGTAGCTAACAGTTCCGACACACTCCATAATTATATGAACATATCGACTATTAAACCCCATCTTACATGAAATCCTCTCCAAGAAAGCCCAATCAACTCTATCATATGTCTTGCTCATATCAAGCTTGAGCGCAATAAACCCTTCTTTCCATAGCTCTTCCGCTTCAAATAATGTTGAGTCTCAAAAGCAACAATAATATTATCTATTATAGACCTTCCCGAAATGAATGCACTCTGACTCTCACCCACCAGAGTATTCATAATTCCTTTCGGCCAGTTACCTAAAACTTTTGAAAAAAAATTATAAACCACATTGCAAAGCGCAATTGGTCTCCAGTCTCCCACACAGTCCGGTTTATCATTTTTAGGAATCGGGACTATATTAGTAATATTAATGTTTGTAGCCAAAATACCTGACTCAAACATATTAGCACACAGGGCCGAAATCTCTGGGCCCACATCCCAATAGGCCTGAAAAAACGTTGGGTTCATGCCATCCGACCCCGACGCCTTCTCCGGGTGCATGTCGAAAACCGTCGCTTTAACCTCATCCGAACAGATTGGCTTTATTAACATTATATTTTGTTCGCCTGAAACATGTGTGAAAGCCCCTCTAATATTCGTAGACTGATTCGCCTCCGATGCCTGAAACAACGATAAAAAATAATTCATGACGATTGAACCCAACTCGCCCTTACCTGTAATCCACGCCTCGTCAGCCAGCTTTATGCTTGACATTATATTTTTCCTTCTTCTTTGTTTAACTACATTGTGGAAAACCGAGAGTTGGTGTCTCCTTCTTTGAGTCAAAATTCCTTAGTCCTCTGTTTCCAAAAAACATTCTCCTTCTCCAAGAGAATTTGTAACACTGTCCTGACCCTCAGAAACTCTGCCACACTTGCCCTATCCTCCTTTCCCGACAGCCAAGATAACCTATTTTTACAGACCAGAATCTGATGTCTAAATCCCCGTTTTCTGCATTTGTTCCACCGGAGTAGTTCAGCTCCACAAAAAGAAATTCTTTCATTAATAGCCATATGGGCAGCTGCCCCCTAACTGTTAGTTACCACCAAACGACATTCTTCTTCCTTAACCCAATTATTTTCAAATTTGAATCTCTTTATTCTATTAGTTTGGTTAGAAATTTTTACCTTCAACCAGAGGGGCATGTGATCGCTTGTCGGGGCTTCCACTGAAGTTGCCTGAGCCTCCCTGAAAGTGTCCCAACACTCATCGTTCACAAGAATTCGATTAAGCTTTTCTTCCACCCAATATGCAGTACCTTTGCCTCTATCCCACATCTATTGATATCCCGAAAAAGGAAAATCTTGTAACCCACAACTATGAACTACTTCTCGGAACCCACGAATCCTCCAAGGAAGATGAGGTATACGCCCCTTCTTCTTCGATTCGAACAGAATATCATTGAAATCGCCGATTAGCATCCACGGTCCACTGTTATTCACACCCAAATCCTCCAACATAGCCCACGCATCCCGCCTCTGTCGAGTCTCTGGAAAACCGGTAGAAGCCTGTCATCCGCCATGGTTGTTCATTCGCCTTCATAGTTAATCGACAATCAATGAAATTTTGCACTCCCTTCAAAATCTCCACCTCGACATCATCTTTCCAGCCCAACACCAGTCCGCTGCTCATACCCTCACGATCAATTCCATAGGAATCGTGAAAGCCATGATTCCGGATAATCTCCTTCGCTCTCTTTGACCGTGAACCTTGGTCTCCGTCAAGAAGACGATCGACGACCTATTTGATTGCACCAAATCTGCGAAACATTGAGATGTGGCTGGGTTATCTAAACACATGCAGTTCCAACTAAGAATGTTCATCCTACTCTGGAGAGAAACGTCAAGCCAATGCCGAAAAGAAAAATCGAATTGAGTGACAATCGTTACCGCCGGTACAAACACCTAGGAGGATCCCTAGAGACGGCCGCTGTTGCTTGTAGAGGACACTGGGCGGAGGATAGTTACTGTCAAACTTTAGTACATAAAGTCTAGTTAATACATACATAATCTAAATTTGGAATAGCTAAACAGCCTTGAATCTTGATATTCTAGCAAACAACAGTAGCTAATACCAATTATGTTAGGGGATCGACAAAGATGAAATACATTAGTTGTTTTGACTAACTATCAGGATTAAAGTGAGATGTTTGATAATTTAATTGCTATGATTAGTTGCTATGATATATACTTTGTATATATACTTTGTACACTTTGTACATTTGGCTTTACTTTTAAGATCTCTTTGATAATTTTTGAAAAATAAATTGAAATTACATTTAATATTTTTTTAAAAATCACTACCATTATTATTATTATTTTAATGCATACATATATTTTGATTTATTTTTAGTATTGTTATAATATTATATTACACAGTACTATTTGAGATCTTTTTTATTTTTACTAATTTTTAAAATCATATTAATAACAATTATGGGCAGTATCCATCATGATGTTACTTATTATTGATATTACATTGTTATTATTGTTATTATTTGTATTTTAGTAACCATTACTTTTATTTTTTTGAATAATTGTTAAATAATTAACGATAGAGGTAAAATCTGATGGTAAATTAGGCTTTTGAAACACTCACAAAACTGCTATGAAAAAGCCAAAAAGGTGTGATTATAATTTATGTCAAACAACTAAAGCCAATAGAAGAAAAAACTGCTCAATCGGTTTATAAGTCGTTTATAATCACCTTAAGTATTAGGGAGTATTTCCTGAAACTATTTGCTGTTCTTTTGGTTGTAGGTGCAGTAAACCAAAGAATACAGGAAGCTTATCAAAACAAGTTTTTCCCCATGGTTATACTTTTTCCAGGTCAAACAAACTCTTATTTTTTTAATTATTTCTGCCATATGTAACTACATTTAGGGGTAGACCCGGTCCGGAACCGGGTCCAGCACTGTTTGGGATCAAAATTTCAGGTTTCAGGCCTAGGACTGGCCCTGTTCGCCGAAGAGGGGCACCCCATTCCGGACTGGCGAATTTTTTTTAGCCTTGAAAAAAATAGAAACGGGACCAGAAGACCAGAACTGGGACCAGACCGCCAGGATACCCAGAACCAGTCCAAACTTGGATATAACCTCGTCGAACCCAGGCTTCTCTAACCAATGACTGGGACCGGTTGGTCTAGGACCAGTCGGTTTACGACCGGGACCGGGACCGGGACCGGGACCGGGACCGGGACCGGGACCGGGACCGGACCGGGACCGGGACCGGGACCGGGTCCACCCCTATCCATTCATGAAGAATTGCAGACCTTTTCACATAATTTGCAGTCTACTGATTTTTCTGTTAAATACTTTTAAAACAACACAGAAGGTACAACAACAAATGGAGACTTTCTGCTTCCATTCAAAACTGGTGCATTTGTGTCAAACGCTCCAGTCCATCCTGTCATCATTCGATACCCATACCGGAGACTTAGCCCTGCCTGGGAATCCATATCAGGGGTATTTCTGTAAATATTGTTGATCCTTTTTGTCTTCTACAACTGATCAATTAACATGAGAATTTGGGATGTCATCTTACTTCCAGGCTAGGCATTTGATTCTCCTTCTCTGTCAGTTTGTAAATTGTATGGAAGTGACCTGGTTACCAATATATTATCCCTCACAACAAGAAAAGGAAGATCCTAAACTATATGCAGATAACGTGCGCAGATTTATGGCTCACGAGGTATGTTTGTCTACCAAGGTGAAACTAGCTACCTGCTCATATAAATATTAGGAATTATCTAACACCTGATGAACTGATGAAGTCCTACAAAGATCTGTCATATTTGACTTTTGTGGTCAAAAGTGTTAACCAATAATATATTTCAATGAAAATTTTTGGTTTTGAACTTTTGAAGCACAACCTCTTCATATTGCTTTCATATCATAAACCGTTTTGTATAAACAATATATTCTTGGTCAATGTTTAACATCTTTGGCCGAAAAAGTCAAATATAGTCAGAGGTGGTGTAATGTAGTACAGAAAGTGACCCGCCTTACCTAAAAAGCTAAAACTGATAGCTGGACCAGACACTTATTATTTATATTATTACATCTCAACATAATAAAATCAAGAATATACTCCTCATTAGGCTTATTCTCAATGCAGGGAAGTCTGATACTCTCGGATAGTGGATTGGCAGAGAAACGAGAATATCTTACTGCCCTTAATGATTATAGAAGCATTTGCACTGTTAATAATCATCAGAAAGAAGATTAGTATCGCTTTTTCCGGGGAGAAACCTAATGATTGTTTTATCATACACAAGAGCTAGTTGTTATTGCATTCCCAATGTAAGAAAGAAGTCAGTTATTTATTGCTTTTTTTAAGCAATGAAACATTTAATATATCACCAAATTATACCACACAACTACATGAAAATACAGACATAAAAAAACCTTCTGAATTGGTATACTTATGTTGTTCACCTTTCCTTTAGAGAGCGGTTGGTTGACCGTCTCAGTTCCCATGAAGAAGGTATGCAGCCTCTTAAGGGAGACTGTAGGAATAGTGAAGATGTTGAGAGATGTCTTTGCCTAGTTGAAATTGAAGAAAGGCAACTAAAAGCACTTCTTAACCTTCTCTTCTCACTCTTGCATTCTTGGCTATTAGGGTCATGTTGCACAGCAGCAATCCTTAGTGCTTCAGGTAACACAAAGTTGAACGTTGAGCCTAAGCGAACCAAAAAAAACTCTGATCAGGGAAGGCATCTCAAAGGCTCCGTTTGGTAGCCAAAGATCGGCAGTTCATCTTATTCTTCTTATCAGAAAAACAAATAGGTTTGACTTGCATGATTGAAATGGATATTACCAAACACTTTTCTTATCGCTAAGGGTCTTCTAGGTTAGGGTGATTTTGCTGAAATGGCTAAAAAAATATTTGTTTGAAGGAAAAGTATTAAAAGTATTTGGTAAAATCATTTTCAAGTTTCAACAAAATGACCACATGAAAAGCTCCTAAGCCCCTCGTGTGGCAAAACATCAACATATGAACCACATATAAGACCCTTGACCAGACTTCTATAAGGTTTACCTTACCAAGCAGTTCAAAAAAATAAAACCATCAATCGGAACATATATTGACTGAATGGGGAATGGTATACCTAGCTTCGCAAGTCGGTTGACCCAGTTAGGGATTTTCTTTCCGGTAAGCTTGTAACATATGTCGTTGCAGAAATGGTTGCAGTTTTTCACAATAAGGTGATAGGTGTCGCCGTTATAGCTGGCGGATTGACGCTCTATAAACTCTCTCACTTGGGTATGATTCAATTTTGTAGTCCCAATGAATATGGATTTCCTAAACTTGAAGCCTGGACATTGTTGCGGTTCAACTTCAAATACTCCACTACTTGGATAGTCATGAGCTCCATATGCATACTCTACACCATGAACTGAAAGTGCAAACCGTTGTAGAAAAAGGAAACAAAATTTAATGAAGCAAAAGAACATGTTTGAATCCCAGAAAATGCTAGGGAATAGGGGAGGAATAATAACAAAGCTGACTTGTGTTTGGCTTTGCACTGGAAAATAAAAAGGGAAATGAAATATGGTAAATGTTCTTGAATTGTTTACATACGTTTAGATTTTTTGTCTTTATATAAAAGAAATAGAAAAAATTAAATGAGCTTGAAGAAATATAAAAATAAATTGAGTTTGAAAAATCTTTAATTACTACTCACATTTCCCTTCCAAATATATCTTTTATTTTCCCTCTAAATTTCCTTGGCTAACATTATACGAGTTTCAAACAGACTATACGAAGCTATATAATTGTCATTTTACCTTCCACTCCAGAATGAAAGATGCCAAAGCCTGCCCAGTAGACATAACCATTCATAGGTGTCAAGTCATACACGTTGAGATAAACGGGTGTGTCACCAGGGCCATAACTATCTGTCTGTTTTGCTTTTGGAATTGGAAGAAAGCAGAAGTTGCTTGCCCCTTTGCCTTTGAAATGGAGTGGCAAAATTGATTTCCGCCCTTTCTTTACCTTTAGTTTCATTGCGATTTCAATTAAGGAAGTGCAACTCAAGGAAAGTCAAGGCCAACTTGAATTCTTGTAAACCTTTACAAAAAAGATGAGGTAATTACTCAAACCAATACTAGTTTGCATTAAAAGTGCAATTACGTTATAAGAAAGAAGGAAACACCATTGGAGTACCATAGGTAATCAAAATGATGCGGTTATTTCCCTTAGTAAACAAGTTTCTTTTAGTTAACGACTTAAATACGAAGTATAATTCATGTTTTCATCATCTTATAGCATTCCAACATCAAAGGAAAAAACAACTTCCAATGTGTTGTGTATTGAATTATGAATTGTACATGGAGTGAAGGAGGTTGGACATATAGATACAATCCTAAGGTGTGTAAAATTACAGAGTAGAATTCTTATAAAGGAAGTTGCTATTGAATAAGACATATCTCCTGATATAATAAATACGGAGTATAAGATACTCAATTATTCAGGTATGTTCCCAATACTTTTGACTAAAATGTAGCATGCTTTTATGTACAGAAATGACATTATTGTAACATTAGGCGCTATTTAATACGGAGTACAATCTACAAGTACTTGAATGTCATTTATAGAATTATTATAGCTCAATCACATTGCTAAAATATAGTCATTTTGCATTGTTCTTTAATTCAAGTACATTAATTTGTTTACAGCATCTAGATCTGCAAGTAATGATGAAGCATAGCTCGAAACTAGCAAGGCCTGCTCAGCTTAAGATGTGAAAAAGATCGAACCCTAGTGTTGACTACTGAAAACTACACTGTTGATAAAAGAAGAAAACTAGCTAATTGTATCATTAATTAACAGTAGAACTTGAACCCATGTCTGAAATCTTGATAACAAGATAAATTCACAACAAACAGAGTAGAAGAAAAATGAGCTTCAAAACCACAATTCTATCAGATCTCGTAAACAAAAATGAGATCTTTTTTTAAGAAGGCAAAAAAAACAGTGGTGCTAGCATAAAGAAAACAGAACAAATAAGGGAAATGGTAAACTTACATATTTCCATCAGCAGAAGAGAGCTCAAGCATGAAGATTTGAGCTTCTCTTGAGAAATGGGAAAACACGAAATCAATTCTTGCTAGGCGAGAGAATAGGTGGGACAAACAGTCTTTCTTGGTATCTTTCACTGAGCTATAGAACAAGCAGACTTGACAAAACTCCGATGAAGTCTGAAACGGTGAAGACGGCTCAATTCGATTAGAGCAGACAAGCATATACTCCGTGAAGCTATGTGGCAGAACTTCACTGCTGCCAGAGATGGGAGTGTGTGTCTGTCGGGGTGGGGGTCGGGTGGGGGTTGGGGGTATCACCGTATCAGGCAAGGAAAAGAATGAAAAAAAGGGAAGGGTGTATCTGAAGAGACCGAGTAATAATGACTCATAGTCATACTACGTATTCTGTATGGAGTATAAAAGTCCTTTAAATTTAGAAATGAACTTTTGCTATACTTTGAGTTAAAATTTAGGAGTTTTTTGCTTTTTTATAAATCAGTGATTATTAAAAAAAAATTAGATCCAAAAGATTTATATTAAATCAGATAAGAAAAGTTTAGACCAAATTTGATTGACAATATACAGACTTGATGAGGATCCTAAAAGTTCATATTACAAACATTCAAATTAGGCAAATAATACTACTTCTTAGATTGAAAAAATCATTTACATTTTGTTAAACTCAAATAATTAATTGACATTTGTTTGCATGAAAATTAAAGCTAGATTTAGAGCTCGTTTGGTAACACTAAAATTGGCTGAATTGTCTGATTCTGCTGAAATTTATGAAATCTGGCTGAAGTTGCTGTATTGGCTGATTCTGCTGATTATTAAAAAAATTATATGAAAAATAGTTAAAATGATACTCTACAGTAACTTCAGCCAATACAGCCAGAAAAGTAACTTCAACCTTACTTTTTCTGCTTATTAAATAATTCAACGCGCGAAATCAAAATTTACGTGTTTGGTGAAAAAGCTGGCTGATAAACCTGTGATAAGCCGAAAAAAGGATCACCAAATGGCTCTTAATTGTCTCAGAGTTATCATAAGTTTATGTCAATTTTATCCTGTTGTGATTCAAATTTGTCTTGTTTATATAAAACATGTGTTGGGTTAATAGGCCCGATAGCAGGTCGACCCATTATTACCCACTAAACATGGGGACCATCAGGCCCATATGGGATATGGCCCAGCAGACGGGCTTGGGAGACGACGCTCGTCCAAGGAGTCCAAGGCCCAACAAGGACCAGATGATATTCTGGGATCCTCGGTTGGGGTACACACCAGTTGTACTGATTCTTGTCCTTCGCAGGATTCTAGGCCCAACCTGGCCATGATCCACCAGGATGATGTCAAGACGCTCGGCCTCATTGGCCTTTGCCCAATGAGTGCCAGAGAACATTCTAGGGCCCTCGGCCAGAGAACTGGCATGAGCCACACGAAGCCCGACCCTTGGGCCTCCACATTGAGGAGCTCAGATCGGGGGACGCTCGTCCATGTTCCATGGCGGGAAACCAAGATATTGGCGGGAGGCGCATTTAGTGCAGTAGATTTGGTGGTTGGGAACTTGCCATCCACAGCCCTCTACGTCAGCAACACCACCTACCTCTTGGTAGTATAAATAGTATCATTTATTTCTTTGTAAAGGATTGACAACTTATTACTCTTAGCATATACTACCTCCGTTCCTTAAAATTTTGCCAAAGTTGACCGGCATAGAGAATAATAAAGTAAAAACTGTGTGGTTGAGGTTTGTGCAGAGGAAAGAGAAATAACAGAAACCACGAAATAATTGATTAAAAAGAAAAGTGACAAAGTTTTTTGGGACGCCCCAAAAAGAAAAGATGGCAAAGTTTTAAGGGACGGAGGGAGTAGCAATTATCTTAAGCTCTTAGCAGTGAGATAGGCGAACGGCCTCGGGGCTAATAGTTGAAGTGTGTTGTATACGGACCCTTATTATCATTTAATAAGATACGGTCCACTTGCTACTGATTTTTTGATCCATCTTACTTGTTTGCTTCTTAACCCACTAAACTCTCCACTCGAAACTCAAAGAAAACGTGTTGGGCCTTTGGATTGAAGGAATAAACCTCAACAACATGTATTTGTATTGTAATCTTACATGTTTCAGATATTTTAGTTGTGTAGTCAAACATATTTATTTTATTCAATTGCATTTAAGTTTCATCATCTTATATACAACTTCAAATAATAATCTCTGAATCGAATACTAAACTTCAGCTCAATTTTCCAACCCTAAGCCGACGTAAGCTAAAAGTCTAGTGTCCTCTGGCGTCCTCCGTTGTGGGGTCTCCAGTGACCTACATTGCCCGAACTGCAGTAGTCACTAACTCAGCTTCGACAACCATCAGAACTTCAATGATATTGTTGAATTGTCAGTGTTTGCCATAGTCTTCGATGACCACCATTAGGTTATTGGGTTAACCTTCAACTAAGTGTTTTTTATTTCACTAACAGTGTGAAAATAGTGTAAAAGGCTAATAATGGAGGAAAAATGAAAACCCTCATTAAAATATTGCTAGCCTAAAGCCCCAAATAGAGGAGAATCATAGTCAAATGGAAGCTTCTATCAGAAACCTCCCCTCCCAATTCACTGAGTTGATATTTGAATTGAAGATTAAAATCGGGAACTTAACCAAAGGGATGCACAAACTCATGCACTATATATGAAAAGATCTATCACATATAACTTAGAGGTGCAAATTTCTCAATCTCGAGAACCGGGGATCATCAAGCGCCATTGGGATGAATTCCATTGAAGATGTGATGTTAATTTCCGTTATGAGTGATGAAGATGATGAACAACCAAACAAGAGATCTTATCCCATACAGTGAAGAATCATCGTCACAATTTCATAGGTGTATCATTATATGAACCCCTACTTCGTACACCCAAAGGTTAATACACAACATAAAAGGGAAAAACTCAAGAATATTTTGAATTATTTCAAGAAAATATCTAACAACATTCTTTTTGTCGACGCCATTCTGGAGATACCTTCCATAAAAAATTCTTGGAGAAATTTGTCACACAAAAGAAGAGATTTGAAGAGGTGTCTTCTATCGATCTTAATGCTGGCAGCTGCTATTGTCTTAACACAAAGGCCTTCGGAATTTCACTGTATCTTGTGCTGTCAAGACTCTATTGCACACACCATGTATTCTATATTATACACACCCATGTATTGTATATCACGAAAACCAAACCATTTTCAGACATATTATTATTATTAAGATACCCAATTTATCTACAACAAAGAATATAAAAAATTGGTCCATATTGCATGCCCATCAAAATCAAGTGAGATTCTCCCCGGGGACACTAATGTGGTAGTTTTGAAGTATTTAATATACATACAGTCTTTTTCGGGACCATACATTATTTACTATGTAATTATGTATAGTGGAAACGTAAATTCGTGCAAATTGTCCTGGAGCATGATGGAGAGAATTGTGACATATAAACAGAACTACCTCTTCAAGGTAATTTATATTACCCCTCAACTTCCAAATCTATAAAAGGCTAAAATTTTATATGTTTTCTCAATTTAACAAGTTGTTTATATGTTTCTAAATCCTATTTTGAAACAAGTTGAGACAACAAAAAATGATCTTGAGTGGTTTTGAAGATTTTAAGAATTTTGAGTGTGGTATAGCATATACTCCCTCCGTTCCTGAATAAACCTCCGACTTTCCGTTTTCGTCCGTTCCAATTAAAACTTCCACTTTCCCTTTTTGATAAAGAATTTGTGGTTCACAACATTTCTTACACATTTCTCTCTCCTATGCACAACTCTCCACCACACAATATCCACTATCTTAAACTTTGTGCCAAACCCATTTGGAAGTTAAAATGGGAACGAAGGTAGTATTAAAAAACTTATGTGTGGGGTTAAAATCCTATTTCACATGATGGTCTCAAGTGATGCACAAAGGGTGATTTTGCCACACTTGCAAAATAAAACAATTATATATAGGGGTCAGTTCTAATGTAAATGGGTCTTCTAATGAAAATTAAGAAGTGATCTAAGTCCTTGATCACTTAAGAATGAATGGAATAGATCAAAAATCACGCTGCGAAATTTTCAACCAAAATGTGCAATACTTAATAAAAAACGTGCATATAAGATATGTAAAAGTGCAAATTTAACTCATTAAATTAGTTTCAAATCGATTTTTATACTTCTTATTTTATTTTGAAGCGTGATGCACTTTTTCTCCATAGTCATGCACATTTTTACTCTATTTTTTAAAAAAATCTATTATTTACACTTTTGCCACCACATTTTTCACTTTAAAATTGATCTGATCCACTTATTTTTTTATTTTAAAAGCTGAGATTACTTCTCATTTTTCATATAAGGAATACTTTGTATTTAAACCTCCCTATATATATAATTTTTTACTATGAGCATGTTTGGTAGTTTACAGCGGCGGAACCAGACAATAATTTGAGGGGTGCTCTTATTTTTTTTTTGAAAAACAATTTTTTATTAGGATAAAATAAGAACGAGTGAAAAATAATTATAAGATACATATAGAGTGAGATTCTAATAAAAAGAGTTATTCCCGTGAAAAATGAGAACAAGCGCATTTTTTACTCGTTTTGGTACACTAGTAGATATTTATTTTACACTTTTTCACAATGAGAGAAAATTTTGATTTATTTATCAAATTTTCACCGAGTTTTTGATAAAATATAGTGCATTGTTGACTGATTTGACTCATCGGATCTCAAGTTAAATACACAAGATTTATTCTCGATCAATTTTCATGATAATAACTCTTTTTATTTGATCCGAAACTTATATATATGTATATGTAGTGTGTTTCAAATAAAAATGTTATTATACTAAACAAAAGGTAAATACTTATACTAACATAAGTAGTTTTAGAATTATTGTTGACTTTAATGACAACGTCCGTATATGTCATTATTAGAAGAAGAAATGATTATAATTAATTTGAATTGAAGAAATGAGAATTTAAAATAAAAGATATAGAAGTTCAAAAGTGTGATTTAGGATGTTTTTACTTGGACTGTAATTTGCTGGTCTGGTCTGGTCTGATCTGGTCTGGTCTGATTTCTTTGTATTTTTATAACTATCCAAGTCTGGTCTGGTCTGAACTGGTCTGGGACGAATTAAAGCTCTCCCAACCTCCACCCTACCATTTGAACTATCACAACTCATACGTTCAAATAGCGACTCCACTTTAATATATGAATACTTTCTGAACCGGGGCTGGGATATATACATATATATATACATACAGAACCACCGCGGGAGAAGGGGGAGCGCGGGCACCGGCTCGCCCCCCTAGTTCCGCCACTGGTAGTTTACACTTTACACATTAAAACATTACATGCAAATTAATTACATGTAAAGTTTAAGACCGTAAAATAAGTTTACATGTAAAATATTTAGAATAGAAAATAACTATATAGGTCATACATAGTCGACCAAATTAAACTGTGCCACAGAAGATGGCCAACAACGTTTAATTTTGAGAAGGATTTTAATCACTAAAATATTTAGAAAATAACTACATAGCTCGTATGCAGATGACCGAATTAACGTGGAGTGCCAATGTTCTAAAAGGCGTAAGGCGTAAGGCGTGTTAAGGCGACACGGTCAAGTCTTAAGCCTTTGAAGCCTAGGCGGATTTAGGAGGGGCTTAGCCGTGAAAATGCGTTTTGATCTTTTAACATTTATTTTAATTTTCCTAGAGCTATTTTTAATATCTGAGTTTAATATTAAATAAAGTTATTCAAGAACGTCATATTATTCAAATTTTCAATGAAAAGGGATTTGTTGAGTCCTTAGTCCAGCAAATATATCTATAACTTACACACAAATCAGATCTGGAAAAAGTAATTAAGGGATCGCAACCCTTTGTCCCGGCCATTGTAGCACGTGTGTCGCCCAGGGCATGACGACTTGACGTGATCCTCACTCATTAGTAATTCCTCACAACAAAACGTAACAAAAAAATCGTTAATGATAAAATGAATCAATTAGCAATTAGGCCTTCATTAGTCATTAGTTTATTTTATTCATAATTAATATTAATGATGATAATTTTGATAAAAAGTAAAAATTTAAGTCACAATAATAAGCAATGTCATCTTTGTTTTTAGAAATAAAAACCTCCTACATAAAAAATATACTCCGTATATGATATTTTCGAGGATACAAGTAGTAAAATTAGTACGAGTAATAATTTGTACGGAATAGTGAAGCAGCATATTCAATGTAATATGGAGCATTAGTGCTTTGCTATTCGACAACTTCAAAGAATTAAGGCAGCGGGCAGCTTGTCAACTTTCCCACACCGGTGGCGAAAGTAAATATCTCTTCTCCCAACCTTATAAGTAACCTCCACATGTCCTTATATTTCTTCGTGAAACGCTTCAAGTGTTGACTACGCCATCCGCAGGTCAAAATGAAGGCTAGTATGATTTTTCCGCCTTTTGTCACGCCTATGCGCTTAGTTGGCGTTTAGTTGGCGCTTCAGGCCTATGCGCGCCTTGGCGCCGCCTTTTGGAGCTTTTTAGAACACTGTGGAGTGCACAATAACTATAAAATAACCCAGATAAAGAGGAAATTTGATGGAATTGGTTTGCGGATTTTGTTCTCTTACCGCCAAAGATTTTGATTTGCCGCCCAGGTGAGTCTCCAAAGTCTAACAAATTCAATGCTCCCTATAAGAGCCCACTTTGTTAGCTACGTAGTATTATTTTTGGCTTTTTAGACTTATCAAACAACTTTTTATCAAACACGTAATTTTTGGTTTCACGCGCTGAATTGTGTAATAAAAAGAAAAAGTAAGATTTGAGTTACATTTCTGACTGTATTGGCTGATGTTAATGTAGAAGATCATTTTAGCTATTGTTTCATATATTTTTTTCTTTAATTAATTAATAAAATATATTTTAAATATTTTTCCCCACAAATAATCAAAATCAGCCAATACAACCACTTCATCCAGAACTTCATAAATTTCAGCAGAATCAGTCAATGCAGCCGATTTGGGTCTTACCAAATGGGCCCTAAATATTCTCGCTCGCATAAACGCATAAATCGATGTAAACTATTACCTCCGTCCCAATCAACTTTGCCAAGTTGATGTTAGGTGGAAAATTTGTGTGGTTGAGGTTTATGTAGAGGAGAGAAAAATGATCAGAGCCACAAAAGCATTGCATTAAAAGGAAAGTGATAATTTTTTTTAGGATAAACAAAAAAGAAAAATTGGCAAACTCTAGTGAGACGGAAGGGGTAGTTTACTATTCTCCCCCATGTAAAATATTTTACATATATAGTACAATGTAAAGTTTTTTAAAAAGTGTCCTACAATTTACATTAAATAATTAAAACAAACAATGCAAAATGTTGACATTTCTATACTTTGCTTGCCAAATGTTTACTTTACATCCTAACAAAAGGGTCGGCCTATGTACTTTTTAATACGTATAAATAGTTATCAAAGGCATATTATTGATGATTAAATGATACTCGGTATATATTCTACTATGCGCTTATTAATCGAAACGCAAATTTAGTCAACCATAAAGATTAAAACTACACCAACTATAAAGAGGTTACACCTTAAAAAATGTGCAAAAAGTACACATCACCACACATGGTAGATCACAAGCATGTCACAATTAATAGTAGGGAAAATTCCTTTTCTACACGCCGGGTTACACGTCTGTCAAATTGTCTGTGTACACAGACATTTTGACATTTTGACAGACGTTTACGAAGAAAATCGATTTTCACACAGACAAAAAATAAAAAAAAATATCTGTATCACAGACACTTTATGAAAAATTCAGGTCTAAAATGTATGTGATACAGACAACTCTTTATATTTTGTATGTATGGAAATCGATTTTCTTCTTAAAACGTCGATCAAATTGTCTGTTTAGCCGATCAAATTGTCAAATTGTCTGTATACAAACAATTTGACCGACGTGTAATCCGGCGAGTACACGAAGCCGGACTCTAATAGAAGATGCACCATTATGGGCTTTCCAAATTAAATTTCATCTATGGACAAAGACAATCATGACTTCGTACGGATATGGGATATGGATAATGTAGAGCGTCCTTTGAGTTAACCTCCTCAATCAAATTCTTCCAGAGTTTGGAAACCATTCATACGTGGCATCCACGCAATCAGAGCCTCACTTTTGGCTTAAATCCGTTTCCGAAGAACTCAATCCTCTACGTTCATGGTCTGGTTCAAATTCTTCATCATCACCTTTAGGATCCTACAATGGATTGCAGTTTTAAGAGTTTAATAAATGGTTTAATGATTCTATATAAAGTCACTTTTTGCTATCCACAGTCCAAGTTCAAACTTCAATTAAACAAAAATATATTGAGTTCCCATTTCAGCCTTTTGATTTAGTTTGAGAAAAGGATATGCATTTTGCAAGTTTTCGTCTCGTCTCTCTAAGCTATCAAACTCTTAAAACTGCAAACATCCAAAGAAGATGGACCAGAACCTCTCCGCCTTCTTATGAAGCAGAGATAGATTGTGAAAACATAGATGAATTCAATCTCTGAAATCCTGGTCAGGTTACGAGAATCTAATGAAGAGATCAAAGGGCAGCCCAAGCCGGAAGCTCTCTAATCCTTGTGGTACCGGATAAACGTAGACATATTAGCAGCCCCGAAAAACGCCAGGGATCAAATCAGGGCGGGAGGAGATGGACTGGTCCAATGCGATGAATCGGCAGTTGTGGCTGGACGTGAATCCGTGACCAATGGGCTGAGGAAGAAGCTGAGGTGATCGAGAACAATCCATTCTAATCTCCGACCATGGTGGTGAAGAATTTACAACCCATTTTTTCTCCGACGCACAGAAAGAACAATCTTAAAAACTAATCAATTTATTTAACTGGGTGATTGTAGATAGCAAATTGGAGTTTGTTAATAGAAACACTCTTTATTTATTAGCGTAATAAATTTTGTGTAAATATTTTTTCAAAAAGAAATCTTTGTGCTGGTTCAGTATGCTCAGTGTTCCGACTATGCTCCTCGGGAATCCGGTTAATTGAAAACTAAAACAGAGAATTCCCTAAATAAGACTACAAGAAGGTATAATTGCAAAAACAGCACCACAATGTTTTATTAGATAAAAATATGACTAATAAAAACTAAACTAAACTGACTAAAATACCCTTAATGAAAGAATTACGCAGGTGCAGTGTGCGTATGTTTCCCCTTCCCTTATGCTGCGCAGGTGTGCAATGTGCGCAGGTTTGAAGTCGACGACTCCACCATTGGCGCCTCTGCCACCATCCATCAGGTATGTCACCGACGCCACCCCTTAGCTAGTACGTTGCCATCATTCTCCAACAAAAATCTGTCCTCCGGTGAGTACTCTGTGCAGACCTTCATGAGGAATGCCACTTCATATGCGAGAATGACACTTAATATGCATAATGACTCAAAACTGACAATTTCGTATAGAGACATTACATTCTCAATATGACATTTTCAAATACTGTAATGACATAAAAGTGACATTTTTTAAAGTGACCAATAATGACACAATAATGATAATTTCGTATAGAAACATGACATTCTCAATATGACATTTTTAAATATTGTAATGACATAAAAATGACATTTTTTAAAAATACCCAAGAATAATGTCATTTTCCTATTCAAAAGTGGCATTTTCTGGAATCATTAGTCAAGGCATTTTGAGATTCAAATTAATCAAAATTGGTAACAAGAAATTCAACTTCAGATATATCTTCATTTGGAACTTTCAAAATTAAAATTTTATTTAAAATTTTATTGATAAAAAACTAAAAAAGAAGAGCAGAGAACAAGGAAGAAGAAGAAGAAAAGGATGAGGAGGAGGGGGAGGAGGAGGAGGAAGAAGAAGAAGAGTACATACCCGTCTTGGCTATTACAGTAGAGGTCGTGGACGGAGTGCGGCTTGGGCATCTTCATCGCAAATAGAATCGTGGCTTGGTCTGCAATCTTCATCGCAGGTCTTCATCGCAAATAGAATCGCGGCTTGGTCTGCAACATGTGTTTTGGGGTTTTATTAGATGAAGGGTAAAAAAGTAATTGAGAGTCCTATTTAGGGAATAATAAACTTAATGTCCTGTTGTGGAATTTTAACCATGTTTTATTCTTATTTAGGGCAATTATTTCAAACTAAAAACTTTATGTTTGTTTGTATCAAAATTTGACACCAACCCATGTTTCAAATAGAAACGAACCAAATTTATTTAACACTCCATTACTTCTTAGCTCACAGCCTCACAGTCTTATGTGCCAAATTTGCCCCAAAAGTTGGCACCAATGGTCAGATTTAAGGTTGTTTTAATTTGTTTAATAGTCTTAAAGTAGTACCCAATTTCATAGAAACTAACCAATTCATGAAAATAATTGAAGATGAAAATTGAATTTAAAATGTGAAATGTAAAATTAAAATAGCACAACTCTTTTAGGTTGAAAGTCGCAAAAGTATTATAACGTACTCCAAGAATATGCTTAGCGAGTGACAATATCACGAGCCAAACTGGACCCAGTTCGTCAATTTAATCAACATCTAGTTAAACTGGTCAACATTATTAAAAAAATATAATAATATACATATAATTTTACATCAAATTAAGATGAAGTTAAATTTTTTTTATAATAATCAAATAATGGTAACTTGGTAAGTATCGGAAAAGACATACCTAGTATCCTAAAGCATAACTTAGTCCTTTTTGGATTAACCGTATCATAAGTGATGACTTCGTTGACCCGAGTTAGACAAAAGTCGAGTGAGAGTCGAAATTTGCTAAGTATGGATCGAGTAAGAAATTTGGCAACGTAACAGTAGGCTTGACACTAGAGAATGCGATCCCCTTTTCACAAGTTGAAAGATGATATTTATAGTGTAAAAAACACTTAAAGAACAAGTAAACTAACTGCCCCATTAAAATATTGATCGACACGTAAAGCTAATTAATGAAAGAATAACCAATACATCTCTCTAATTGGTATGACTGTACTGGCTTTTGTCCTTGTATACCAGAACAGCTGGATAAGTCACACATGTAAGTCCGGAATCTTCTATGTGTAATCGTCTGGGTGACGTCAACCCTGGGACAGGTGTCACGTAGTGACGTAATCTCGCGTGTTTGTGATATTCAAGTGTTGAAATGTCTAGTCCACAATATGTATACGAGGTTCTGAGCTCGGTTGCAGAGGTCAACCTCAGCTGCAACGCATAGACTAAGAGATAGGTAACCTCGGTTCATGATGTGGAGTAGTAATGCCATTGTTGATATCTTAAACTCGTGGTACAGTTGTTGGCTCAGAGCTCGATCATAGTGTTGTAACTGTCGCCAATCTCGGTGAGTGTCAACCTCGATCCCAGTTGAAGTTTTGGAATTATCTCAAAGATTTGGGAACATGTTTTGAGCTCGACCTCAACGGGATCAACCTTGATCGAAGTTTACTTAGCTTATTCTGTAGATTCGTTGGTGTAAACGTTGATACCCCTGAAGTATATGGCAATACACTCCATAAATTTGATAATTTGTTTTGTGCTTTTCAAAATGATTTTGAGATTATTTTATATGTAAAATGAAATATATAACTACATCACTTTAATTTGTTAATATTCGCAAGTAATATTCTACGATTAAAGATGCTTAATTAAAAATAAAAAGATTCAAAATAACTCATTAGTATTTGAAATCAGGTTTACGGTTCACCCGAGTCGTTAAGGATGTTGTATTTCCCAGTATACACAGGCGGCAAGTTATGATATGTTCAAGGTGAATCACTTAATTTTGAGATTCCGATCGATCACACTGAAACCACCGGCCCCTGGGTCCGTTCGGGATGAACCAGCGGTTCAAGCAGTGGCGGACCCACTAAGGGTCCCACGGGGTCTCGGGACCCCATGTACCTCCAAAAAAATACCTATATATATTTGTATATATTTTATATAAAATTAAGGAATAAGTATTTGTACAATCAAAACTGGTGAAGGACACAAATACGGAGCTAGAGCAATGGTAGGAGGCCCAATTCAAAGGCTTTGTATGTGCAGAGGTTGAACGATCAATTCCCTTAGGCATCTACTTTTCTGAAAATAAAATTATGGCCAACTTTTTGTACGTGCGTACCTATTGTTATCCTATTGCCCAATTTTTTTTATAACATATACTACTACAAAGTCAATATGTATCCCCGAATTTCAACTTATCTGTTTTATAAACTAATTTGGTCATGAAACACGTAATTCTTGAATTCACACACTAAATTTGTAATAATTAAAATAAGCAAGTTAAAAACATTTTTTCGGCGAGATGACTGAAGTTACCGTAAGAGCATCATCTTAGCCACTTTTTCATATGACTTTTTTCATATCTTATAACATATAATTTAAAGGAAAAATTGAAAATAATAATCCCAACTATTGCTAGTCCGCTAACAATAATCTCAACTATTGATCATTTTTGTATAATCCCAACTATATAGATCGTCCGCCAATAATGGTCCAGGACCGCATATTACCTGCTCTGAATTTTTAATAGAAACTAAGCGCAAAAATTAAAATTTGGGATTATTTATAGAGATTACCTGCTATATCTCTTTAGAAACTATAGGAATTTATTTATAGTCCGTCACATCGAACCATTATTGGCGGAAGGTCCCTAAAGTTGGGATTATTCTGAAATAATCGATAGTTGGGATTATTATGAGCGGACCGCCAATAGTTGGGATTATTACAATCAATTTTTCCTTATTTAAATATCATTCTTTCCCAATATAGCAGATTCAGTCGCTTGAGCCATAATCGCATAATTTGGCTTGATGTGGTTTGATCTAAGACTAAAATCGGTCCAATAACAAATTAAAGTCCTTAAAGTTAAACAAATAAATTGGTAATTGTATTAAATTAAAATAGAAACAAAGGTAATGAATATATTTTAATTAAAAAACCAAATAAAATATTGCGAAGTAATTGGATCAAAATTTTCAAATGTAGAAGACATTATTTTTAGAAGACATCAACTTTATAAAATTTCAGTGCCCGTTTAGTGACTATGTTTTTCGGCTTATCAACCAACTTTTTAACCAAACATGTAACTTTTGATTTTGTGCGTTGAATTATGTAATAATAAGAAAAATAAGGTTGAATTTACTTTTCAGGCTGTATTGACTGAAGTTGTTGTAGTTGACCATTTTATCTATTTTTTCATATCATTTCTTCTTTATTTTATTAATATAATATATTTTAAATATAATTTTTCATAATCAACAGAAACAGCCAATACAGTCACTTCGATCAGAACTTCATAAATTTCAGTAGAATCAGCCGATTCAGCCGATTTAAGTGTTACCAAACGAGCTCTAGTTGATAGTAGACATTTCTTTAAAATGTTGGAATATCTTTAAAATTGGTGTATACGCTAACTATGAAACAATATGTTATTTTAATATTTTACATCTTCTTTTTATTAATTAGAGTTACTTTACAGTAGGGACCCCGTGATTCTGAGTTTCTGGGTCCACCACTGGGTTCAAGAAAGTGCAAAGGGCGCTAGTTGGAGCAAGCAAAGATATGTCAGGTTAATTGAGTCAAACAGTATAATTTAATAAATGTAAATACGAGTATAATTCTTTTTTTTTGTGATAATGTTGTTACATCCACATCTGTATTTATTGTGTAGATGCTCAATCAAGTTTTTGTATAATGTTTAATTATCATAAATTGCATGCTTAAAATAAACATTAAAAATTGCCAAGTTTTTTTGAAATCAAATAACTTCATTAATGATAATCCTTAAATATTTCCATATTAAAATTATCTTATTATAAATAACAAGTCACCATATTCTCATAAATTGCATGTATAAAGCAAACACCTAAAATTAATGAAATGGTTCTAAATACTAGTAAAAACAATATGAAATTTCAAAATATGAGCATTATATTTTTATTCCCTAATAAGAGAAAAAAAATAAATATTAACTTTATTTGATAACATGAATCTCTCTGTTATAGAAGAGTCAAGTTTTCTCAACTACCCATCTATTTCAATTTCCCCTAAACTTTCTTTCCTTCCAAGTTTCCCCAATATTTCATTTCCCTCTCAACTTATGGGTTCCTAACAGACACTAAGGTTATATTTGGTTCAAAGATAAAAGTGATGAGAACTAGCCTCCAATTTGGAGAAAGGAAACACAAGGGAAGGAAAAGAAACTAAGAACATATTTCAGCTCCCTTCCCCTCCTGAATTTCTTAACTAAACTAGGAAATGGGGGAACGTTCCCTCCCCTCCCTTACAAAAACGTGAACCAAACATGGCCTATATGAAGGCAGCGGCTATATTGGTAGACAATAACTAGACTAACTACAGAGGTAAAACATAAATTTCCCAAATTATTGTCTGTTAGAAACAAAGAGTAATAATTCCCTGCGACCAGCCAACCATTATAATCAATTTAGAAATCACTGATGAAAGTAAAACAGTCTTACCCACTTCCATCCATATAACATATTTGATGAGAAATGAGGCTTGTGGAACTTGAAAATTTTGAGTAAAGCAACTGGCAGAAAAGAAAAGAACTCTGGTCATACTTTGAATTATGTCACAGATTCATCACATATTATATACTACTGGGATTCAAATTAGGTAAACAACTCAATAAATGTGTGCTAGAGGTTGAAACAGTCCTGTCAATGTATGAAGAGAACCAGAACATATAAATTACTCCATAAATTTAACATAGTAATGCAAGCCTCACGTCAATTCAGTGAAGGCATGTGTTTTAACTTTTACAAGTTACCATTGGTCGCTTGTGCCACGAAACTACTCCTTACAAGATTCTTTACAGTAATTAACTAAACTACTCCTTGGCTTTACAAGGATTTTACTCAAAATCAAAGTTGCCTCGTATAACTCAACTATTTTTGGCAACAAAAGAAAAAGGTAAAAAAAACTCAAAATGAAACTCATTACAGGACAGAGAAATACAACAACATCCAAGCTTTAATTCCAAAAGAGTTTGTTTTAGGACAGAGAGACAAGATAAATATAAACTTTAAGGGAAAATCTGAAAGAAGTGAAATTATATTTTGAAGTATTGAAAGCAAATATATAGCCCCACCACCATGTATATGCATGAGGATCTTCAAATAAAGGAATGTAACAGTGTCAAGAACCAAAAAGTTCTATAAGAGTTAGCAAAAGAGGATACTACGTACCTGAGGTCCCAGCCTCTATTCAGATCCCAAAAGAATGAGTAAAGTGAGTTCAAAACGCTGGAGAGAAACCACAAAGGACGATAGAAGTTAACCCAGTTTTCAGGGAAGACATGATACTTAAGGGCCAATAGAAATATCACAGGTACTGCAGTTGAATACTTTAATGTTTGCTACACTTTCCTTTTTGAGATGTATTCAAAAGTTTGCTACACTTTCCATTTTTGATAAGTTTTTCCTTTAAAAATACTCAACTACCCCTAATTTTTCTACTTTTTATCTTCTTGATGGTGTGAATTTCCTATCATGTATGTTTGTATTTTTAACTAGTTTTTATTAGTTCTAGTTGTGGAAATTACACATTTTTGGTGTAATACATTGTTTTCATAATTATTTGTAATTTGTTTAGCTTAGGAGTATGGAAGAAGGGATGATTTTTAGAGAAGAAAAAGTGTGCTATTTATAGGTGTTTTTCAACACCTTTGGCCGGGTACCCGACCGGGTCAAGTACTTACCCGACCGGGTCAAGTACTTACCCGACCGGGTCCGGTCAAAATCAGATAATCCGCCATGTTCTGGTGATCTTCGCACGTCGTTTTGTCCCGGGTCACATCTGACCCGACCGGGTCAAGTAGGGGACCCGACCGGGTCCAGTGACTTTCTTGGCAATTTTGTCTGTTAAATCATACCCGACCGGGTGGGGGTTTCTACCCGGTCGGGTTTTACTCCTGGACAGTCAAATTTATTGTTTTCTTCTCTTCAAAGTCTTCCTTTCCAACACCATAATTCCTAATTCTACTTTACAACTAATAAATGAAGATTAAAATACAATTACAACTAAGTTCACACAAATGTTTACAAACTAAATAAAACGGTAAACAATACACACAAATCAATCATAAAAATATACATTTATGCACTACTAATTAGTGCATATCAAATACCCCCACACTTGAACCTTTACTCGTCTCGAGTAAATCAAATCCGGTCCAAGAAGTCCTTAAAGTGACAAGAATATCAACACACACATCCACGAGTGTTTTTAGAAACACATAAAGTATATCCCCAAAAATATAACAGTAAAGAGGGTCTTCAACTCCATATTTCTTTATCAACCTCAACCTTTTTGTTTTTTTTTTTCGTTACCCTTAGGATCCTGCAGAAATAAAAGAGAATACTTTCTCTCGTTCTCTCATTTTGTCTAGGTGCCCTTTCGGGTTTTCATCCCAGCTTCCCACATTTTTCTGTTTTAATCCTCACAACTCACTCTTATTTTTGCTTTATTTTTGCTTAAGTTGCCCTTTCAGGTTTTCAACTTAACAAGCTTTTATAATTATTTTTTTTGTTTTTTTTTGTTTTTTTTAAAGAATAAAGGTATGAATATGAGTATTCCATAAGACTCTCCCCCCAAGCTAATCAAAGCACTGTCCCTAGTGCTTGTGTCTGAGATGATTTTTTTCTTTTCTTTTTGGTTAATTTTTGGGAGGTTTTGTTGGTGATTCGTGAGTGTGGAGATAAAAAGGGTGAAGAGGTGATGAATGAAATGGGTTTAATTGGTGGATGGATGTAGGAGATATGAAGCTTTTTACTTTTGGAAATGGAGAAAATTTGGGGTGTGGTTTGAATCGGAAGAAAAGAAAATGGGGAAGAGGTGAGCCCGACCTGGTATAGGTCTGTTCCCCCGTTCGCCCGGTCGGGTGAGGTATTTTACCCGGTCGGGCGTAAGCTGTTCACCGGAGCTAGAGGCTTTTTGTTGGGTTGCCCGACTGGGTATGGGGGTCTACCCGGTCGGGTGTAAACTGTTCACCCGAGGCAGAAAGTTTTTGCTGGGTTGCCCGGCCGGGTATGGGGGTCTACCCGGTCGGGTGTTTGATATTTTCTTGATCCGCTCTTGCCTCGCCCGGGTGGTTGGCCGGGTGTTTTGTTTTTAGAGGTAACCCGACCGGGTGGGGTTTTATACCCGGCCGGGTTCAATCCCAGATCATTTTTTTTAAATGTGTAAAAATAAAATAAAACAAGTAAGCGTACCTTGCTTGGGTTGCCTCCCAAGAAGCGCCTTAGTTAACGTCGCTGTTGGAGATATTTTATTGTGAATCAAGTTGGTCATAGATTAGCTTTATATTGTATTTAAATAGTGCATAAATTAGATAGAAATCAGGCCAAGTGTTAGGCCCATTTAAACAGGCCAAAAGCCTGGTACGCCTAACCTAAACCTCGCCTATAAAAAGGGAGCCGAGGTTTAGGAAAAGGTTGAACGTCGTACTTATTATTTCATAGCCTTACGCTTATCATTCTGCTGTACGTTCCACGGTTTATCAAAGAAGGTTTTACGGTGATTCATTCTGTTTCATCTTTACGTTTAATCTTCCTTTGTTAGATCGATTATTCATTGCTGTTAAAGAAACAGGGACTAACAATTGGTATCAGAGCCGATCGAGAACGATCAGAAGAACTCCTGCAGAATACTCTGTTTTTGTTAACGTAGTTCATTCTGTCGATTTTTTGCTCTGTAATTTTGTTTCTTGTTCAAAAGTTGTAAAAGTTACACCTTTGGAATCGCCTTTTCAAAGCGATCAAAGGGTATACTTCAGTTTGTGTTTTACGCGATTTTTGATTTCGAGATATCTCGAGCTAGGCATCTCGACATCCTACTTCTTCACAGGTTCTGCTACGTTTTTCGAGCTGAAAACTTTACCAGAAGATCTCGACATTCAACTCTACAGGAAACTATCTTCAGATTTTGATTATCTGATTTTTACAGGTTGAAAGATTTCGACATTGAGGATTTCGACATCTAGGATTTCGAAATTTTGATTTCGAGAAAAGGTTTCGACATCTGGTCTCGACATTTGACTCATCAGATTAAGATTTCGAGAGATTAACTTCTCGACATTTCAAATCTCGAGATTAGCATCTCGAAATTTGAAATCTCGAGATCCCAAATCTCGAGATCCTTAATCTCGAGCCCAAATCTCGATACCGGGCCTCCTTTATCGAAATCTGAAATTTCGATATTCAGATCTCGACATCTGATTTTTCGAGATTCTGCCTCTGAAAATCTTTTGATCAATTTTCTCGAACGGGCAGTTTAGTACAGCAATGGGTTCAGAATACAATGCACAAGGGAACAGCAGTACCCCTCCTAGCCTCAGGAAGGGAGAATATCAAATGTGGAGGAACAGATTTTTAAACTTCCTCGAGCACAAAGAGAACTCTTCTGCAATACTCGAATCTTTGCTTGAAGGACCAGCTGAACTTTTAATTTCAGTTGGTGGAGATCCAGAGAACAATCCTCCTATTTTTCCAGAAATAAGGAGAAAAGTGCCGTCTGAATACACAGAAGCTAACAAGCTCAGACTTCGTGGTGACCTTATGGCCAAAACGTACCTCCTTCAAGCAATACCTAACGAGGTTTATGTTCTCATAGATAGCATGCAGACAGCTAAGGAAATGTGGGATGAAATTGAGAAGCTGCTACGAGGCACAAGCATCAGCCTCAAAACAAAGAAGACTACGATTCTCATCGCTTATGACTCCTTCAAAGCAGGTCCAGGAGAACCATTGAATGAGACTTACAATAGACTTGTTCAACTGGTAAATGAACTCAGAAAGATCAAAGTATTCAGGTCCAATCTGGAACTGAATATTAGATTTTTATCCAGCCTACATCCTGCATGGGAAAAGACAGTGAAGGATGTCAGATCTCGGATAGATCTGGACGAAATTGACCTCTGCACTCTATATGAACATCTGAAGCAATTCGTCAACGAGGTTGCCTGTGCAGAGGATCATCACACCACAAACCCCTTAGCTTTTGTAATGGATGCTCAGCCTAGAAGGACAACCACTTCACTAAAGAAGAAAAAGAAGAAGGTGGTGGTTGAATCAGATGATGATGAGAGTGACGATGACAAATCTGATCTAGAGGCTGAGCTAGCAGACTTACAGAAGAAGATGGCAATGCTAGCCAAAAGATTTGCTAGGAAGAACACTTCCTCCAACAGGCTGAGAACTTCCTCCTCAAACTACAAACAGAAGAATCATGATCAAGGATCTTCTAGGAAGGCATCATCAGCAGAAGAAGCACCTAAATGCTATAATTGCGGCAAGCCTGGACATGTGATCAAAGACTGCCGCCTTCCAAAGAAGAAAGATGCTAACTTCTACAAGCAGAAGATGCTGTGGAATAAGCAGAAAATGCTGATGGTGCAGAAAGAAGAAGAAACCTCTGCCATGATTGCTGAAAATGAGAACTGGGCAGAAGATTCTTCTGAGGAGGAGGAAGAGGAAGACAACTATGCTCTTATGGCACGTGTGGAGGGAGATGAAATAAAGGGTGATGCTGTGATCCCCGAAGGCAACTGCTCAACAAGCTCTGTAAGTACTTCACATACTTCTTTAGATAATCAACTGCAGTCCTTACTTGAAAAGGACAGTCTAATCAAAGAACTAAAGGAGAGACTAGACAACAATCATAGAGTTCTGAAACAGAATCTAGACCAAAAGTCTTCCTTAAGTATTCAACTTGAAATTGCAAAAAGATCAAGTCAAAAAGGTGTCCTCAGATTTTGAAAACTTTGAACTTAAGATAGCTGAATTAACTAAGAAATTTGAGGACAGTGAACGGGAAAAAAGCACAGCAAAGGCTGAATGCGATTTTTTGCATAACAAAAGAAGAACGCTTTTAAATAAAGTAAAGGAACTAGAAGATCTAGCTGCTAGAAGAGGTCAATCTGAACAAACTGTTTTTCTGCTTAACAACAAACAAAAGGATGACCGATTCTACAATGCTAAAACAGGACTGGGCATAACTAACCCACGTAATCTTAAGAAAGTTAATTGCCTTCAAATCTATAACAAAGATTACATGGGACTAGGGTTTGGTGAGAAAATGTATTTTCGAAGTGATGAAGATTATGCTGAAGCAGAAGAAGAAAAGAGAAAGAAACCAAAACCTGCGATTTCTTGTGATTATCCCTCTGTAAATGAAAAACAACTTTCAGAAGAAAAACCTACTTCCTGCTTTAGTTAATGCCTTGATCCTTATGCCAAAGATATTCCTCACATAGGACACCCTCTAGACCCTCCTCCAAGAGTAGGTATTGCTAAAACTGGTGAGGAACCGTGTATTTTTCCCATGGCTCAAAAGCTCAAAAACCTACAGAAAACTCTTGATAACGAGAGAGAGAGATTTGAAACTGAAAAGAAAGGTTTTGAGCGCAACTGGCAGGAACTTCTTCAAAAATTTAATGATTTGAGTGAGCAGTTTCATGCTAAAACAGACCCTTCTACGAACAAGCCTGACAGCTCACACACCTCACATGAGAAAAACAATGCTTTTAAAGGTTCGTCCACTCATCTCTCTTCTCCTTTGTTTACAGGGAATGAAGTGAATAAGGAAGGAGAAGAGAAGAATGAGTGGAGGAAAAAGAGGAAGGAAATCGCAGATGGCAAAAAGAAAGTTTTTGAGAAAAGTGCCAGCCCTAGATCTAGTTCAATATTTTACTCAAAAGTTAATTGTAATTCTGTCTCTACAAAGCAAACTTCTAACAGTTCAGTCTTGAGTCCCAAGCTGAATATTTCTGAGACATCTTCTAGATAAAGTTCTATTTATAATACAAGTGTTGCTTATGGTTATTCTGTTCCAGATCCCCATAATTATGAATGTGATATGAATGTTGTTAAATCTAAGCCTTCCAGAAAGATTAAACCTGAAAAAGAAACCAAGAAAGGAACTTCTAAGGGAATGTTTTGTATTCCAGATATGAAATATGCCCTTAGAGTTCATTCTCGGAAACATGTTAATCGGCTTTCTAAGGAGGAGATTTTTAAAACCAAACTCAAGAAACAACCGTTCAATCACAAAGCACCTGTCTTCTCTCCTCCTGAACCTAAAACGAAAAGATGGGTCCCCAAGATAAGACCCGTCAAAGCTGAAACGGAAAGGTGGGTCCCCAAGATGAGATCTACCAAACCTGAATCGAATAGGTGGGTCCCCAAACGAAGACCCATCCAAACTAAAACTGAAAGGTGGGTTCCCAATCGTAGACCCATCATAACTGAAACTGATAGGTGGGGTCCAAATCGAAGACCCATCATAACTGCAACTGAAAGGTGGGTCCCCAAACTTAGACCCACACGGACTAAAATGGAAAGGTGGGTTCACAACATCAGACCCACCAAAATGGAAAGTGCTAGGTGGACTCCAAAAACCAGACACACTGCAAAAGCAGACCTGGCAATTGGAAAGCCCATCGAAGATAGATCTTTTGTTGAAAGAGCAGCTGACCTTGGATCACTGCTCAAAGCAAGTTTTAAAAAGGTGTTTCTTGATAATAAGGAAGGACCCACTCCAAGTTGGGTACCTAATCCTATTTGATTTTTTTGCAGGACGGTCATGTGTGGCACTTGGACTCAGGATGCTCAACCCACATGACCGGAATAAAGCACCTTTTGAGCAACTACACCAACTGCTACGGAGGAAATGTCAAATTCGGGAATGACGCCTCATCTCCTATCCTTGGGTATGGGGACGTCATCTGTGCCAGCGTTACAATAAAAGATGTTTCATTCGTCAAAGGGCTCAAACACAACTTACTGAGCATTGGACAATTCTGTGACAGCGGGATGGAAGTAAGGTTCTTTGCAAAACAATGCTGTGTTCTTGACAGCACAGGAAATACATTATTAACGTGTTACAGAACATCAAATCTGTACACTATTGATCTGAAAAGCGTCCAATCCACCACTTCCATCTGTCTGCTGTCCAAAGCCTCAACTGAACAGAACAACCTATGGCACAGACGTCTCTCCCATCTGAACTTCAAACATCTATCAACTTTGTCCTCCAAGAAACTTGTCAAGGGGCTTCCTCTGCTAAAGTCTTCCGCTGAAAATCATTGTAGTGCCTGCAAAATGGGCAAAATGACGCGAAGCTCCCACAAGTCAAAATCTGAACCTTCATCTACTCATCAGTTGCAGCTAATACACATGGATCTGTGTGGACCTATGAGAGTACAAAGCATCAACGGTCGCAAATACACTCTGGTGATCGTTGATGACTTCTCTAGGTATACATGGACAAAATTTCTTCGATCAAAAGACGAAGCTGCGGAAAACATTATGACCTTTATCAGAACGATCCAGAAACTGCTACAGCACAGTGTTCGAATTGTGAGAACTGACAATGGTACCGAGTTTAAAAATAAGACTCTCACTGAGTTCTATGAATCACTCGGTATCACTCAGCAATTTGCAGCAGCTAAAACTCCCCAGCAGAACGAAGTTGTTGAGAGAAAGAACAGAACCCTTGTTGAAGCAGCACGCACCATGTTAATCCAATCAAGACTGCCTCACTTCATGTGGGCAGAGGCAATCAATACCGCGTGCTTCACTCAGAACAGAACCTTCATCCACAAGCGCTTTGACAAGACTCCATATGAGATCCTATTCAACAAAACTCCTGATATTTCTTTCCTCAAGGTTTTTGGCTGCAAGTGCTTCATACTCAATGATCGGACAGAGAGAAGTAAGCTGGATCCCAAAGCCAGAGAAGGCGTGTTCATTGGCTACTCACTGCAATCCAAAGCTTACAGAGTCTATCTCAGAGACAAGCGGACTGTCATCGAGAGTGTAAACGTTACATTCTATGAAATGGCAGACTTTGCTATTGAACATCTCCAGACCGATCCATCCACTGCTGTACCAGTAGCTTCTGATAAAGCTGAACCAAACACCGAACACGACGATGTGATTCTCGACTCTCTCTTCAGAAACTTTTACGAGAACTCACAATCTCCACCTCCAGCATACACTCCAGAGTCAACATCCACTCCAACAGCAGAGATTCCGCTTCTCACAGGACCAGATGACGTACCATCCACACCCTCAACCCCTCCAACCAATCCCAGAGGTGTGGATGATCACGGCTTTGCCATAAGTCCGGAATCATCTCCACTACACACCACAGCTGCCCCAGAGCCTTCAAATTCATATCAGGACTCAGATCAACCAATAATTACTCCAACTCCTCTAGCTCATGAGAGGAAGTGGACAAGAGCACATCCTGTTGAACAGATAATAGGTGATCCCGGTCAAGGTGTGCGAACAAGATCAGCAACAACAAATGAATGTCACTATGCATGCTTTCTAAGCAAGAATGAACCATCCAAAGTCTCAGAGGCACTCGCTGATCCAGATTGGGTGATTGCCATGCAAGATGAGCTCAATCAATTTGACAGACTAGATGTATGGACACTCGTGCCTAAACCCCCTCAGAAAACCATCATTGTCACTAAATGGGTGTTCAAGAACAAAAAGGACGAAGAAGGCATAGTGATAAGGAACAAGGCACGACTGGTCGCTAAAGGATATAATCAGCAAGAGGGCATAGACTATGATGAAACATTTGCACCCGTAGCAAGAATTGAAGCAATCCGCCTTTTTCTTGCGTACGCGGCCCACAAGAACTTTACTGTCTTTCAAATTGATGTCAAGACTGCCTTTCTAAATGGAGTCTTGGAAGAAGAAGTCTATGTCGCTCAACCCGAAGGATTCGTAGATCCCAGATATCCCGACCATGTGTACAAGCTAAAGAAAGCTCTGTATGGGTTAAAACAGGCACCAAGAGCTTGGTATGATGCATTAACCGAATTTCTGATTGACTCAGGTTTCTCAAAAGGGAAGATTGATACCACACTTTTCATCAAGCGACAGAAGTCTGACATCATCCTGATTCAGATCTATGTTGATGACATTATCTTCGCCTCCTCCAATCCATGCCTGTGCAAACACTTTGAGAAACTGATGAAAACCAAGTTCGAAATGAGCATGATGGGAGAACTGAATTTCTTCCTAGGCCTACAAGTAAGACAACTCTCTGACGGCATTTTCATCAATCAGTCAAAGTATATTCTGGAAATGCTTAAGAGATTCAACATTGATGGCAAATCTTCCATGACGACCCCCATGTCCCCAACCAACAAACTGGACTCAGACCCCTCCGGGAAGCCAGTTGATGCTACAAACTACAGGGCCATCATTGGATCTTTGCTATATCTCACATCAAGCAGGCCTGACATTGTTTTCTCCACATGCTTATGTGCACGCTTTCAGGCAAATCCGAAGGAATCCCATCTGACCGTTGTTCGAAGAATTCTGAGATACCTCAAAGGCACTGTGAATCTAGGCCTTTGGTATCCCAAGCACTCAGGTTTTGACCTAGTCGGATATTCGGATGCTGACTTTGCTGGTTGCCGGATGGACCGCAAAAGTACATCGGGAGCTGTCCAATTCTTGGGCGATAAGTTAGTCTGCTGGTCTTCCAAGAAACAGAACTGTGTGTCAAAATCTACGGCCGAGGCAGAATACGTCGCGGCTGCTAGCTGTTGTTCACAAATATTATGGATGAAGACCCAGCTAAAGGACTACGGTTACACACTCCGTCATATCCCGATCTACAGTGACTCTCAAAGCGCCATAGCCATCACCAGCAACCCAGTTCATCACTCCCGCACCAAACACATCGACCTGCGCTATCATTTCATCAAGGATCATGTGGAGAAAGGAGACATTGACATGTATTTTGTAAGCTCAGAGCTTCAACTGGCTGACTTGTTTACTAAGGCATTGGATGAAAAACGATTCCAGTTCCTAGTCTCCAAGTTGGGCATGTTGAACCTCGAGCCCGTTTAATTTTGTCTCCACTGATCTAAAAAGTGTGTGTGTGTGGGATCTGTAAATAGTGTGTGTGCGTTGCATGTGTTGAGGGGGAGAAAACTAGAAAAATAACAAAAAATAGTGTGTGTGCGTTGCATGTGTTGAGGGGGAGAAAACCTGAAAAATAACAAAAATAGTGTGTGTGCGTTGCATGTGTGCGTTTTTTTTCTAGTGTCCAAAACGAGGAGGAGAATTTTTATAATCGTTTGGGCCAAACTCTTTTTGGGCCCAGCTCTATGTTTTCGGCCCAAACTACCAAGTTTTCGCAAAGCCCATTTTTTTTCGCGTATAAAAGGTTCCCGAGAACCCTGAATCTCTTCATTCTCTCTTTTCCGTCCCAACCTCACAGAGCTCTCGGAATTTTTTTTTTCTCTCTCTAATCCTTCTCCTTCTTCTCGCCTTCCGAGCTAAGGTAGTCCAACGTTTTCATCAATCTTCATCATGGTTTTCGAAAACAAAAACATAAAGAATCACTCGATTCTGTCTTGCGAAATCTCGCACACGAATGACGAACTCGGAACTGTGCACTCTTTTCTTTGTATATCTATGTTTTGTATGTTTGCAGGTGGCTTCGTCATAGGTCGTCGAAAGGCAAAACGTCTCAATATCCCCAGTTTTAAACCTCAGGATCTCGCTCACGTCGTTTGAACTTCTCGACGAGATCTCGAGATTTAAAACTCGAGATCTAGATCTCGAGATTTCAAACTCGAGATTGAGATCTCGAGATTTGAAACTCGAGATTGAGATCTCGAGATTTGAATCTCGAGATTGAGATCTCGAGATTTGAATCTCGAGATTGAGATCTCGAGATTTGAAACTCGAGATTGAGATCTCGAGATTGGAAACTCGAGATTGAGATCTCGAGATTTCAAACTCGAGATTGAGATCTCGAGATTTAAACCTCGAGATTGACATCTCGAGATTTAAACCTCGAGATTGAAATCTCGAGATTTAAACCTCGAGATACGGTTTTCGAGCTTTTGCCTTAGCCGATTTTGACCACCACCTGCACTCCACTCTTGAGAACCAAACCAAACAACAGTTCATCTAATTTCAGGAAACCAAAAATAAAAATGGACTTTTGCACTAACCCATGTTTTTCCACAGCTCATAATGGCAGGTACACAAAAGAGACATAACATTGACGACGCCATCTACCCACAAGATAGGTGGGTCAAGGTGCTGGACAACAACTTCCAGCTGGATCTGACTGTCTTCAAGTGTCAGGATCCAGTCATCCCCGGGATTCTGAAGCGCCACTATCTCTGGACCGCCTTCCACAAATCAAAGTCGGTGCCAGAAATCTACCTCCAACAAGTATGGGGACATATGCGCACCGAGTCCACAAAAGACCGCACTAAAATCCTCACAAAGCTCAACAACATGAGGATTGTCCTGACTCCAGCAACTCTACGCTCTACACTGGCGCTCCCCGAACATGACAGCTACGATCCTCTTCCCTCTATTCCGGATCTTCTCAAAGATGTCGCGGCTCTGGGTTATGACTCTCTACTACCAAAACTGTCAAACTTCAATGGAGCATACCTTTATCGTCCCTGGAAGAGCCTATTCGGGCTAGTCAACAAGTGCCTCTCTCCAAAACATGCCGGACTGGACAAATGCAACAAGCAAATACTCTGTGTCTTCCACGGCATCTCATATAACAAGAAGTATGACATGGCTCAGCTCTTCTTCTCAGAGCTGATGGACCTTGTAAAAGCCAAAGAGAAAAACAAGTCAGGCACCATCCCATACGCCAGGTGGTTGGGGCTGATCATCCTCGACTGCATGACCGCAAACACATCCATTCCCAGACGTATTGATGAACCACACTTCATAGCTCCAAAGCTCCAATACTTCAAAGCTGATAAGAAAGCAGCTCAGGGACTGCGGATTCCGGATGCTCTGCTCAACCTGGCAAATCAGTCAAATCCAATCATCATCGCATACAAGGAAAACCTTGAGAGAACAGTCCCTATGGTTCAGAAAAACCCATCTGGACCTACCCAGGGGACTAAACCGAGAGTAAGTAAGGGTCCCAAGAGCGCCCCAAAGCCACAAAAGCCAGTGGCACGTCGGCCCGATGAAGGAGAGTCCGATGAATCTCTCGAGAGGACTCGGACAACTGAGGGCAAACCGGCGAACGCTGAGGAATCTGTTGATGACTCGCTCAGCTCGGCCAACAAAGAGGCTGACGACGAGGCTTCCGATAGCGTGGCCAGAAGTGACAACGATGATGATGATGATGATGACGATGATGTTGACGATGTGGACCACACTTTCGCTCTCATCAAAAAGGGTAAGCTGCCTATTGAATCTCCTTCGAAGAAAATCACCGCTGAGGATGCAGCTCCCATTATTGCTACACGCCCCAAAGAGCTCGTCATCAAAACCACGGCGGCCAGTCACAAAATAGAAAGTGCTACTGGCATCATCAGGGAGCAGCGCATCAAAGCGAAAAATGATGCTCCACAGTCACTCAACTCCAAGAAGCGACGCCTCGTCAAAAGACACCTTGTAGACGAGGACGAAATGCATATCTTCGCTGATTGTCAACCCTTCATTAATATAAGCCGAGCTGAATCTTTAAGTGCAGGAGCCGATATTTTCGGTTCCCGGGTAGAAGTCGCAGCATCTGGCTCAACTGCGCAAGCACAGCCTTCTCCCAGCCACTCGATAGCCTCCCAACAGGCTATTGTTTCAAAACAGCGGGACTCACCCACCTCTCTGGTTCCCTCCGAACCAGTCGAGCGAACTAGTGGCCAACAGCCCGAGGTCACCACCACTTCCTTGAGCACATCGAGTCTAGGTGTCACACTTCCTTCATTTTCTAATTTTTCTAGGACACCTACACTATTCACCGCACATACAGGTGCACGCACCCTGGAAGCAACGACCAGAGTACCAACGATGACGGTCGGAAGCCCTGCTACGCCCACAATGACTCCTTCATTGAATGCAGGCCACACATCAGCTCTCTTCACTGATGCTGTGACAACAGTTACAACCCCTGTAACTGAACACCTCACTACCGAAGACGTCACTGTTCTTATGCACCGTTTCTTGGATTCCACCATTAAGCCATGGGTGCAACAAGCATTTACCGCTTGGGCACAAGAATCCAAGACCACCCCGGCAGTGCATAGTGAACACAACCAGCCTGAACCACACCCATCACCTTCTCACACCAAAACTCAAACCTCTCCAGTCATATCCGCCACCTCCACCAAAGTCCATAGCCCTATCTCTTCTCGGGGAACCCATGATACAGAACAAGTATCATCCCCACACCCGACCACACCTCCCATCGAACTACTATCCCAACCCTTCGAAGTCCTGGCATCGATCTTGCTGGATCATCTCCTACACATACCCCACACTGACCTCACTCCCTACCAGCAAGGCGTCCTTATTGCCCTTCTCGATAATCCGGACACCAAGGGCACCTGCCGTGAAAGTCCCCGTGGTCGCAAACGTTCACATGAGGATCCCGATGATCCGGAACCTCATGAGGGGGAGAACAAGAGGCCACGGATACTCGAGCAAGGTGCCTCTACCACTCATAGCCCCCAAACCGAACAACCTGAGACTATAATCAACCAACCACCACCATCCCCTTGCCAAAACCAAGCCTATCTCTCTAGCGTGGTCGAGCTAGACAAAACATCCCGAGGCATATCATCCAGAGATACTGTTCGAGGAGGGGATGGAAGTCCTGATGATGCTACCACTGGTACATCCTTCACATCAGGCCATCAGTTGGAACCTAGTTCTAAGCTGATGTCAACGGGCAATCCAAGTGAACCCGGCAGAGCTACCAAGGAACAATCACCGCCTCAAAAGCAGCAAAGAGTTCCATACATCCCCCCAGGCAAAGACATCCATGATGCACTGGAGGAGGCGGTGATATACGACAAATGGCCGAGACAATGGACAGAATGGGATGATCTCCGGAATGAGGCTGAACAAGAGGACATGCAAAGAAACTGGTGGCTACGAGAGCTTATTAACAAATGCTCTGAAGATATCATTAGACTTGAGGACGATGAACGCAAGGAAGGGGAGAACTACAAGGAATCCCAGAAAGCTCTTGAATCGGTCGTAAGACAATCAGCGAGAAGACTTCCCAAGACAGAGAAACCCTGGGACAACGTTCGCATCAAAGCCCCCTTCCAAGAAGAAATCAGAAAGCATATCTGGCGTAGACCAGACAAAGTCAAGCCACTGAACGAACTAAAGCTAAGAGGCCTTACTTACTTGAAAGGAAAGCAGGCTGGAGGTCATCTGCATATGTTGCTTCAAAGGTCAACCGGTACACAGAGAGAACTGATGGAACAAGATCTGAAGTCGAGTATTCTCCCGATACATCAAATTCTGCAAGTAAAGGCTGAAGACTACCATGGAGTAACATTCTACACTTACAGACTTCAATGCACCGATGGGAGCGAATTTACTTGTCAAGAGAACGACTTCATCATGCTGAAACCGGATGACATCTACCAAATGCTCATGGCCTACAGATACCTTCCAGTCAGACAGAGCATAGTATACAGCGAAGGCCTTGCAGCTATCAAGAGATTCATGCTCAGACAAATCCGAGTACATTCTTCACATGACCTACAGATGGCTATTGAATGCAATCTGAAGAAGACAAATCTGACAAAGCCAAAATTGTATGGTCCAGAACTTGAAGATTTCCCAGCCTACCACATCTTCTTCACACCGCCAACAGTCACCTATCTGAACCACAAGAACGAAAAGCGTCTGATGGCAGTCAGTGAAATCGAGAAGTACTGCGACGGAACACTGAAGATAATCAGAGAGCAGATTCTACAGATGAAGGCAAAGCTGGAAGAAAATCTTCAAGAGGCATCGTCTTATGTTCAAAAGGAACACTCTACTGTAGAGAAAATTTTAAAGGCCATTGACGATCGCCTCGAAAAGAGAAATATGCTGAGGCAGTATGAACATGCACTTGGTTTGAGGAAGCACTACTTCAAATCACAGAAGCAATAAGAGAATGGCACTTGATCACAAAGGGGGAGATTGTTGGAGATATTTTATTGTGAATCAAGTTGGTCATAGATTAGCTTTATATTGTATTTAAATAGTGCATAAATTAGATAGAAATCAGGCCAAGTGTTAGGCCCATTTAAACAGGCCAAAAGCCTGGTACGCCTAACCTAAACCTCGCCTATAAAAAGGGAGCCGAGGTTTAGGAAAAGGTTGAACGTCGTACTTATTATTTCATAGCCTTACGCTTATCATTCTGCTGTACGTTCCACGGTTTATCAAAGAAGGTTTTACGGTGATTCATTCTGTTTCATCTTTACGTTTAATCTTCCTTTGTTAGATCGATTATTCATTGCTGTTAAAGAAACAGGGACTAACAGTCGCGGCACGACGCCATCATTATGTTCAGTCGTTCAAATTGGGATCATGATAGTTTATCTTCGCCACATTTTCACTCCCAGGACTTCCATAGGAATGCTTGATTTTCTGACCCTTCACTTTGAAAATCTTTCTAGGATCAAATATCCAGATTTTCATTGATTCATGTGGTGAGAGTGAGGGAAAGAAATTATCATTTAGCATGGTCAATGGAAAGTGTTTTGATCTTGGTGGCATGAGAGGGGGTATCAAATGGTTACTTAACTCCACTGTCATTTCCTGCATATTGGTGAATGAAAAGAAATCCAAATGATATTCTCTCGGTTTATTTGCAACTGCGAAAAGTGCATTTGAATTATCCTCACATTTGCTGAGGATTTCATCTTCGTCCTTCTCTACCCTTTGTGTTTCCCTTAGAGCCTCAGGAAATGGTGGCATGATATCAGGAATGGCCGGTGGTTGAGTTGAGTTTTTAGGTTCCTCTTCCGGTTGAGCTTTCTCTGTAAGCTCGTCTTCTTCCTCCTCCTCGCCCATGTGGTTCACAATGCTTGACATTTGTTTCAACTGATTGTCCAAGTTCTGTTCGTTGGACACTGCTTCTTGCGAGCATTGTGACATATTTTGTTGCATATTTGTCACATTGATAGTGAGAGCTCGGATCATGTCTTCAGTGGACATGCTGGAATAAGAACATGAGTATGGGCTATATGTGTTGGAGAATGAATCATATCTCTCTTGGAAACCAACACCATTCCTTTGTTCAAAGAATTCTTCTCGAAGCTCTGGGCAAAAATCCGTAAGATGCCTTTGTGACATGCAAATATTGCATGTATGGACATCTTGAGATTTTGAACATGAGATAAACTCCTTTATTAGAGAAATCAAGTTGGAAATTTGACTCTCTAGGGATGATGTGTTGGTATCCATTTACTCATGCAAGCTCAGAAAATAGAAAAGTAAAATTTTTCTTTATATATATATATATATATATATATATTTTATTTTTATGAGATAAAATAAAAAGAAAAGTAATTGCCTTTCCCCGGCAACGTCAAATTTGGCGCCGTTGCCGGGGAAAGACAATTAATTTTTCTTTTATTTCATTTCAAAAAAAAATAAAAAAAGAAAATATATATATTAAACAAAAATATAAAGAGTGTTTATTTTTCTATTTTCTGAGCTTAGTGGAGCTTATGGTTAAACATCGTTCCATAAACGAAATCACATATCACAAAAACCCATAAATAGAGCGAACTTTCGAGCGGTTGAAAAGTAAATTTTCTAATACCAACTCGGAAGAATCATCTACCAGAGACTCATACACCGCTAGCTCTAGCTCTAGCGAATCCGAAGAGTCTTTTCACATGGCTCTTGAAACGAGAACATTGAGGGAGCTCACATTTCCAAACCTCAACCGACAACCGCTATGTATCACCTTCCCCACTCTTGATGAAGGTGCTACATTTGAACTCAAATCGGGGCTCATCCATTTGCTTCCTTCATTCCATGGTCTACGGGGTGAAGACCCAAACAAACATACATGATAGGAAATTCACACCATCAAACTCCCCCACACTTAGTTTCTTTACTCGTCCTCGAGTAAAGCCAAATGTTTACAAGTTTTTCATGTCTTCAATAGTTCAACAATTTAACAAGAAAGAGCAAAAGACCACCAAGGATTGTACATTAGATTTAAATTGAGTTTTGAGCTCAAAGATTAATATTTTCTTGGGTTTTATGGTTTTCTATGCTGTTCTCTTGTTTTCAATTCCTTCCTTCCGCTTCTTGAGACCACCATTGCCCAATGAGTGACTTCTCTTTCATACTTTTCCATTATCTCTCCTACTTTTTTACACTATTCATTACACCTACTATTTCATCCTTAAATAATGTGCCCAGCCCTACTATAGTGAACATTAAAATACAGAGGGAGTAATAATAGTGCTACATTTATTGTCACAAGTATTTTGTGCACCCAACCGAGATTCGAATCAAGGAGAACTTAAAAGAAAACTAAGCCAAAAAATATTCAGCTTTAAGCATATAGGCAAGGCAGCTGAAGCATCAAATATCAAAGTGCTTATGGGAAAGACAGGTAGGTAGAGTGTTCTTCTCTCTCGTATCCTTATATTTCTGAAGAAAATGAAGGAGTCGGAAAAATATGGCAACACAAGAACCATAGGAATTGCAACACCCACAAATAGAATCAGCTTCAAACCATGAAATGGTGGCTACCTAAACATGTTGTCGTACTTCAAAGTTTCAGCTACTAGTAGTGAGACCTGAATATAAAATGGAAATAGAATAAAGCAAACCTGACGATGAACCATTCGATAAACTGAACGCTCCAAATCTGAAAAGACCAGCAAAAAATTAACCACATAATATACATGCAAATATGCAATGGCTATCTGCAGTGGCGGAGCCAGAGGTTTGTCCAAGGAGGGGCAAACCAAAGACTACAAATTTTAAAGTTCGTGTCCAAAATATAATAAGAACAACAATAGCGTAATAATTTAACAAAAAATTATAGTTCATTACATACTACTTGATTTACTTCTGCAACCTAGGCAAATCAATCCTACGAGTTTTCATATTTTGAAAATGCTGCATAATAGCTTCATTATCAATTGCTTGAAAAATGTCTCTTTCGATGTAGCATACTAAGCAATCCGTAAGATAGTCATCTCCCATTTTGAAAGCTCCTTAATGTCTTACCAAATTCAGTTCGTGGAAACTTATGAGATGCTGGTTGACAAGCACCTTTAACAACATATGCTCTCATCACATCATCCCTAATCCCCGGCGCATATTCATTAATTGGTTTTCGTAAAAATGGATCACTAATAATATCTCATTCATGTGTACTTTCTGTTCGGGCTCTCTTGTCCCTCTCATTCCTCTCATCTCTAGCAATATTTTCATTTGACGCAGTGGCATTTTCAACACTAGAGATAGACTGATTAGGAACAATTGAAGAACTAACACCTCCAATCAAAGACCTCTTAGTCTTAATTACAAATTTATCCAAACTCATACTCCTAAATATAACAAAAATAAGTATGAATTAAAAATGTTCCTTATACAAATAGCATTAAATTGCATCTAGAACTGAGATTTGAGGATTCACACAAATAATTTCTGACTTTTCGTTAGGGATGAGAGCAAATAATTAATATGGGCATAAATTGGCAGATGATAAACTTACTTGAAAATTGCAGAATCTGAGAACAAATGGGGAGAAGTGAGAACTAGGGCTGGATTCGGTAACCGAACCGATCTAAGTTGGGACCCAATTTTTCGGACACCGAATTTTCGGTCCGGTTATTCGATTTTTTCACAAAAACCGAATGGGTATTCAATATTTGTTTATATTGTAGGTAATACTTGCACTCAAGCTTTACTAGCAACTTAATCTTTATCAACTATGAAGGAGCGATTATATAGGCTCAAATGAGGAGTGAATCCTCTATTTCATCCGGTGTGGGACGAGTTGTAGGCTGAAGAAAATAAAATTGGAAGAATTGGGGCGGAAGAAAAGCAAAACAAGTTTAACTTAATCCGTCCTGGGGGGGATTCAAACACGGGTGATACGAAGGGAGCGTGTTACCTGTCTCCACTGAGCTACTCCGGATTATTGGCAAATTGGGATGCCAAATGTATTACATACATTACTCCCCTTTTATTCTATATTTCATTTTTTTTTACTTTTTCTGAAAATACTTTTTTATTTATTTTAACATTTCATCTTAAAATAACCTTAAGTTGTACTTATTGTTTTTAAAATTAAAAAAGAAGTCAGGGCAAGAAACATATTATAAGTAATACTAGTAAAAAAAATTAGTCGGAGCGGGGGCGCTTGCCCCCCCTTGCCCCCCCCCCCCCCCCCCTAGCTCCTCCACTGGCTATCTGCATCCCCAAGTCAGAGTTAAAACTCTAAAAGAGCTGGATGATGCTAGTGAGAGAAAACTTGATGGAAAACAAAGGATAAACAATAACTCAATAAATTTATTTCATACCTTGTATTTATTCTCCATTCACTCCAATTCCATATAGAGGACGTGCAAATTTCTTGGACCTCCAACGAACAAAGCATGGGAAACTGAAGGACGTCCAGCTAGTAGTATCAAGGAGGTCAAATTAATGAAGACCAAGAGCTGAAGGACTAAACTGCAAATATTAGTCTTTTATTATTCTATTCTATTTTTAGTATTAGATATAAAAATAAACTTTAAGCCTAAGACCTAATTCAATTTTACGAATCATCTTCTTCTTGCTTGAAGAAGGCTTTCGTTTTCTCTGCTTCCTTTCAATCCAAATACTACTCTTCAAATTCTTTGATTTCCATAAAAGTTTACATGGTATCAGTTTAGCTTCAGATTCGATCATTCCTTCCGCTGCTCATCTGTATCTCGATCGATTGCTTCTTCTTCTACGATGTCAACCGAAAATGTTCAAAACCCTAATCCTACGGAAGATCCTTCGTCGCCGTACTATCTTCATCCAGCTGATCATTCCAGTATTAGAATCATCTACGAAACATTCAACGGTAACAATTACAATGCTTGGCAGAAGTCTGTGGTTATGGCTTTCACCGTCAAAAACAAGATGAAGTTTCTTGATGGATCCATATCTCAACCTGCCTCTGATAATCCAATCTATCCTGCTTGGTATCGGGTAAACGCGCTCCTCTTATCTTGGCTTGTTTACTCTATTGCTCCTGAAATTCGAACTACCTTCCTATACTTTACTGTGGCTAAAGATATTTGGGAAGAAGTTAAGCTTCGTTATGGAAAAAGTGACGGACCTCATGTTTTTCAACTTGAAAAATCTATGACTAATATGTCTCAAGGTTCCCAATCTATCACTGCTTTCTATAATTTTTTCAAAACTATTTGGGATGAATACTGCAATTATAGAACTATTCCAGTCTGTAAATGTGGTAATTGTACTTGCAATCTCAATGAACTCTTTCAAGAACTTTTACAGAAAGATTCTGTCTATAAATTTCTCATTGGTCTCAATGACTCTTATAATGTTCTGAGAAGTCAGATTCTGTCTCGCACTCCTATTCCAAAATTGTCTACTGTCTATTCTCTTCTTCTTCAAGAAGAGTCTCAACGTTCTTTGCACAATCCTCTTGAATCTGTAGCAATGCTTTCTCATACTCCTAATACTCAATATCAATCCATTGCTTCTCCTTCTATTATTGAGTCCAATGCTCTCATTGTCAAGTCCAATAATCCAAAGAAAAAGTTTACTGGCACTTGCTCTCACTGTAGTTTTCAAGGCCATTCTTCTGAACGTTGTTATCAGCTTATTGGTTATCCTTCTAACTGGAAAGGTCCTAAGGGTCAAAGATATGAACCTGGTTTCAAACCTCCCTCCACCAATGCTAACAAATCATCTCAAGCACACTTGGCATCTGCTGCCCCAACTGATACTACTGATGTTCATGAATGTGACTTTTGCAATCCTGAGCTATACAATCAATTCCTTCAGTTCATGAAGAATCAACAATCTGTGCCCAACTCTTCTCATGCTGCTATGGCTATATCTCAACCTACTGATCATGATAAATCTTCATCTCTTACTGACAACTCTTTCAGAGGTATCTATATTAAATCTAATTGGATTATTGATACTGGCGCCTCTGATCATATGATTTATAACTTCAATATGTATACTTCTCAACCTAAATCTATTTCTGTTAACATTCAACTACCTACTAGTAATACTACTATGGCTACTCACATAGGAGATGTTAAACTAAATAATGATTTAACATTACATGATGTCTTATATATTCCAAATTTTAATTACAATCTTATCTATGTATCTAGTCTTACTTTAAATGAACATTTATCTATTAATTTTTGCTCTAACTATGGTGTGTTACAGGACCAAAATACACAGAAAATCATTGGTTATGCTGAAATTACAAATGGACTCTATCACTTGCATCTTCCTACTCATACTGCTTCTGCTCATTCTGTCACTACTGCTTCAAATAATAATTCTGTTCTATGGCATTATAGACTAGGTCATACTCCTTTTAATAAACTGAGTTCTTTTCCTATTTCTGTTGACAATAGTTCTTGTAATAATATCACTCCTTGTGACATCTGTCATTTCTCAAAGCAAAAGAAGCTTTCTTTTACTGATAGTACTTCACATGCTGCTGCTCCTTTTGATTTAGTTCACATGGATATTTGGGGTCCTTTCAGTACTACTTCTTATTCAGGTTTCAAGTATTTTTTAACTATTGTTGATGACCATACCAGATGTACATGGGTTTTTATGATGAAAACTAAATCTGAAACTCGTTTTCATATGATGAATTTTTATACACTTGTTCAAACTCAATTTGATAAGAGAATTAAAACTATAAGAACTGATAATGGTGCTGAATTCATGTTTTCTAGTTTCTATCAATCTAATGGAATTATTCATCAACTTTCTTGTGTTGAAACTCCTCAACAAAATGGTAGAGTAGAAAGGAAACACCAACATATACTTCAAATTGCTAGATGTTTTCTGTTTCAATCTTGTTTACCTATTTCTTTTTGGTCTGATTGTGTTTTAGCTGCTGTTCATATAATAAATAGAACTCCTACTGCTATTTTACAAAATAAAAGTCCTTTTGAAATTCTATATAATACAGTACCTGATTATTCTCACCTTAAAGTCTTTGGTTGTTTAGCTTATGCCTCTACCTTAACTGCAAATAGAAATAAATTTGATTCTAGATCATCCAAATGCATTTTCATTGGATATCCTTTTGGCTATAAAGGATATAAACTGTATGATTTGAATACACATAAAATTTTATTTCTAGACATGTCCAATTTTATGAAACTGTTTTTCCTTATAAAGATATTTTGAAGATCATTCCCTGCAACTCTTTAAAAATAGATCATTTTACTTCTTCTAATAATTCATATCATAGTTTCTTTCATGATAACACTTCTCATTCAAACACTTTCACTGAGCAGTCCTATGACACTTCTACTCAGGTAAATTCTAACTCTTACTCCTTTTTAGATAATCAAATAAATGCTGAATTACATACCTCAGAACTTACTAATAATTCCTCTTCTTTTCAGGATAACATTCATACTGTTAATCATGAACCTTCTCCTCAAAGAAAATCTTCTAGAGTAAGAAGTATTCCTGCTTACTTACAGAGTTATGATTACAATCTGCCTGACTCTTTAAAAACTGTTCATAAATCATCTTGTAATCTCATTAGGTATCCTATATCTAATCATATAAGTGATGACAGACTTCATGAATCTTATAAATGTTTTACTGCTAATGTCTCTACTATTAAAGAACCAAAAACATACAAACAAGCTATTAAACATCCTGAATGGCAGATTGCCATGAACAATGAAATTCAAGCTCTTGAACAAAATAATACTTGGACTCTTGTTAATTTACCACCTCAACATCATACTGTTGGATGCAAATGGGTTTATAAAACCAAACTAAAATCTGATGGTACTTTAGAAAGACATAAAGCTAGGTTAGTTGCTAAAGGCTATACTCAAGAAGAAGGATTAGACTATTTTGATACTTTTTCTCCTGTTGTAAAATTAACCACTGTTAGACTACTTCTTGCTATTGCTACTACAAAACATTGGTTTTTAGAACAACTTGACATTAACAATGCTTTTTTACATGGAGATCTTTTAGAAACTATATATATGCAGCCCCCACCAGGATATCTTCTTCCAGGTGATACAAGAGTCTGTAAATTACAGAAAAACCTATATGGCCTTAAACAGGCTTCAAGACAATGGTATTACAAACTATCAGAATGTCTTCAAGGTATTGGTTATATTCAATCTCAGGCTGATTTTTCTCTCTTTACTAAAACTAATGATAATTCTATAACAATATTACTCTTATATGTTGATGATATAATCTTAGCTGGTAATGACAAAACTGAAATTAATCGTGTTAAAGCTGTTTTACATAATAAGTTTACTATTAAAGATCTTGGGGATCTAAAATATATTCTTGGAATTGAGATTGCTCGATCTGAAACTGGTATTTGTCTTTCTCAAAGAAAATATACTTTAGATATTCTTACTGAAAATGGCTATTTAAATTCTAAACCTTACAATACACCCATGAATTCCAAACTTAAACTTTCAAAAGAAAATGGTACTGTTTTATCTGATCCCAAAGTTTATAGAACTCTTATTGGAAAACTTTTATATTTGACAGTCACTAGACCAGACATTGCATATAGTGTTCAAACCTTAAGTCAATTTCTTGCTAATCCTACTGACATTCATTTAAATGCTGCTCATAGAATTCTCAGATACCTAAAAAGTGCCCCAGGTAAGGGTCTCTTTTACTCTGCAAATTCTGATCTTAAACTCATTGGTTATAGTGATTCTGATTGGGCATGATGTGTTGACACCAGAAGAAGTGTTTCTGGTTACTGTTTTTATCTTGGAAATTCTCTTATTTCTTGGAAATCTAAAAAACAACCTGTTATTAGTAGATCTTCTACTGAAAGTGAATATAGGGCTGCTGCTAGTGCTGCTTGTGAAGCACAGTGGCTTTTATACCTATTAAAGGATTTTAAAATAAAACATAATTTTCCTGTTAATCTACATATTGATAATCAGTCCACTTATTTTCTAGCTCATAATCCAGTACAACATCAAAGAACAAAACATATTGAACTTGATTGTCATCTTATTAGGGAAAAAATATCTACTGGTTTAATTAATCTTGTACTTATCAAAAATAATTGTCAACTTGCAGATGTTTATACTAAAGCCCTTGGAAATCCACTCTTTAAAGATTTTACTGTCAAGATGAACCTGTTGGATATCCATGCTCATCTTGAGGGGGGGTATCAAGGAGGTCAAATTAATGAAGACCAAGAGCTGAAGGACTAAACTGCAAATATTAGTCTTTTATTATTCTATTCTATTTTTAGTATTAGATATAAAAATAAACTGTAAGCCTAAGACCTAATTCAATTTTACGAATCATCTTCTTCTTGCTTGAAGAAGGCTTTCGTTTTCTCTGCTTCCTTTCAATCCAAATACTACTCTTCAAATTCTTTGATTTCCATAAAAGTTTACAAGTAGGCCACCAGGTCAAGTATCCCAAAACTCATTTTCTGTTCTTATAAGCCATATGTGCCACAACTGGACTTATTCGTAGCTATAGTAAATTTGCTCACGCATTAATAATGTGACAAATTAATGGTAGCTACAAATTCCACATCTATCACCCCTCTCCTGCCAAAACATTCTGGTTGATCCCATTTTCATGCTTATGATACATCAATTGAAGATCAAAAGGAGACATGCCTTCTTTACAAAATCTATACATGGTCCCGTTTGTGAAAACATCAGGCTTCAATTTCTGCTCGTACATATCATTTAACAGCTGATCTAAAAGAAAATAATCCCCTTCTCTTATCAAACCACGTAGAAGAATATCATAAGTTGTGACATCGGCTGAAATCCCCTTACTTCTAAAATATGAATATATAGTGTACGCTTTTCCAACTAATCTCTTTTTGCAAAGGCTGCTCATGAGAGCGTTAAATGTCACTATACTAATATGAAAGCCTTCACCAATTACGTAATCTAAAAATTTCAGAAACGTTGTGATCTCTTGAGCAATGCAAAAATACAGAATCAAACAAGTTGAACTCACTACATCGAGTTCCAACCCTTCATATTCCATTCTGTATAAGATCCTTTCTACTATTTTGGAATCACCTTGTTCACATGCAGCAGCCAACAATGTATTGAAGGAAATCAAATCAGCAGGCCAACCAATCTGGTAAAAAATCTCCACGGCTTCATCAATTTGTTTCTCATTGCATATTCCTTTCAATATCGTGTTGTAAGACACAATGGTCGGATTGAAGCCTATTCCCATCATGTTATTCACTATAGAGAGTGCTTCTTGTGTTCTGTTAGTATTACACAAAATATTCAAGTATATATTATAAATCACAACATCGACAAAGCAGCAACTTGAAGAAATAATTCGACGAATGAGCCTTTCAGCTACACTTGATCTTCTCCTTTTCAGCAAACCAACCGCTATAGCAACATAAGTATATTGGTCGGGCGTGAACCCTTTTCCATCAATAAATTGGACAAGCTCGCCTATCTTGAAATGTGGCCTATGGTGTTGGCAAAGTGCTCGGAGAATGACATTATATGTAACCAAGTCTGGACTGCATCCCTTAACTTCTTTCATCATCTTAAATAGGTCCAATGATTCTTTAACTTTCCCATCATCTGAGAGAGACTTTATGACAATAGTATATGTTATCACATTAGGCTCGTGCCCTTCAGCTTCCATCTCATCTAAGCACTCAAATGCTTCCTTCCATGACCTCTTCCTACAAAACCCATAAACTAATGCGGTGTACGAGTAAACATCACATCTAAACCCCATCTTTTTCAAATAGCAAAGAAAGGCTAATGCATAATCGATATGATTGGACTTGCATAATGCCCAGAATATAGGGTTAAAGTCGCGTGATCCTTGGAAACGGTTCTTTTTGCTTAAAAGAACAGTGAGAACAACACTAGCTGTTGGAGGAATATTTGGATCATCTTTGCAGAGAGCAACAAATAATTTCATCAAACATGGTTGTGTAGGAATACATCCTAAATTCAACATAAACTCAAAAATGCTGAACGAATCACCCAAACTACCCAAAATAAATGATTTCTTCAACAACTTGGATAGCATACTAAATGATGGTAAGAAGCCAAATTTCTGCATATCCTTGCTTATCCAAATTGCATCTCTCAACCTCCCCAATGAGATCAACCCATTTAAAATGGTGTTAAATGTAATTGCATTAGGGGAAGGACCAAATCTTTTCACCCCCAAATATATCTCTACTATTTCATCTATGTTTATAAATTTTGACTTCAAGTTGCAATAAATTAATGAATTATAAACACGAACAGTAGGCTTCCAGGAGACGCACCTCATAGCCTCAATACCCTTCTTAATACATCCGGATGCAGCATACACCTGCAACTTTCGATGTAGTGCATAGCTATGAAGCAGGGACATGCCAAACCCTGTCACAAAATCAGGAGGACGACCATTGTAGGACACATCTTCACATGTCATGTGGATCATGGCCGGTCTTGAGGAAATTGGGACCCTGTGCAACAACAAAAATTGTGCTAAAATACAAGTTACTGATGAACATAATAATAAAAATAAATGTATTCATTAATAAAATACATTTCATTTAAAAAGATACATTCTTCAATATATGTGAAACCAAGCAAAATTGTTAGGCCTGACACCTAGAATATCGTTTCCGATGTCCTCCTTATCAGTAATCTCAGCATTGTCATTACCAACTGATTTTGAAGCCATATCATTACCACAATGATATGGTATTTAACACTATTTTCAACATCTACGTCTTGTTGTTCACCCTCTTGAGTCTCTCAAGCTTACTCCCTCCGTCCCCTTTTAAATGTCCCGGAAGAGGGTGGCACGAGTTTTAAGAAAAGTAGGTTTGTGTGGTTGATATTAATAGATAAAGTAAGAATAAAGTAAGAATAAAGTAAGAATGATTTTGAGCCACACAAACTTTACCAAATAAGGTATGAGACAATTAAATAGGGACATCCCAATATGGTAAAATGGGACATTTAAAAGGGGACGGAGGGAGTATTTAATAAATAATTTATCAAGAGCTCCTTTTTGAGACAAAGTTAACTTTTAAAGTCTTCTTTTCTTTTTAAGCTTCTCATACCAGGATGGGTATTTCTTTGGAAATATAGTTATTATTAATTATTGAGAGATTGAGCATGGCTTTGTGTCTTTGGCAAATGAGAAGAAATGCAATGTGCTAGGAATAGGAGATGTATGCCTTAAGTTTTCTTCTGGTTATGTGCTTACTTTGAAGAATGTTAGGCATGTTCCTGAGCTGTGCTGTAATTTGCTATCTTGTGCTTCTCTTGAAAATGAGGGTTTGAAGGGAAAATGGGGAAAGGGAATCATGAAAGTTGTGAAGGGTTGTTTAGTTGTTTTTAAAGCTGAGATGAAAAACAACTTGTATGTTTGTCATGCTGAACCTATTCTTGATTCTGTGAATTGTATGCAACCCTGTGTGCTAGGAAAACAATCTACAGTTAGTTTTCGTGATCTGCCTAATTGTACCGGTGTGCTTGATTGTATTCATGCTGATTTGTGGGGTCCTTGTAGTGTTTCCACTCATGGTGGGAAAAATTATTTTCTGACTTTGGTTGATGAGTTTTCAAAGAAAGTGTGGGTTTTGTTGATAGAGAATAAATCTGATGTTTTTGATAAGTTTAAAAACTGGAAAACCCTTGTTGAAAATCAAACTGGTAAGAAAATAATGTGTTTAAGGACAAATGTCAGTTTTGATTTCTGTGATGATCAGGTTAGTGATTTATGTGATACTTGGGTGTTTCTTTGCGTAAATATGTTCCCTCCACACCCAACCGGATGGGGTTGCTGAGAGGATGGTTAAAACTCTTTTAGAGAGGGTGAGGGTTATGTTAACATCATCTGTGCTTTCTAAAAAGTTTTGAGGAGGCTATTTGTTATGTTGCTTATTTGATTAATATGTCCCCGTCTGTTCCCTTAGGAGGAAAATGCCCTGAATCTGTGTTCACGGGCAAACCGCTTGACTTGACAAATTTGAGTGTTTGGTTGTGCTGCTTATGTGAATCATGAGAATGATGAATCTGAACCTAGGACAAAGGAATTTGTTTTCTTAGGATATAATGAATGCATGAAAGGTTATAGGCTTTGGTGTAGGAGTGAAACGTGCTTTAATGTGTTGCTAAGTAGAAATGTCATTTTTGTTGAAAATGAGTTTCCTTGCTTGCTTGTTTCTCCTGATGTTGCTCCAAATGAGGTGGAGCATTTGCCTGTTGAAGTTCATTCTGATTTACTTGTTGGAACCGAACCCAAATTTGTGTCTGAAAATGTTTTTCAAGTTGAAAATAAAGAAAATAATATTTCTATTAAGGTGGAGCATGATTTGAATGTTATGTGCAATATGTTTGAGTTGCGTGATTGTCATGTTATTAGAGAGAGACATTAGGGAGCATGAGAGAAATAATAAGTCAAGTGTTTGACTATATTTCCTCCGAGTTTGCTTTAAATGTGCTTAAATCTCTTTTGATTAAAATCTTTGTGATATTTGGTATGCTATTTTCTTTGTGTTTTGAAAATGTGATACCAAGTGATTATGTGAGCTCTTCCTGTGCTAGTTATAGAAATAATATTGTTTCTTTTATTTTTTGTGTACTTGCTTTGTGTGGTTGTTGGATTAGTTGGAATCCCCAACTTCTCTCGGTTGCTTGCTTGCGTGGTCTATTAACATGCGTTGTGTTTGTTAATAGTTTCATGATGGTTTCGGTTCTGAACTCGAGGACTGATTGGTAGAGTTCAGTTCATTATGATTTGGGTTTGCATGGTAAGCTTGGTCCGAAAGGGAACTTTGGTTCTCATCTATTACTTGTATTATCTGCATGATGTACTTGTAATGGTCCGGCGATGATGAGTCTCCTAACAACCTTGTATTGTTACTCTACACCACTTAGGACCAATAAGGTGGAGAATGTTGGAGGTATTGGTCCTACCAAGACCTCTCTTCCATTTTATTATTGACTTCACCCTATGTTTACTCCCACTGTTCCATTCCTATTATTGATCTCTCCTGTCCTTTGACTCACCTCTTATCTGGCTTTGGCCCCCTAGTTTGTCCATGGCAGTCTGTCCCTTCGGCTTGGTGTTACCCGTGAATTGTCAAGCGGCCAACATCCTATTATTAGAAGTATTAGCAGCATAGTGTTCTCCTTCCTCCTTGAGACCCTTTGTGTGGAAGCTTGGGACTGTAAACATGTTGAGTGGTGTAGCGAGTCTAGCTTAGAGTGGTGTGTGAGTGGAGTGAAAGGTTATAGACCTGAGCAGGAAAAGATGGAATATGATCCTAACAAACAGAATAAAGAGAATGATAAAAAACAGAATAAAAAGAAAATTCCATACTCCGTATTATCTAATTATACTAAAGCAGAATTCATCGTAATAAACAAAAACCATCAAAACCACATACAACACCCAACTTAAACTATAACTTATGTCTGCGAAATACCTTCGTAACTGATTAACTGGAAGAAGATCTGCGCATGAAGGAGCGAAGAGTTGGAAGAAGTCAGTCGTGTTTGAGACTATAAGCTTCACAATCCCCAAGCCTGAAACCGTAGAGAGTTACGAGAGACTATTCACACCTCTATAGCTGGACACTTGGAGAAGCTGGATTAAAATTTACCTATATCGGACTAGAAGCAAAGAGTCAAAGCGTCAAAATTTACCTCCTTTAACTATACTCGCTCCCCAGCTTGAGTGGTCAATACTCCCCAGCTTGAGTGGTCATTTCACCTAGGCGGTCATTTCATATGATTTAAGTCTCAGGGGCAATTTAAGATCTTAATTCGAGTAATGAGAATGATTATTGTGACCTTCCCAAGTTGTGAGCCGGTCAACTATGGACAACTTAGGCTGATTTACCTTTTTGTGATTCTTTGCCGACTAGGATCACAAGGCTCCGGATTAGTCTTGGATAACCGAGGATATCAGATGTCAATAAAAAAATAGAAAATAATTATACTCAGTATAACTAAAACTGAGTCGACAACGATGGGGAAGGACGAAGGATGTTGGTTTCACCACTACATTTTTTTCTTGGACTTGGGCTACTGGGCCACATAATATTACTATTAAATGTTTTTTGGGCATTCTACATTTTGAGGCCTTGGGTGTCATTGCGCTTGTTGCCCCTCCCTTGAGCCATCCCTGGTACTTACAGCTTATTACTACTCCATTTTTTTATCGTCAACTAGCCTTTTCATATATAAGTTTCAGGATCATTACATTAAAGGAAAAACAAAACTAACACCAACTAAAATCCAACAACTACGACTGTAACCCCTATGATCAGACTTAGATACGGTCACCCCTGAAAGAGCAACGCGAATCGCTAACCATGTAGCGGGCTTGACACAGTCATCCATGTTCCGATAGATCCAAACATGCTCAATGACATAAAAAAAGGCTGAACTCCCAAGCAAACTGACAAACCTAACCACATAGACGATAACAAGAAGCCAAATGACAGAATAAAAATAACTAATAGGAAAACTTCCACGGATTCTAGCACCTCGTACAACCCATGGCGGTGGTTCAGGAGGTGGTCGTATCCTTGGTACCGCTCTAATTGATCCTTCATTGTCAATCATCATCTGGCCTGCTCGAAATTCGTGCACCTCTCCTCGTCCCGCGCTCGTAGCAAATTCACCGCTAGCGGACATCTTCATCGCTACCATGCCCTTGCTACCCTGCTCACGAAGAAATTAATCACCGAACTCTGGCTTCAATGTCGTCAAACTTGGGCAAGGATTCTTGTCAATCTGCCACAAATCCAATCCCAACCTTAGATCTGCTAAGGAAAAACCAAAGCCTAGACCTGCTAGGGAGAGACCGCAGTGCTACTTGGCATCATGTTGACATCAATTTGTATGTTAACTTGGTCTTTGTCTCTGTCGATAATCCGGATTCCGTTGACTCTACTTGTAGAAAGCTCACCGCCGACTAGGTTGTGCTGCTAGATGCGGAAACCCTAGTTACGGAGGAGAGTTTCTCTCGAGTCCCCTTGCTGTCAAGGAGTCCTGATTAATAAATGATGAAAGAGGTATATTATTACTACTCCATTTAAAAAATTAGTTGTAATCACTTGTTTGAGCTACTTTGAACTATCTTATTTCATTTATATCACACTACATTTTTTCTTTCATTTTTTGACTTCTCCCTTTCCACCTTTGTTTATTAACTTTTGTTTATTTCAAAAGTAGTTTGAATTCTGAATTCAAATATAGAACCCTAAGCTCTTTCACTATCTCGATCTGCTTCTCCGATCAAATCGCGTATTATGCTCATCGTTGTGACAGCGTAGCAATTTTTTTACAAAAAAAAAGAACCGAGAACTAGGACCAAACGAGCTCGTTTAAAATGGTGCGAGTAAGGTCCAATTCCTATTTCAAAACTTGGTAATTGGTATACCCGCTTTCTGACCGCTTCAATTGTTTGATTTTAAAAAAAGAACTAATAGGTTGATGGATCGTTACACTTTCTGATAATATATAATACTACGCATAAAAAAGTTCCTTTAGTTCATACTCCGTATAAAAAAATGATGACAATAAAATGGAACCAACATGATGGAATAACAAGCAATTCTTAAAAATTTATCAATTACTCAAACCGATTGAGAGTTCAGACTATGCTCACTCCTAATTTTTACTCCTATTTAGAGCAATTTATATAAATACAATTATGTATTGGATAGTTCATGGCAATTAAGAAACCTTTGAGGCCTTGAACCTTTTTTCAAACTAATCAATTCGGATTTCGGAGTATTCTACTTCGAATAAGAATTGGAGCAATAGAATCCACGGGTTCAAAATTCAAACCATTTGACCAAACATCTATGCGATTCAAGTTTATTTTGGATAACAGATAACTTGTGAGCCTGTGAGGTAGTCTTTGGATGTAGAATCTAGTCTTATTTAAGGTTCTTTTTCTTCTTATTTAAGGTTTAGAAAAGACATTTATATGTAAAAAATAGATAGATGAGTGTCACAGCTCATTAATATAAAAAGAAACAATCACCTGATTTAGAATAAAAAGTATTTAACGCAAAAAAATACTTAATTCAAATAGATAAAATGTTTGATCCATCAACAAAATGATAACATGCTTTTTTATTAATCTTTGAAACATACTACATCCGTTCCGATAAGTTTGGAGCAAATACTTAAAAAATGAAATTGTGTGCTTTATATCTAAACATTTCTCATGGATTTCAAATATAGTTTCTTGTCCCACTATTATTTCTCATTTTTGGTCCATCCGCAAAATTTGATTCAGAATCATCCACTTTAGAAATTCCGGTATCTAATCTTAGTTGATAGAGTAATTAACTGCAAAAAAGTTCACATTAATAACAATATGATTTTTTTTCTGGTTTTTTAAGGGAAGCTCATCATCTATACCTAGACAACATAATCGTCTAGGGTATTCTATATACTATTGGGAAAAGATCATACTCTGTAATGTGAAAAAGAGCAAAAAGAATAGAATGTCTATAACTCCGTTGACTATTGGAGTTATAAAGAAGAAAGGGGGAGCAGCCCTATACATTATGATTATTGGAGTTGACTAACTTTTCTTCTTCGCTTGACAGATCAGTGATGGATAGCTGAATGTTTGATTTGTTGGTCATTTTATTCCACTCATTTTCCACACGGAAGAAGGCCCACTGGAAGCGCCGGAAGATCTCCAGGGCAGTAATTGTGAATAATGTTATGTAATTGTGGCGGAGATGGGCAGACAGCTTGTATGTCCATGTGCATCTAAGTATCAGGTTGCTCCCAATTACCCATATATAAACCTGCAACGTCCCAAGTTTGAGGGGGACCCACAAGTCAATATGATTCGGACTGGGAAATGCAATGGAAAAATGCCCAAGGAAATATTTTGTTTTCTTTTTGTGTGTCTTTAAACCATCTTTTTCAATTTTCCCTAAACTTTCTTTCCTTCAAAGTTTCCCCAATATTTCATTTCCCTCTCAACCTATGGGTTCTTAACAGAGACTAAGGTTATGTTTGTTTCAAAGAGAAAAAGGACACGAACTAGCCTCCAATTTGAAGAAAGGAAACACAGAAAAAGGGAGAGAAACTAAGAACATATTTTAGCTCCCTTCCCCTCCTGAATTTCTTACCTAAACTAGGAAATGGGGGAACGTTCCCTCCCCTCCCCTCCCCTACAAAAACATGAACCAAACATGGCCTAAATGAAGGCAGCGGCTATATTGGTAGACAAAACTAGACTAACTAGTAACTACAGAGGTAAAACATAAATTTACCGAATTATTGTCTATTAGAAACAAAGAGAATAGGGTAAAACAGTCTTACCCACTTCCGTCCATATAACATGTTTGATAAGAAATGAGGCTTGTTGAACTTGAAAATTCGAGTAAAGCAACTGCCAGAAAAGAAAGAACTCTGGTCATATTTTGAATTATGCCACAGATTCATCACACATAATATATTAGTATATTACTGGGATTCAAATTAGGTAAACAACTCAATAAATGCTTGCTAGAAGTTTATACAATCCTGTGAATGTATGAATAGAATCAGAACAAAAAATGACTCCATAGATTTAATACAGTAATGCAAACCTCAAGTACAAATTTTGGCAAACTTCGCCTCACCGAACAAAAAAAGAGTCATGTTTCATCTTTTTATTTAGTCAATTCAGTGAAGGCACGCGTTTTTACTTTTTACAAGTTAACATTGGTTGCTTGTGCCACAAAAACCAATTCCAAGATTCTTTACAGTAATTAGCTAAACTACTTCTTGGCTTTACAAGGATTAGGATTTTACTCACAATCAAAGTTGCCTTGTAAAACTCAACTCTTTTTGGCGGCCAAAAAAACTAGAAATGAAACTCATTACAGGACAGAGATACAACAACATCCGAGCCTTAATTCCAAAAGAGTTTGTTTTAGGATAGATAAATAAATTTAAACTTTCATAGAAAATATGAAAGAACTGAAATTATAATTTGAAGTCTTGAAAGCAAATATATAACCCCACCCCCATGTGTATGCATGAAGATCTTCAAATAAAGGAATGTAACAGTGTCAAGAACCAATAAGAAGTATAAGAGTTAGCAAAAGAAGATACTACGTGCCTGAGGTCCCAGTCTCTGTTCAGATCCCAATAGAATGAGTAAAGTGAGTTCAAAACGCTGGAGAGAAGCCACAAAGGACGATAGAAGTTAACCCAGTTTTCAGGGAAGACATGATACTTAAGGGCCGATAGAAATATCACAGGTACTGCAGTTGAATACTTTAATGCTGAAACCATATGTCAAACAATAAATATTAGTGCTACATTTATTGTCAAGGCCTCAAGGGTATTGTGTCATTTGTGTGCACCCAACCGAGATTCGAATCAAGGAGAACTTATAAGAAACTAAGCCAAAAAAATATTCATCTTTAAGCAAATAGGCAAGGCAGCTGAAGCATCAAATATTAAAGTGCAGATGGGAAAGACAGGTAGGCATATACCATTAAGTAGAGTGTTCTTCTCTCTAGTATCCTTATATTGTCGAAGACATTGAAAGAGTCGGAAAAAATATGGCAGCACAAGAACTATAGGAATTGCAACAGAGTGACTCCCACAAACAGAATCAGCTTCAAACCATGCAATGGTGGCTACCTAAACATGTTATGGTACTTTAAAGTTTCAGCTACTAGTAGTGAGACCTGAATATAAGATGAAAATAGAAAAAAGCAAACCTGGCGATGAACCATTCGACAAACTGAACGCTCCAAATCTGAAAAGACCTGCCAAAAATTAACCGCATATTATACATGCAAATATGAAATGGTTATCTGCATCCCCAAGTCAGAGTGGGAAACCGAAAGGAGCTTGGAAGATGCTAGTGAAAGAAAAGTTGTAACACCCCCTAGCCGGCCCGCCAGGATCGGCAGGGAGCGCTACCCGTGGTGCCGGAGCACCAAAGCGTCAACTTACTATTTCATTTCTTTTGAAAATACTCCATGAATACTGTTATTGTAAATAGGCTAATGATAGTAATTTTATAAGAGTTCAGAATTTCGGAAGCCTCCACATTTTAAACATAACACCCCTACCCAGCCTGGAAGGCTAGGGCAAGGGGGGTGTTACAAAAGTTGATGGAAAACAAAGGATAAACAATAACTCAATAAATTTATTTCAGTTATTTATTGAAACCCGTATTATTTATATCTATTATATCCAGACTAAGAAATCTAACTATACAACTTCTTATTTCATAAATCAATCATGCTTCATTTTAGTTGTATTTTCCAAGGCAGACTACTGTAAGCGAAATCAGGGAGGGGGTGACCAACCCAAGTTCATAGTAAATACAAGTGGAAGAGAAAATAAGGTTAAGATAGCTAATAAGTTTTGAAAAGTACATGTTTTCATGTTGAGGCAGTTCGAACACAACATGCCAAGTGTTAGCAACATAATAAGCTCGAACAAAGTGATTCTACATATTGGCACTTTTCTCATAATATAAACTTGAATAGTTGTGTGGAACAAGAACATTCATTACATCATAAAAACTGGGAGTAGGGGCTAGTCTAACCAAACACCTTTTTAAGAGAGAATAAATCAGTTAGCATTTACTTCTATTTACGGTGTGGTGGAACTATGGGACACAGGCATGAGCCAGTGGGTTTGTCCCATACAATTTCATTAAGGAACATGCCAATATATGCTTACCTTTGACATGGATGTAAATATATCGGCCAAAAAAAAGTCCGGAAAAGTAATTGCCTGCAATCATAGAATAGAAATTAAATAAAAACATATTCGTTTTCAGTGAGAATGTGTTGTGTGTCTGAAACCTCAAGCAATAGAACCATGACAGGAAGCTAGGCTCCACCCAAGAAAAAAAACTTTGCTGATTTAAAAAATGCAACACAAACATGCCTGTAGTGGGAATACAATCCTCCAAGAGGTCCTCAGGAAAAAGAAACGAGTTGATAAATAAAAAATATCAAAGGGAGATATTAGTGCCATTGCAAGAACAGCATATAAGAGGACCTGCACTTGCATATAGTCAAAGTTAGTATCATGAATCAAAAACTCATTAACAGAGAAAATAGATGGCTGGTGAAAAGCCTTGTTTTCTGTTACGTAATTCAACATTTATGTGAGAAACTGAGAATTTAATGTTAAGATCACAAACTCGAAAACTTGAAAACTGTAGAGAATTTACTATGACTAAATATTAAAAAGGGTGTAGCCAACAGCATATATATGAAAACAGATTACAAATGTATTGGAAGTGGAAGCATCTATTACACTGGTTGGGAGGCAGCCAAAGAGACTTCTCCATGTGAATAAAGATATAGATACGCGGTCATGCTAGTAGGGACAATTATTGTCATCCAGGTAGCACACTGCAATATGAAGTGAAGGCAAGCATGTCACTGTACAGATTTGAGTAGATGTTCACAGTTCACTTGATTAAATAATTTACCCTCCAAATTTCTCTGTGAGTGAGATGATTCTGGTCGAGGTCAAAAATCTTAGCATAGTTAACACTAGACTGCATGAAGACCCATAAGTTCACACCCCAAAACCAAACCATCATAGTCTGCAATATCAAACAGAGGGAAACTGAGGAAACAATCTTAAGTTCACACTCATACTGAAAGCAATAAACTGATAAAGATATACTCCCTCCGTCCCGCAAAATAGTTCCCGGTTTCCTTTTTGGGCCGTCCCAAAAAATAGTTCTCATTTCCCTTTTTGGAAAGTTTTGTGTGGCTCACATTCATTTACCTTTTTCTTAGTCAACCACAACCATACATTACCACTTTATTCCCACTTTCTTAAACTCCGATCCAAGTCAATGCGGGAACTATGTTATGGGACGGGGGGAGTAGCTTGTAAGGTCTTTAAGAAAACTGAAAGCAAACTTACCACAAGTAGTAGAGGATTGTAATACAGAAAAGCCTCGTATAAAAACAAATCCCTCAAGTTTGCACTCATTCTCATAACTGAATCCCAGCTAATCTGCTGATTGTACTCAGATATCAGCTTAAAGAAGTTATAGAAAAGAATAATTCCATAAAATGATATGTTATCATATTGTGTAGTACAGGGGTTATGTGAACAAGCCATGAGAATACAATTCACACCGACCTTACAACAAGCGAACCCCCACATGAGAAAAAGAACTACCTGAAAATGTTATCTTTGTTAGACACTTCTACAAATACACTATATAAGATTTGAGACAAACAGTACCCATAACCAGCATGATATACTACTATGCTTACATGCAACAACAGAAATAGCATGGAAAAATGAACAAGATATCCAGCATTCCAGTGTCATTCAAGAATATCGTATACCTCTCCAGAGAAAATGAAATACTAATCCAATGGCAATTCAGTGTTTTAGGTATATAGCCAATTACAAAACTTAATTCTAAATCATATTTCTCCTGCACATTTAGTCCACACTAAGTTTGTTATTTTTATATCCACACACCCTTTGAACTGAAATAATGTACCCAGAAAACATGGTCAATGAACTCCTCTATAACAGCTATAGCAAGATGTTGTACTTGAATGGATAAAAGCAAATTGTAAAGCTATCCTGGCCATTGATTTTGAGAGGCAAGTAGGCAACTAAGATGGAATGAAGACCTTAAATCTCCAAAGCAAGACCGGAGATGGCAATATTGCCGTGCTGGCCAATGGTGTGTTCACACCCTTCATTTCGTTGACCTCAGTTGCATGCAGAAAATCTTCAGCACTACTTCCCAACTCAACAGTACCTAGCAGTTTATTATTAACTACGGTGAGCACATACTGTTTAACCACTTCAAGAAAAGAGATGGTAATCAATTGATGGATTTACCGATACTCAAAGACAAAACCACCCCTTACCAAAGTCAGAAACAACTACTCGGCTTCCAGACTTCCGTAGATGCGGACTGTTTGCATTAGCACTCACAAGGCCTCCAAACATAGATGGAGGCAACAGAAGAAAAATTACTACCAGAATGTCCTTCCCTGTCCCAAACATACAACTAGGGGAAATAAATTGATATTTCAAACAAAATGGCTAATGGAAAGATAACAAGCAGGGTTGTTAAGATCACACGTTAACTTGTAAGATCTAACAATCTTAGGCCTCGGACAAGTCTGGGTGGTCGGGGTCATAACTCATAATTAAGACGGGAAATTTAGGTCTGAATGACGGATCAACGTGCGGGATGTAAAAGTGCAGGATCTCACCACGTCGATCTGCCAGGGGAAATGAAGGTATAGCAACCAACAGGGCACTGGACCAGGTCCTTGTACAGAAAAGATGGAAACATCGGCATACAAAAAACAACTTAAAAGGAAAACGAAATCAAGAGTCTTGACGCAGAAAAAGTGAAAAACTGTAAAGATGCACCTTAAAAATGAAATCATTGTTTTATATTTTATAAAAGTCTGTCTCTTGTTCATATATATTCTAAAAATCCAGTAGGGGCCAAAAAAATAATATATAAAACTACTTCAATTACAAATAAAAGTACAGTGCAGAAAACAAATATCACAAATATTTTACATGAATAAGAGTTTTCATTAAAACCGAATACACAAAAACACATCATTAGTCAACACAATTGTTCTCTAAGGGATTTCATTAGTACCTAGCAAGTACTAATTTTATCAATGACCACATTAGCTTTTCTAAATGATGGTTTGTAAAATTTTGAAATTTTATAATCAACCAGAATTCGTTTGCACTAATTTATGTGCATTTCCATAAAGCAGCAATAAGTCAATAGCAGTTAGGGGCTGCAATCAATATCGCCTCTTGCGAATTCTGGCATCAAATGAACCAGGTTTGAATTTACATTTTAACGAATATGACAGTGGGTTCGTCTATGGCTTTCATTTCTCATTTGATTTTTCCATCGCGTATTATTGATTGGATTGACCAATATATGAGATAAAGCAGGGGTAGAGCTAAAAGCGTAACTAGCATTTTGGGGCACTTTACCTGGATGGATTGCTGAGTAGAGTGGCGGAAATCCTAGGATTCTACGGGTTGCGGTCGACGTTGGGGGGTTGCAGGGGTGCCGGTGCAGGTCGTTGGCTCGTCTCTCGTCTCTGTCGTCTCGGTCGTTGCGATCCGAATAGGCGGAAGAGTGCGGCGTTGCTGACTTATTAATACACTGGTTGAAAAGTAAAAAATTGTTTGAAATTTGAGTAAAATGAAGCGGAGGAAATTAATACGGCTAAGACAAAAATATACTACCTCCTTCTCGGTCATTTCTTCCAATTTTTCTTTTTGGGCCGTCCCAATTAATTCTTACAATTTCCACTTTTAGAAAAAATATGTGGTTCACATTCATTCACATTTTTCTTACACAACTACAACCATACATTTTCACTTTATTCCCACTACCTAAATTTGCGATACCGGTCAAAATTGGAAGAAATGACCGGGACGGAGGGAGTAGGTTTCTTCCCGAAATAGGACATGTTTGGTTTTGCCTAAATAGATTAACCATTTCATTTTTACCCCCAATTGAATTAATTAATTAATTAATCAATCCAATTAAGGTAGTCTAGTGGTGGCGGCGGCGGTGGATTCTGGCGACAGCGGTGGACGACGGTGAACGGCGGCAAAATCTGGCTGGGCCGGAGGTCCGGCGGCGGCAGCCAGCAGTCCAGGGGCAGCAGATGAGGGCATTTTCGTTCATTCATAAATAAAAAGTCCTATTTAAGGATGTTCAAACTAGGTACTTCTATTTTGGGGTAAATCTCTCAATGAAGTGAAATGATTGATATAAACCACATATTTCTCGTCAATAAATAAAACATGACATTCATTTCGAGATAATTCAAAAAGGAAAGTATGACAAACAAAATGGGATACGGGAAATATCTTTTAATTAAACATGGGGTCTGTGAAAGGTTTTAGAATCACTAACGAATAAAGTAAAATGAAGTTTGCTGTGACCTGGTTAATAAAATGAAATCGTTTTCTTGTTTTAATGGGAAATAGTGAATAAGTTAATAATAATAACAACACGATGGTTTTGTAATAACAAAAAACGATTCTAGCTATCGGGAAGGGCCAAAGATGAACATAAGGATATAAAATTCAAGAATGAAGTAGTTAGCAGTTTAATTCAAGTGAAATTTGACTTTTTGAGTTAAATTTTGTAACTTTGATCGGTAATCAGTCAAAAATCGTATTACTTTATAATACCAAAATAATTTTGAATGCTTCATTTTAATATATACAACTTATTGTTGAAATGTTAGTTTGTTATAAGTGTATATGAGTATTGTTATAAGTTTTACAAGTGTATATATTTACATGTCAACGGTCAAATGTTAATATCGGACATCGTGAAATGTTTATCACAAAATTAATTGAGAAACAAATGAAGTATCTTATACCCTCTCCATTTCATTTTGTTTTTATTACTTTCATTTTAAGTTATTATTTCTATTTTAAAACAAATTTTCAGTTCATATTAATTTGTGTTTGTTCTATTCAAAATGTATTCATACTTTTTAATTTTCAACTATTTTATTATTAATAAATACTCCCTCCGTTCTTTATTATCTGTCCTCTTAGTCTTTTGCACGGGTTTTAAGCGGAAAATAATATGGATAGTGTAAAAGGTGTAGTGGGTTGTGGGTAAATGAAAAAGTAGGAAAGAGAAAGGGGTAATGGTAATAAAAGTGAGAGTATAAAGGTATTTTGATTGAAAAAACTTACCAAAAAGGAAAGAAAAACAAATAATTAAAAACATCCCAAAATGGAATATGAGACGGTTAATAAAGAACAGTTTCAGTAATCCCGAAAGCAGAAATAGTGACAGAATAATAAAAGCTATTACCTCCGTCCCAATGGACTTTGCACTTTTTAAGTTAGTAAAAATTATGTGTTTGACATTTGTGCAGAAGAGAGAGAAATGAGTAAAACAACAAAATAGTTACTTTAATGAGTTTGGGACGACCAAAAGCTAAATATATTCGTTACCGCTATGATTGTCCTATTTTACCTTATCGGTCCGTCCCACTATGATTGTCTCATACCAAATTTGGCAAAGTTTGTGTGGCTCTAAATCATTCTTACTTTATTCTTACTTTGACAATTCATTATCAACCACATAAACAACTTTTTATTAATTTGTGTGTCACTCCCTCTTGTCTCATTGTTAGCGGGAAGGAGGGAGTATTTACTTGGGCTTTATAGGGCAACTATTTTATACTCAAACTCACGCTTCCTTGCAAAGCCGTTGTCCTCTCAGATCAACCGTCCTCCGTCGCCGATTTGGAACATCAATGATCCCACGCTGCCGCAGGTGTAAAACCGGCGAATACACACTCGTCGGAAATGGCTAGGAAAACCGCCAAGATGTGGATACGAAGTGAGTTGCTGCTGGAAGTCCCGAAGGCGAGATCCCGCCGATCCTACAGCTCGGATTCGAAAGTGGTGGAATTGAAAGCGCTGAAACCATTCATCATGAAGAAGGTTCAGAATTGGGCAAAGGATTACCGTTTCCATGAGACTGCCCCTGTGGCTCAGGAAGTCCTCAAGTCCCGAGATTTACTCTACAGCGGTGTGTCCACCCTCCTCCACCATTTGCCTGTCTGGGCGTGCAAGTAATTGTTCTCACTGTTGCAGATGATCTGTTTGTTTGGAATACTTTTCTGAGCCTATGATAATAACCACTTATGTGTTCATATTTGTAGCATTTTAAAACACGTGTCTACCAAATTCACCCATTATCCAGAAATAATATTAATATACATCGGTGATAGTTTTCCTTTCCTGAGGTAAGAAAAGAGTATATGCAAAAGTTTCAAATATGAAAATTAGTTCAGAAAATTTAGATTGCTTATTTTAAGTTCAACTTCCAAGTAACATAATTGTGGAATCTGCTAAGTAAATACTTCATTAGAGCTTTAAACTTTAAAGTATGCTTTTATTTGACAAGCAATCTCTTACTGCATTTCAGAAACAAGTTTCTATTTGTTTGGCCTTCACTAACAACCTTTTATAAAAATGATACTTTTTTTATGCCCTTTTACGTAAATGAGCTACTCAACTAAACTAATTTTACCGAACACTTCTACCACCAATCGTAGCTTTCAACTTTAACACTTCTAGCTACATTCTTTTCAACTTTGAGCTTGTATTTCAGCTAAATACATTATAGACTTACTATGATTTCTTCTTAGGGAGAACTATCAAATAAGCCCTCGAACTTTCATAAAAAGTGCAAATAAGCTATTTTTTGGGGCGGTTTCCTGTGGAATTTTTTGATGAAAGTTTTTGAGCATCTTCTTCATTAAGTCTAGTTTACTCATACCAAATTTCAGCTAAAAATTCAATCGAGAAGGCAGTCAAATGATTTTCTGAAATATAACGCGCTGCCTAAATGCACAGTTATCTTCAAAAATTCATTTGACCGCCTTCCCGATTGATTTTTTAGCTGAAATTTGCTATGAGTAAACTAGACTTAATGAAGAAGATGCTCAAAAAATTTCATCAAAAAATTCCACCGGAAACCGTGTCAAATGGCCAGGACCGGACAGAGCCTCCTATAAAAGGACTTATTTGCACTTTTCATGAAAGTTCGAGGGCTTATTTGATAGTTTTCCCTTTCTTCTTATGATGACTAATCCCTTCATAAGCTCAATTAACTGATATGACACAGTCTATACTGTGTGAGTAGAGACCCTCTAGTGCTTTTTAACAGGCTGATTATATCTATGTCGAAAATGCTTCTTACATTTCACTTCCAGAGTGTACCATATTTGGGATTGCAGAATCCCACATTTTATTGTAAATTTCCTTTCATATAATTAGAAATGGTAGGGAAAACTACGATCAATATCCAATACTATACCTGAATTTTCTTTACTACAAGGGCTTGTTTGGTTTGGCTGGAGATGGAATGGGAGTGCTAATAATATATCAAGTTATTCTGACATTTAGGCAACTAAATAGAAAGTCAGGATGAAATATTATACAACATCACAATATTTAATTTAACATGTACTCCGTACTTATTCCTGATCATAGTAGTCAATGGCGCAAATGGTGATTTCCATTTATTGCCATTGGCGTTTAACCGTTTAAGGGCCTATCGCCACAAAAGTAATCCCTCATGTCAATTATACATGTGGCGGGGCCATTTGTGCACCATCACCATTTGTGCCACAAGTTGGCTCATATTTTACTCAACTTTATATTTTACATATAGCCATATAGGGCCATATTAATTAAATCCTTAACCCTAATTAATAATTGTCGATTAAGACTTATGCCACAATAAAGAATTAAGAAACGTAATACCCAACTGAGGTAAATGTTATTAATACCTGAATAGTTGATTGTTTTCGGTCATTTTCTTTTACAAACTCCATATACACTGAGGTATCCTCATTTTTACCTTATTGTCAAGACTCATATGAATATAATAGGATATGTAATATATTAATATCAACATATCTATTATTAAAGAAAAAATTCATCTTTTGGTCCCACGACTATTATATCACTTCCACATTTAGTCCCTTACTTTCGGATTGTCCACATATAGTCCGTGACCATTATCCCCTCACCACCCCTCGTCCTTCCGGCCAAAATTCCGGCAAATTTAATGTAGATTTTAGGTATTAAAAACCAAATTTAATGCAAAACTTGATATGAAAAACCCAACCTTATATAAAATTTAATGCAAAGACTGATTTTGAGGTTGATAAGTGGACTAAATTTGCCGGAATTTTTGCCGGAAGGACGAGGGGTGCTGAGGGGATAATGGTCACGGACTAAATGTGGACAATCTGAAAGTAAGGGACTAAATGTGGAAGTGGTATAATAGTCATGGGACCAAAAGTGGAATTTTTTCATTATTAAATATTAGAAGTTAGAGATCTGTATATTATGACAGAGTATATAATATGTAATTCATGATTATACTAGATATTAATATATTAGTCTGCTAGATATGCTTGTTTAATGATTCATTGAATCGTAATAGTTTGCATATTCTCAAATGGTCAGATCCCTCACTTTTAAACAACTGCAATTTTTAAAAGTACAAATGTACAGTGTTTATAAACACGGCAGTATGGCAGGGTTCTTTTCCGGTTTATTTCTAGCTTGTAGTTTATGTTTGTTTGCACTTTGCATTGAATTTGCAGGTTTATTTCCAATTTGTTTCTAGTTTGCTTATCTTTTTATCTTTTTTCCTTCTTTTCCTTTTGGTTGTGATATCATGTATCGATTCATGTTAGCCGATCCCAATATCTTTTGGGACTAAGGCTTGGATGTTGTTGTTGTTGTTTCTAGTTTGCGACTTGCAATTTATGCAGACTTACAGTTTATTTATTTATTTTGGTACATCGGAAAAGAACAGACTTACAGTTTATGTTTATTTGCAAGTTTAGTTCCAGTTTATATCTATTTTATAGTTTATATTTATTCATTTAAATTCTATTTGTAGTTTATTTGCTGGTTTTCATTCTTTAAGTGTGTTTGATTAGTTATTTTGGTGGATGAACCATATAACGATATTGTCTATGGTTCATATTTATACTTTTTGTTTTTTGTGTAATACGGTGACACAATAAATTTGCCATGGCCAAGGCAAACTGCCTTGGCTCCATGATGATCATTTGGTCACCATATGCCATGACCACTGTTTTTTTCCATGTTGTTGTTGTACTAGAGTCTAGAGATAAGTTTTTAAAACAAAAATCAAGCATCCCCTCCCCCCCACTGGAATCCCAGAACTAAACCAGCCATACATAATTGAAATTGCAGAGAGAGAAATGTATTAATCTCTAGTGTGTCTAAAAGAGAAGTTATGAATTGGAAAATTCTATTGCAGATACTGTCCAGAAGTGTACATTGGAGAGAGAGGTCATTTAATCCGAACTTGTGGTGGTTACAGGCGTCTTGCAAAGTTTGAGGCTCATAAATGGATCAAAGCGCTCTTGAATGACATTCTGGTTCCTGTAGAAGCAGTTCACTATGCCCAAGAAAGATCTGATCATGAACATATCCCAGCAGTAGTAGAACTCTGCTTACGAGCAGGTGCTACTCTCCCTAGTGAATATCCAAACAGTACAGAACCAGGAAACAGGTTTGAAACTGCAGATCTACTGGACAAGGAAATGGAGTCTGTAGCAAAAGAGACACTAAGCGCTTATGAATCGGTCAGGAATGGCGTGGAAAAGCTGATGCTGGTTTTCCCAGCAAAGGTATGCAAACTCTGTTCAGAAGTTCACGTGGTGCCCTTAGGTGGAGTCAATGAGAGTCGGCATGAGGCTCATGTCTGGCAGAAGGCAGTAGTGGACGATTTTGTCCCTCCAAAGATAGTATGGTATCGGAGACCTCAAGATCCATGGGTACTTGTGGATGAAGGTCGAGACTATTATGGGCATGCTCCGGCCGTTATAGATATGTGCGTCAAGGCAGGCGCTGCTGCACCTTACAAGTATATTTCGATGATGAAGGACAATGGGTTATCAGCACCTCTCTAGTACTCTCTGCATGTATTTTCATGCAAGTATGGAACTATTAATTACTTGTATTAAGCTCTAAAAATGAAGAAAATATGTGTTCTGAAGTGTTAATACACGTATGTTGCGTGGTTGCTGAAATCCTCTGAAGCTTCATACTTTGAATCGTGTAATGATGTACCCATGCAAAAAAAGTATGAAGCTTTTTACTTTTTTAGGGAGAAGTCAACTATGCTTCCATTAAGAGATGAGATAGGAGTAGGATAAATGAATTTAGATTGGAGGTAGTTCAGACTATTAAAGATACCTTTTGGGAATATAACAGCTTTCTAAAAAAGAAATGTGCTGTGAAGTGTGCTGTCGTTTCTGTTGTACCTAAAAAAGAAATCATTTATCGTGTACTAGAAGTGTGCTGTGAAGAACAAACTTTTTCAGCACCCTAACTCAATTATCCTCTAGTAAGTTATGCTACTCGCTCACTGAAAATTCACAATAAATCAGAAGAAAACAAGGGTTAATACAAAGGTATATTTCACATCCACCGTTGAGAAGCATGACATGCTGTTTCGTCTGACACGTAATCTTACACATGGAAGCCCAGAAGGAAACTTGCCCGAGGCTACAAGTATGGATAGAAAAAACAGATCTGGGAAAAAAACCAAGTGAATGTCCCATAGAAAACAAATAACGTTTTACCACTCAGAACCTTCAGGGAATGAATCCAGAGCATCTTGCTTCCCATTAACGTAGAACTCGACAACAGCTTGCATTCTGGGAAGTTTATCGGGGTGGTAATTTATATGAATTATAACCGGCTTCAACTTTTTGAGATTAGAATCTTTCCTCACAGTCTTGAACAAGACCTTACTATTCATGAAAAGGTATATATCCATGGTCCTCCTAGAAGCATGAAGTCCAACATACCCTGGATGTGACGGGAAGAACAACTCCTCATTGAAAACCGCTTGGTCCCACGCCTTTGCCTGCCGGGCAAGCCGATCAGCAACTCGGTCAAGTAGTTCGATTGAAGGAATGGTTGGCCTTATGTAGAAGAACCCGGAATTATACACCCATATCCGCATCGTATGAGCATAACGTGCCCATCCCATTCCAGGTTCATCGAAGACATCATTGTATCCATAAGCTGTCATGTTGTTGTGCCCATCGCTCATCGACTCCACATCACAATCCCTATACAAATGGTCAAAAGGATTCTGTAAATAAACAATGTCAACATCAGAGAGGAGGACACTATAACCCAGCTGTAGAAACTCTCTCAAGATTCTGAACTTCAATCCAGACACTGCATGGTTCCCCCCAATTTTCCCTACAGAATCAACCATCTCATCTGGGTCCCGCTTGTAAACCGGGACTTTGTTTTCATTGCAAAAATCCAGAATGGGGTCGTCTAAAGCCACAACTAGATAATTTGATATGCCAACCTTTTTAATGCTTGTAAACCATACTTCAAGCATGGATCTCACATTCGAATTTGCTAGTGCAACTATGATCTCTTTCCCAATAGCAACTTCTGCCAAGATCTTAGCCAGTCTTGGGTTGACGGATTCGTCTGGAATGACAGGAGGGTTGGTTCTCAGACTCTTGACAGTGCCAAATGGACCGGGTTTTTGGGGTTTATCCAACACGGCAATTTGTTGATCTACGTTCCCCTTTTGCTGCTCTGCCAAACGCAACTTACTAGTTAGCTCCCTCACTTGCTTCTGTAACTCGGAGTTCTTGTTAGACAATTTCATGATATCTAGTTTCAACGAATTCACCCGCTCAGGAGATTCACATGTGGAAGAGTCAACCTATGAATTAACAGAAAATTTTGAGAAGCATACCATTGACCATGAGAACAATCAATCAATCAATCAGTATAAGTACTCCAGATTACCGCCATTGCTACCAATTGTTTTGGGAAATCTTCATTTAGAGGGGTTCAAGAGATGATGAATTCAAATCGAAAATGCATGATACCACATGCTAGATTTGCAAATGCTTACGAATGATACGATTCCTTCATACTTAATTAACTTAAAAATCATCATTAATTAATAGGAGCAGCATTTAGAGCTACAAAACGTACTTAAAAGGAAATTGATCAAACAAAGTTCAAAAACTGCTCAAAACTGGGTAAGCATTTTCTGAGGAGAGCGCAATATTTGGTCCATAAGTCACACATCATAGTGAAACTCACCTCGCCTCATCATGCACAAACGATGTAAGCATATCTAACCTAGATTCGGAAATTCCATCACAAAGCTTCTGGATTAAATAGTTTGTCCGATCCGCAAAATTACATACTACAGACTACGTAAGAATTATACAGTGCAGTCTCGACTGAACTAAAATTTCAACCAAAATGGCGCGCATAAATAAAATTGAAGAGAGAATGAAAATGTTACTGGTAATGGTTTACATAAATACAGACCTGAAGATTATGTTTGGAGAGCTTGCGACTTTCGGTCTGGGGGACATTGGCTGGGAAGAATCCATTGGGGTAGAAGAAAGCAAAGATGCAGCCCATCAGAACCCCGACAGCTATCGCCGCCCCGATTCGAGATCCGCGAGTTGATTGGCCGGATTTGTCTCTCCGGCCAGGCATGGTTAGACTTCTCATACAAGAAATTGATTTAAAAGGATAAAAGGAAGTGTAATCTAGAAAGTGAAGTGAAGATCACTCCAGGAAGAAATTTTATGGAGAAGGAAACAAATTCTAAAAGTGCAAAGGCTTCTGAATTTCGGTTCTTAGCTGTTCAAGTCATTTGAAAGAATTGATCCGTAACTTTAACTTCTTTTACCGTCATTTTGGGTTTGCCACTTTGGCCGGCTGAGAGTGAGTCATCGTGGGAATGGAATAGGCAGCTGCTATACCTATAAGTCGCTAGAATAGTGAGTCGCACTTTGTGTTGAATACTTTGGAGTTTGGACATTAATATTTTTTAAAAGGAAAACCATTTATATTAATATTATTATAATTCATATCGTTACAATAAAATCTAACAAACTAACACTAACAACAACTATATATAACTAATTAGAATTATCGACCATACAACTAGACTTAGAAACAATCACCTTGAAAGAACAATATGAGTCCTAATCACCAAATAAGTGCGACATAACTATCAATTGTCATAGAGATCCTTCTAACGACATAGAATTTAGCAGAATTGTCCATCATAAATTCATAATTGTAGACCTAAAATTAAAGACCTCAACGAGATACATAAAATAAGATCATAAAAAATAAAATAATCGATAAATACCTCAAACTCCTTTCTGCAGTTTTTTTTTGTCGCTCCAAGGCGGCGGTTCAGAAGGGAGCAGACCGACAATTTGTCCTCTCTCTTGCTCTGCCTTTCACCGCTCTCCGTCTGCTCGTCACCAGTGCCGCCTCCACTATCGTCCTCCACCCATGTTGATATACCAAAAACCAACCCTTCTAGCTCCTCCTCAATTGCTGGAATGAGATAACGCTGCTCTATATCATCCATAGAAGTCGTGGTTATCCTTTCTTGAACCTGCATTTGATCAAAATGTAAAAGAAAAACATATTTAGAGAAGTGCAACATTGCAACGCTCTCGACACGCGAGAGTAAAACCCTAGCTTTTGACAAGCGAGAGAAAGACCGCAACACGTACCGTATTCCCCGTCCTTTTCCCACAATCTAGCGAATTGTGAAACAACTAGTCACGAAAAGAGGATCTGTGGAATATAATATGAATGCCGAATCGATGATTCCAATAATACAAACGCGAAACCCTAAGATTGATAGAATTTTATTATGTTTTGGACATTAATAATTATATCAATTGATTTAATTACATAGTTTTACTATCATTTAAATATGCAAAACATAACGATTAAAAGCACCTTTTACAATCACTGTTTCCAATTTATCAATCATATTCATTATTTTATTATTAAACACATACGGAGTAACTTTTAATTTCGTGCATTGAATTGTTTAGCAATAAAAGAAATAAGGTCAGACTTACTTTTTTGTTTGAATTTACTCAAGTTACTCTAGAGAGGTAGAGGACTATTGCGACTATTTTTCATACGGGGTATTTTTTCTTAATTTTATCAATAAAATATTTTTTTAAATATAATTTCTTTCACAATTATGTATGAAACTAATTCAATTATTTCAGTCGGAATTTCAAGAATTTTCATAGATTCGACTAGTTCAACTAATCATAATATTACAAAACGAAGTCTAAGTTTTATTTGAGATAGACTCCTTTTATTTGATACTACCTCTGTCCCCAAAAGATTTGTCATGTTGATTTTTCTTGATCAATTGTGACAAATTTTCGGCAATTATTTTAATTATTATATTGTATATAATCTAAAATTTTATACTTTTATGAAAAATATTTTGAATAAGAAATATTTTGATATAATTGTAATAATCAAAATAATTGCATGTGAAAAAATATCATTGATGAAAGTTGGTCATCATTGATCAAGAAAATTCAATTTGACAAATCTTTTCGGAACGGATGATATATAAGGAGGGAATACTTATTGGCAACACGCCTAATGATGTTGATTGTGTTTAGTGAGCAGTGACATAACAACTTTGTTTTGCCAGATTGCGAGCTTGTGGCATTATTATGTTAGGATGTTTTTACTTGGACCGTAATTCCTCCCAAACCAGACAAGACCAGACCAGATCAGACCAGACCAGACTTGGATAGTTATACAAAATACAAAGAAACCAGACCAGACTAGACCAGATCAGACCAGATCAGACCAGACCAGACCAGACCAGCAAATTGTGAGTATTACACGCATTAATTATTGAATAAAGTTGAGTGAAATTAGACTTATGAATTTATTTAAATACATTAATGTCCTAAATCAGATCATTTTTTATGATAATCACGTAAAATATAATAGAACCATTCAGACTAAATTACAAAGAACATTGAAGTCTTATTTTCAAAGGATTTGGTGGTTGATCAATGTGAATCAAATCATGATATCGAAATAAAAAAGAAAAGGAAAATAAGAAAAATAAAAGATAAGGTAAGATAAAAAAAATAAAGATAAAAGTAGATAAAAGAATATAAGAAAGATAAAAGATTAAAATAACATAAGAACATAAAAACATAACGAAAAAAAAAGAAAAAAAAGAAAACATATCAATCTTCTACACGAATAGGCGTCCTCCAATTTACTTTCTTCAAAGTCACACTCTCATCCAATCCATGTATGTGTGTGTCACTTATGATTCCTCTAATATATGTTTGTTTTAGTCTGCATCTCCCTCCTCTCCCCCACCATTCAACTTGTGTAATAGTTGCATTACTCAGTCTTGTAATCAAACCATTCAGACTTAATTAACACAAACCGAATCAGACTTACATATAAATTTGACCATCCAAAACAAATTAAACCAACATTCCTACTTTATTGATAGATGGTACAATCACGTACTTCTTTGTGAGTGTTTTTTACTAGTACACAGCATTGAGTTATTCATTTAGCGAATGAGCCTTCTGTAGTTATATCAAATGATTCAGAACCGTGCGGGTAGCTCAAAGGTTATTGAATGTGGTTACTCGGTGAGGGTCTCATGTTTAATCTATGACAACAACATTGTGAGAGTTTCATCCAATATGGTGGCTTTCAATGCGCACCACACTCTGAACACCCTCATTGTGAATATGTTGGAGATCATACTATAATTTACTCTCTCATCATTCTGTCAGGTCGCGGTGGGAGGTTGACTGGGGTGGGTGGTTCCACCTTTTGGCTTGGGGTTGAGTAAGTGATTCAGAGAATGACTTTTGGACATTGTGATTGATCTCTTCTTCTAATAACAAGTTGAACTGAACTCTAAGAAGTCGGAGCGCGCTTTAGGAAGTTGGAGCGCGCTCTAGCAACTTGGAGTACGTGCTTTAAGAAGTTGGATCGCGCTTTTACAAGTTGGAGCGCACTCTAAAAGGTAGGAGGGTGCTCTAGAAAGTTGGAGCGTGTGCTCTAAGAAGTTGAAGCATGCTCTTACAAGTTGGAGCACACTCTAAGAAGTTGGAGCGTGCTCTAACAAGTTGGAGCTTGTTGGAGCGCACTCTAAAAGGTATGAGGGCGCTCTAAAAAGTTGTGTCGCGCTCTTAAAAGTTGTCGCGCGCTCTAACAAGTTGGAGCGCTCTAACAGATTGGAGAGCGCTATAATAGGTTGGAGCGTACTCTAAGAAGTTTGAGCGCGCTCTATGAAATTACAGTGTGCTCTAACAGGTTGGAGCACGTTCTAAGATGTTGGAGCGCGCTCAAAGAGGTTGGAGTGCGCTCAAAGAAGTTGGATCAGGATCTAAAAAGTAGGAGGGCGCTCTAAGAAGTTGAAGCGCACTATAACAAGTTGGGCCACGCTCTAAGAAGTTGGAGCGCGCTCTAAGAAGTTGTAGGGCTCTAAGAAGTTGGAGCGCGCTAAGAAGTTGGAGCGCACTCTATCAAGTTGAAGTGCGCGCTAAGAAGTTGGGGCGCACTCTAAGAAGTTGAGGCGCGCTCTAAGAAGTTGGAGCGCACTCGAACAAGTTGGAGGGCGCTCTAATAAGTTGGAGCGCACTGTAACAAGTTGGAGCGCGCTCTAAAATGTTTGAGTCCACTGTAAGAGGTCGAAGCATGCTCTGAAGATGATGTGCGCTCTAAAAGGTTGGGGCGTGCTCTATAAAGTTGGAGCGCTCTAAGAGGTTGGAATGTGTTCCAAGAAATTAGAGAGCGCTCTAAGAGGTTGGAGCATTCGTCAAGAATGGAGCTTACTCTAAAAGGCTGAAATGCGCAATAAAAGGTTAGAGCATGGGATAAAATAGTAAGAGTTTTTTTTAATATGTACATCTAGATTTGTGCATTAAGAATGTTTTTACTTGGACTGAAATTTTCTGATCTGGTCTAATAAATGTCCGGTCTGATTTGATGTGGTCCGATCAGGTTTATCTAGTCTGGGACTGAAACCATCTGTAGGTCTAGGTCTATTACATTAATATGACTAACCATCGTAGAATTGAAATTACAATGAGTAAAGGACACGAGGGTTTTATACTAGCTCGGAGTCCATTGAGTCCCAAACAGTACGTAACTACGCACCCCTTGGCTTTGAGCATGTGTTAAATACTCATTTTAGTCAGAAAAGGCTTGAACCAGACGTCATGACCGAGCAAGCAGCATAGGCAGCACCGGACATGCTAACTGTGAGTTCTTGGACCATGCCAATCTAGCTGAACCGGCTAGGGTTGGACTCGGGCCGGGCCAACCAGCAGAGAACCGGACCAGCCCGCTACTGTTCGGGCCCGGACCAGCCCGGTGAACCGGTTGGTTGGCCGATTCAGGCCACCCGACCCGCTGGGATGTCGGTTCAGGCTCGGGCCCTTCAAAAGGTGAACCGGCCCAACCGGGCCATTTTTTTTTGAATTTTTTTTAAGTTTTAGGGTTGGGCTGGGTATTTTGGGCCATTTGAGGTGGTTAGGATTAGTTTGGGGGTGAGGGGGAGGGTTGGGGGTTAACTAGGAAAAGTCAAAAAAAAAATAGAACCGAGGTCCGGCCCGGCCCGGACCCGGGGGTTACCCGGGCCGGTTCCGGGCCTCCCCTTCATGAACCGAGGCCCGGCCGGGCCCGAACCGGTCCATCCCTGGAATCAGCACCTATGTCAAAAGTGTATGAGGAAGAGAGGATGTCCTCAGCGGCTCAGCGTTCTAACCCCATCAGCCTAACTCCCGCCCTTTATAAAGAGCCCGGCTATTGGACAACACTCTTTTGACAGGAATCTCACATATGGCGAGAACCGCATTCAATACATAAATTTGGACAGATAATTATGGATGAAGAGCTCCCACGCCGAACCCATCATTAATTAATTAACCCAACAGAGTATCAAAAAAATAATCATTAATCACTCATGCACAAGATTACTCGATTCGTTATAGTTGTATGGAAGACAAACGAGGAAAACACTGGCCATAACTAATATGTACAACAGACTACAATTTCTGAATTTCATCATCCACACAAATAGACACATTTGAATCTCAAAACTACAACAAAAATCAAACTTTGACCTCCAACCCCAGATTGGAAGCATCTGCTAAGTAGATCTGCATGGGACAGACGAGCTTTCCTGCAGAGAGCAGATGAGGCATATACATATAAGATTCCAATTCAACGGATTTATGTAAAACAGAGAAGTGAAATGATATTCAATCCCGATAGGGCCTGTGGAATGTAGTCTTAGATAATTAAGAACAAAACGGGTCATTTAATCTTAAGCTTAAGCTTATAGCCTTGTAAGAGATGACTTATGGCTTAAATAAATGATTTTATGACATGCACCATTGCACCTCCTCATTCTTTCGGAAAAAACACCAATAGATGTTACTTTGAATAAGTATTAAAGGAAACCTTTCGATAAGTCCTTATTTTGAGTTATCACATCACTCAGATGTTTCACTAAGACACCAAACTCTAACTGATTTCACCCCCACTAATGGCTAATCCAGATAAAGGTGCTTTTTTGTCTGAAATGGCTGAATATGACAACCCAACCTATTTAAATTATTATTTTCTTAAGCTAATTCACAACATTCAGACATTTAGGTTTTCCCAAACTGGATCTAAGTGAACTTTTTTAACAATTAAAATCACTTCTTCCACTTCATATTCCAATACATTTTTTTCTAAGTGAGAAGTGTTTGTCCCTCTAATAAGTACTTCTTGGAAATAAGTCATCCCAAGCGCACTCTGTATCCAGTTGGAGCAGATATGGTGACAACAAGAGGTGGGGATGAGAGGAAGAAGTCATACATTTTTATCACTGGTAATATATGAAACAACAACGGTGATGTCATCCAGCTTTCCGCCGTAATAACGGAACCCGGCTTCCTGTGCAGCAGCAGAGAACGGCGTCTGCCTGTTTTTATCCTGGGCCCGCTGGCGTGCCAGTGCTGCTATTTTCTGAGCCGTCACCTGCGGCCCTAACCCCGCCCTTGCGGCATGAACCACAACTGCAGTGATATCACTATTGTATAGGTTGTCAAATAGACCATCCGTTCCGGTGATTATGACATCTCCTGGAGCTACTGGAACTTTGAACACCTATCAACGTACACACATAAACTTAGCTTAGCACTTAGCATAGATAACTAAAACACATGAAAACAAATGCTTTAGGCTACTTTTGGATCTCGGAAAATGCTGGGGTTAGGAAAGATAATCCTGATTTATATAATACCAATAAATAAATTAAATGAACTTGAAGACATTAAAAGTAATTTTTCTGAGTTAGATCCAATGTCTTATTCTCCACAATATTTCCTTCTAGACTTTTGCTATGTATTCGTACTTATTTTCTTTACATAAATTTCCATGTTCGAAACGGACCCTTAGGGGCTGAGGTGGTTTGTTATGGGGTATGGAAATGGATGTCCAGCTGTAAAAAACTAATGGAAACACACATTATTTGGCACCTAAACTTTTTCAATATATTCTATTGAGCACATGATCTTAAGGAGCAATTTTATATGAAGCCCCTATATGTTTCAGAGTTATCACATTGAGCCCATGTTTCTTTTTAAACATTTGGGTCATCTAGCAACAGATTTCTGACTTGAAGAGAAAGTTATGTAACATTAGGTAGTGAAGTTGAATAAACTTGCAAAATGTGATATTTAACGCATCCTGGAATTACGAGAATGCCACTTGTGTGAAGAAATAAGAAAAGATAGCATATTTTCCCTGCCATTTATCTTGGAATTCCTCAAGATCTTCTTTGCTTGATACTACAAAAAATTGCATTAATGCATGTAACGTGAATGATTTCCCATCTTTGGTGGTGCCAATACAATTTGGTTCAAGAAAGAAAAACTTTGATAGATTCTAGCCATTTAGCATTGCTCCAAATGCCATATTACTTAACCTAATTAGTAATTTGGTTTGATGTGGTGTTTATTGTCAAATATGAAATTTTAGTCATCCTTGTCATTTTTACTCATTGTTTTTGGTAACGATTTTTTTTGTTAATTCTTGTATGGCTTTATGTTTCATTGCAAACTAAATGTTAAAAAGGTCTTTCAAGGATTCACTCAATTTGATTGATTCAGACGTAGAAGGGATCGAAAAATACAAAAGAATGGTTGAAGCTCAATCAATACTCCCTCCGTCCCACTAATATAGGGACATGATTAGGTGACACGGTTATTAAATTGACTAAGAAAAGTTTGTTTATGTGGTTGATATTAAATTGATAAAGTAAGAATGATTTGGAACCACACAAACTTTACCAAATTTGGTATGAGACAATCTTAGTGGGACGGACCAAAAAGGAAAGATGAGACAATCTTAGCGGGATGGAGGAAGTAATTCAGAAGAGCAGACATGTTTACACAAGTAGTGTCAGTGTGACGTAATTAACCAACCTGTCCAGAGCTTGGAAGATCTCCAGCATTACCACTTTCCAATTGATATGTGAAATTAAAATCATGCTGCTGAGTAGGAGATCTGAAAACAGTACATCCTTCTCTCACCACCATAAATCCACTGTCACCTAAATTTATGGCGTGGAGACCCTGTTAACAAGAAGGTACATTACGAAAGAATTTAAGAATTTGGTTTAAACCAACATGCTACAGCATTCTAACTTCTCACCATCTGAACTTGGGTTTAAACCAATATACTACAAGTCTACATATTCCAACTTCTCACCAATACGGGCAGGTATTTTAGTAGGGTATGTGGGGTTATAGAATTTGCTTGGGGTACCAAAAATTGTCAAAAAAATACTTTCTATGTTTGCTTTTACCATGAAAAATATAGTGGAAAGTGAAATATTATTATTATTTTTATATGCATTTCGATGTCTTGGTGTTTATTTGGTTAAAATAAATAAATAGTTTGGAGAAACATCTAAAACAGTTTGAACAGATGTCTTTTGTTCTCACCATATTTTTTTCTCTAATTTCCTTCCCTAGTATTTCCAGAGATCCAAATGGACCTCAGAAATACTACGAGGAAATAGGAATGAAAATTTGAGTGAAAGAAAATGACGGGGAAAACAAAAGATCAGCTAAATATCAATGAATTATTTTAGATATTTATTGACGCTCATTTTATATATTGCGTCTATTATATAAAAACAGAAAATCTAAATAAATGTGAAAAAATTACTTCTCTCCATCCAAAATTGTTCTCTCAACCTTGACGCACAAATATTAAGAAAGTGAAAATTGTGTCATTCAAATTTATGTAGAAACGAAAGATACAATATGAACCACAAATTTGTTTCCTACAAAGAATAATAGGTATAGTCTTTTGGGACAACCACATTAGAAAATTAGCAATTTTTTCAAAGTAGGAGGAGGGTAATCATATAATTATATTTGATTTTATATCTATGTTGCATGGAAACGTAGGAAACAAGAGGCGAAACAAGAAATGACATCTTTTAATAGAAAAACAATTGCTTGGACAGTTTTCAAAGAGATTCCAAAACGGAAATGTACTCTTTTCCCAGAATTTCCGTGCTTCGTAGCTTTTCATTTTCAAGGTAAAACCAATCATAAGAATAACTTTCTTGAGCAAGTTAGCATTATTTTCCTAACCATAGAATTTCCAGTGTTCCACTTAAACCCTTAAACTCAATGAAGTTATGGCTAGTTTCATTCAGCGTGATTGTTACTCATACATATCATCCAGGATCACACACACAATTACCTGATCTGTAAGGGCAATGATACAAGCAGTTGAAGAACCTTTTGCTTTTGTAGACAAGTGAGCTTTCTCCAAGACCCTGACAGGGTCTATGGAACCCTTCGGTTCCTCCTGAACGGCTGACACAGAGTTAGACATCAGCTCTCGTGCATACTGCCCTGCATCAACCCCAAGCTCAGCCCATCCACCCACACCATCAGCAACCCCAATTGCTTGCTCATCCCCACATATGAAATGAGCATCCTCTCCCCCTGTCTCTTCTTTGTCAGGATGGGGCAAATAACACGATCCAGAGTTCAGCTTCAGGCTCCTTCCAATCAAGATCTTCCTAAAGACCGGCACCATGTAACATCATAAAAACAGAAAACTTTTTATGCTCATTGTAAATTCTTATTGGCACGTCAAAGGACAGTTACAAAAAAATAAAACTTGTGGTTTAACCTCGACCCCTAGGATCCTTTTGAAATTCAAAAAATGGCAGGGAAGCAAAATTAAAATACCAAGGAAAATGGGGTGTTTTAATGCTTGATTTACCTTGGCAAATACAAAGGAAAATCATACTACATATTTAATTAAAACTTTGTTTTATTAACATACATTAAACATTCTCCACCTTTATGTAATAATAGAAATGTTTTGAGTAAAATTAGTTTGATTAAATATCTAAAAATGATATATGGAGTTTGAAGCAACTTTCCTCCATATTTTACTAAACTAGCATTGGTTAAAAATTAAAAAAATAAGGTGACAGCCATGAAGGTACTTTTTGGCGAAGGTTGAAGATAGTTGCAGCCTTTATTTCATATTCTTTTTTAAATGTTTAATCAATAAAATATATTTTAATAATATTTTTCACAATTCATCAAAATAAAATTAAAAAAACTTCACCAATATTAGCCACAATTTAACAACTTCAGCAATTCCAATCAAATTCAATTAATGAACATCCTTTTAACGTTTATTTCTGCGTAAATTCTTCTTTGCACGTGGAAGATGAGTAACAGAAAAAAAGGATGAACTAATAGAAGGAACATAGCTAGAAGGAACATACTCTTCTGAAGAGTCAGCTGAATTTGCACATTGGTCCCCAGACACTGGGTTATCAATGGACACATCTGGAGCTGTTCGAGTAGAGAAACAAGCAGACGGCAATCTGTGGAAACCATTCAATCCAAATCCTTCATATGGATGGTCTCCATCCCGTCTCTTCCCGACAATATATGCAAAATATCCATAAATGACAAATGAATTCGGCTTATCTTTGTTCCTCAAACTCATGCATGCTCTTCTACAATTCTCAAATCCTCTATAGCCGTTAGAAATTAGTGAATTATGCACTGATGATACACCAGGTTGGAGGTGCCAGGAGGAAATTTTACTTGGAGAGCTGTCCAAGAGAGAAAATGATTTCAGACTTGAAGCAGACATTGGTGTCTGCTGAGAATCGATGCCAATCAAACGATCGATATGATTGCCAGAGACCTGAAATGTGGGCCCGTATACTGATGGAATGGATATGGCACGAGAAAATGCTCCAAAAACAGAAAGATTCTTCCTTTGATCAACTGTGTGTGGACTTCCCTGAGCAGCAGCTAGGGAATGGAAAAGCTTTGAATGTCCTAATAACAACCTACCCTGAGAAACCAGAATCTGGACCGACTCCTGGAGCCCACTCTGTCTTCTGGATATCAACCGTTGGAGTTCATGCCGATTAGCATCTTTTACAGTCAACAGATTTTTGAACGGCATATTTGCTAACCCAGGAATAGAGATTTATATGTGCCAAGCTATATGTGGAAGCAGAAGCACCAAGCCACCAAGCAAAAGAAAATATCATAACTCTCTGTACATTTACTAGCTAGAGGCAAATCAGTTTGCTGCTCTGGTAAACAACTATTTATTTATTGTTAGATACCTGTATAGCATGACAAGCAAGAATTCATTAACCGCAAAGAAGTTAAAGTATGCTCTGATTATTGCATACAGGGACATATCTGGGGAATATGGCATGTAATTGCCTCCTTTTCGGCGGTTTTTATATTATAATGTGTATACGCACATGTCTGCAATTGTTTATATGATTATACCCTTCAGTTTTATACAAAGTATCCATACATTAGTCATATTTGATGACAATAAATTAATTTCATCATGCAATATTCTATATTTGTAAAGACTTTAATATTGATGCTATTGTGCAATCTGCAATATAACCAAGTAAAGAACTAGCAAAGTATACTATTGTTGTTTTAGGTATGATTTTTATGCTTATGCTTTGACACCATCCAATCTTGACGAGTTAGGCAGAGAGCTAATAAAAATAAAAGAATATACATAATACATACCTGTTAGTGTTTGTTTATGATGTTAACACTAATATTACCAATTGAACCTCTTGTTAAAAAAATATTTGAAGCAATTAATTTCCTGGATACTTCGTATGAAAGTATGTTGAGTTGAAGTAATTTTCAACTGCAAAATGGTCTTAAATCATATAGATTTGGCTAATCTGGTGAAATAGAATCATGGGAAACCTTATCTTATTGATTTCCCATGAGAAAGATTTTGAAGATCATTAGGAATAATTATCACTTGGGGAAAACAATCCATAGAAGATGTGTAGGATTTGAGATACAAAAATAATTGACTATTTGACTTCTACCCAATTTTTGTACAAATATCCTACAGATTTTCTGATCAAGTGACCAATTTAAATCGTTGGCAATCAAGACCTTTTTTTTTGTTTTTCACGAGTTTTGAGTTCAGAGGAAACCCAAGTGAGTTCTTATAATAACAATGTGTTTTAATTTGTAATACTTATTTGTACTGATAAAATGCTATGTATAAATTTTGATCCCTCGAGTATTTTCTAATCACTATTACATCAGTAGTTCTTCACTACGCCCAGAAGAAAGAGCCAGCTCAAAAGGATTCCTCTAGAAGGGCAAGAGCTAGTTCTAAATTTCTAATCGCTATGTATCAGTAGTTCTTGTTACTTGCAGCCAATTAATATGTCATAGAATTTCAGGAATCAAAGAAAAATCAATACCCATATTACAAAACTGAACAAGTTCATCTCTAAAGGCATAGTCTACAAGAAATGGTAAACACTACGCACCAAAGAAAATAAAAGAAAAAACACGGAACAAAAAGGAAAGGGCACCTTTGGAGATAAAGATCCAGCTTGAAGAAATCGAGAAACTTGAAGAGCTAGAGCTGTTATTCTTCTAGACACTGCACAAATGTTTCTGTTGTCGTTCTAGCTACAACGAACCCTAAAACACAACAGAAATTTCGATATTTCTACCCAATCAAGTGCAGTCTTCTGACCGGCAAGGCCCAAGGGTAACCCCCGAGGATGTGCACGTCTCGCCGATTTGGACGTATTGCTCTCTTTTTTATGATAAATGGACAGTCTTTTTTAGCAAACGAATATGGTCATATATGGCGTGTGAGTTTTAGTCAAATAAGTTGCCCTAAATGGCGTTATTTTTGGAATTTTAAAATAGAATTGTTACAGTTTTTTCTGAAATAAAAAAATTATATTCATTCTATTAAAATTTCGGTGTTCTCAATTTTTGAGGGATATTTATGAATTTCTAAACTAAAAACATTCAATATACTCTTATTGAAATCTAAAATATAATAGTCTTATTTTGAAATTGTAAAATTATTTACTCCTACTTTGGACAATTTCTCACAATTTTTAAGTGAAAAAATCTTATATTGATACACTTCCTCCCCCCACAACATTCATCACCTCTCTCCCGAAAACAACAATCAAAATGAAACTCACTCTAATGTTTGGACTAATAAAAACAAAAACAAAACATTAATAAAAATTGACATTGTGTGAGAACGAAAAAAGAAAAACAGAATAAGTAATATGTCAGACCGCACATATATTTCTGGGCGAACGTGTAACCCAGAGCTCGTCGTAACTTCATTTTCCCGCCATCAAATTCCAACTCCATCAACACGTGCATTGTCGTCTCCTCTTACATCCGACGTCGCTTTTGTTCTACCACGTGTACTCTTTTCTTCTACTTTTCCATCAATTCCATATCTCTAGACTCGCTCGCAGTAATAATAGAACTTGATCATAATCTTCCTTAGAGAGTTTATTTCACCCATATCCACTTAATCTTTTTCATCATAGTCACTTCCATGTCAGAAAAAATATTTATCCCCTTCTTGTTTTCACTCTAAAAAAACAGCCACTTGTTGCCCCCACCAACATTGTTACGTTCGCTATTTGCTCTTATCCACGGATCGAACTTCTTCAATTGCTTTGATCTTGATTGCGTGAGAATATGAGGACAAAATTTATCTCCATGGCCAATAATACTACAAGGAAAGCAGAAATTGAGAAGCTCTTCATATCTAAGATCTACCCATAACGTGTAATACATGAGAATAACTTAAAATAATTAATAGTACTACTCATACCAACAATGTGCATCTCCTTTTAAGGGAGCTCGTCCACTAATAACTCAAAGTTAAGCGTGGTCGAACGTGAGTAATCTCGGATGGGTGACCACCCTGAATGTTTCTCAGGGCGTGCACGAGTAGGGCTGTGCAAACCCCGACCCAACCTGAAAACCTGACCGGGTATTTCGGATTTTACCCGACCGGGTAGGGTCACCCGACCCGAACAGCTACCCGAAAACCCACCCGGCAATATGCCAATATATTAATGGGCCGGGTAGGATATGGATTTAACCCATCTGACCCGTCCGAAACCCCAAACCCTCAGCCCAGTATACAGCCCATATATATATACTGTTGTTACTGTTGTTACTGTTGTTTTTGTTATTACTGTTATTACTCTTATTACTGTTATTACTGTCACACACACACACACACACACACACACACACACACACACATATATATATATATATATATATATATATATATATATAGAGAGAGAGAGAGAGAGAGAGAGAGAGAGAGAAAAGATCATGTGAGAAGTCACTCATAGGCTGAGAAGGTGAGAAGTCTAACTTATAAGCTCAAAACATGAACTTTTAACCAATAAATCATAACTTATAGATCCCCCTCCAAAAAAATTACGAAAATGCCACCGCATCAAAATAACTCCAGAAACCTGGAAATTTTTTTTGCAGAAAGTTCGTGTTTTTGAGGGGGTCTATAAGTTATGATTTTTTGGTTAAAAGTTCGTGTTTTTTGCTTATAAGTTAGACTTCTCAGCTTCTCAGCCTAAGGGCACTTCTCAGCGGATCCACTCCCTATATATATATATATATATATATATATATATATATATATATATATATATATATATATATATATATATATATATATATATATATATATATATATATATATATATATCTGTGTGTGTGTGTGTATGTATATATATATATACTCTTAATAAACCCTAACCCACTTCCGCCTCCTTTTCCATCTCTCTACTCTCTTCAGTTACTCTCCGTCTCTCTCGACCACTTCATCTCTCCGGACTCTGGTTGTGAGACGGTGACTCTGTGAGGGCCTCAGTCTGTTCCTCAGGCCTCAATGGCTCATTCTACTCTCTTCGCACTCTTACTCTCACCCTATGTCCGTCACTCCCTCTCACACGCTTCTGAATTTGAAGTTGAAACCCTAAAGTCAGGGTCAAACGTTGAACTGTGGAAGCATTTCCCCTTTAAGCTCACTCTCAGTCTCCCATCCTCTCATCTCAGTCACACTCCAGCATGAGGTATAACTTCTATTCTCTACTTAATGAAGAGTGTGTAAATTGTGGTTGTGGCTTGTATGTTGTTCTCAATTGTGTGACTCCAAGCAGCCTTGAATGTCAAACTGTGGAAGTAAAAATGATGTTTTTGTGGTAGGGTATGTCAGTGTTTGTGCTTCATGAATATTGAGTGACTGAATTGTAGGCATGTTTGTGAGTCTGTCTGAAATTGTATTTATGTATGAACTATGTACATAAAAGAGTGATTGTGGCCCCAAAGAAGAATGATTGATTGATGATGAAAGAATGGCTGCCTATTACATGTTGGTTATTGTTGTTTTAGATGTTGCCTATTACATAAAAGAGTGAATTATGAATTCTTATAGTGGAAGTTGTGTAAGGTTGTGTGTATAGATGTTGCCTATTACATGTTGGTTATTGTTGTTTTAGAAGATACCTGATTGACTCAAATCCTCAAGTTGAGTAGTAAGAGTTAACTGGTTCTTCTAAGTGTGTAGAGAATAGTGAAGCCTGCTGCTTATACTATTCTGTAAATCACCTTGGTGATTGTTCCAAGCTTGATTTATGTGCCTGCATTGAGGGTAAATCTGCCTAAGTTGTATGCCCTATCTTTGAATGTGCATATGAGAATCATGATGTAGCCTCAGGCTTAGTCTAGGTCTGAATTGTGAAAGGTGGCTATGCATGTATCATATATGGCATGTTGAGTACTTAACTAGTTAGATGTGACTCTGATTATTTGAAATGTGCCTAAGTTGTATGCCTTATCTTTGAATATGCATATGAGAATCATGATGTAGCCTCAGGCTTAGCCTAGATCTGAATTCTGAAAGATGGCTATGCATATTTCATACATGGCCTGTTAAGTACTTAACTAGTTAACATTTGATATGTGCCTACATTGTATGCCAAGTGTTTGAATATGCAAATGAGAATGATGATGGAGCCTCATGCTTAGGCAGTTAGCCCTATTCTTTGTGATGAATGGTATATTGTGGAAGCTAAAGTGTGGAAGTTAAAGGGTGGAAGGTAAATGAACTTTTGTAAGATGAAGCATTGATTACCTGTTGTGTGATTATTAATGATCACTTGTATATTTTGTTACATAAGCTACCTTTTTTACTCTAACACTCAAAGGAGTAGTAAGAGCCAACTGGTTCTTCTAAGTCTGTAGGGAAGAATTAAGCCTACTGCTTAACTTCTTCTGTAAATCAGCTTGCTGATTGTTCCAGACTTCATCTTTCCGAACTTAAAGATAAAAAAATGGACCCTCATCCATTTGTGTTGACTTAAATGTGGAACCTTAATCTACCTATGTATACTTAATTACTTATATAGATGGAAGGTCAAAATAGTGTTACCATGCCTGTATCTGGTGAACCTATAAGCCAGGAACCTGCCGTGGAAGCTCCCATTGTAGAAAATAATGATACCTCTCAACAGAGTGATACAACTGCTTTTTCTGGGCAAAAGAGGAAACAGGTTGAATCCAGGTCCAAGATATGGGAACACTTTGAAAAGATTTATGATGAGAAAGAGGTTCTTGTTAAACTGAGATGCATATATTGTTTAAGAGTACACTGTTGTCACTCAAAAAATCATGGCACCTCATCTACAAGAAACCACATGCTCAGTTGTCTGAAAAACACTCATTCTAAGGACACTAGGCAAGCCCTATTAACCTTCCAACCAATGACTAATGCTAGTCCTAGTACAGAACCTGCTGGGGTTTTAGGAACCTGGGTGTTGAGAGGCAGGGTTTTAAAAGTTTATGTCCATAGCTTGCCCTAGATTTAAGATCCCATCTAGGTGGACCATTGCTAGGGACATTTACCAAATCTACTTAGATGAGAAGATTAATTTGAAAAAGTTGTTTAGGGAGACAGCACAAAGGGTAAGTATTACTACTGACACATGGACCTCTGTGCAGAGGATCAACTACATGTGTGTTACAACTCATTACATAGACCACCAGTGGAAGCTTCAGAATAAGATTATTTCCTTTGTCCAAGTTACTTCTCACAAAGGGGAGTACATTGTTAAGGCTCTTGAGAACTGTCTGTTAGAGTGGGGGCTGAGTAACATCTTCTCTATCACTGTTAATGCAAGCAGTAATGTTACAATAGTAGGCTTCTTCAAGAAGAAACTTGCTTCTTGGGGTGCTTCTCCTGTTAAACTGAAGTATCTCCACATGAGATGTATTGCCCACATTCTTAACTTGGCAGTTCAAGATGGCTTAAAGCAATCTGACATTGGTGTGTCTAGGGTTAGGGAAGCAGTTAAGTATGTTAGGAATTCTCCTGTTATGCTTCAAAAGTTTAAGGATATATCTGACTTAATTGTGGTGGAAGCTAAGTGTGGACTACAACTTGATGTTCCAACTAGGTGGAATTCCACATACTTTTTTTGGGGGGAAATTTGATTTTATTGAAGAAAATAAAACAGTACAATCCGAAATGGAAATAAAAGAAACAAAATAAAATAGAACGGAAAAAGTAAAGCCTAAGATTACACCCTTAAGTCAACATTATCTAATGAAAAAGTGTTTGAAGCCTATGAGGAGAATGAATCAAGTTATTCTGTTGATTTGGGTGTTGATGTTCCAAATGTTATGCATTGGATTTCTTGTGATTTTATGGTGACAATTCTGCAAAAATTTTATGAAATGACACTTAGGATTTCAGGATCTCTCTATGTTACCTCTAATACTTTCTTCTCAGAAGTGTCTGATCTGTTTCTGGTCCTTCAAGACTTGATCAAGTCAGACAAGCCTTCTACAAGCAGCATGGGAAGTACTATGAAATCCAAATTAGATAAGTACTGGGGTGATCATGAAAAGATGAACTGTCTGATATTCTTTGCAAATGTTCTTGACCCTAGGGACAAGTTTGAATACACGCCCTTTCAATTCAATGCTTTGTATACTGAAAAGAAGGGTGAGAAATTCTTTGCAAGTATCAAACTTACTCTATCTGAGTTGTTTGCTGATTATGCCACTAGTTACAAAAAAAGTGTTGGTGGAAGCTCAGAATCAAGCTCAACTCCTGCTACTTTACTGATCATTGAGGTTGAGTTTGCCAAACAAGTCTCCAAATTCAAAGCACAATTGAAAAACGTAAACTAGAGAGTGGGCAGTTGGGCTTTAAAAAAACGAGGTTGAAATTTATTTGAGTGAGGCTACTGTTGAGGAAGATAAAGAGTTTGATATCTTAAGATGGTGAAAATTAAACAGTCAGAGATTCCCTATACTGTCTAAAATGGCTAGAGATATTCTTATTGTTCCCATCTCCACATTTGCTTCTGAATCCACTTTCAGTACTAGTGGTAGAGTTTTAGATTGTTTTAGAAGCTCTTTGACTCCTAAAATAGTGGAAGCCTTAATTTGTACTCAAGATTGGATGAGAATGCACAACCAGCATCTATCAATTGAGGAAAATATTGATGAAGTTGAGAGGCTGGAAGCAGGTTAGGTTAATTTCATTTATACTGTTAAATTAATGTTTATATTTGTTAATATGTAAATTTGACATTGTTCTTTTCTTTTTTAGAGTTAATAGATGGGACCTATAATGCTTCTGCACATGCCTCTGGATCTTCTGTGGATCCTACACCTGTGAACTTAATGGTTTACAGTTTACTTATTTATTATAACCTTACATTTTTTTACCAATATGTTTTAATACATGAGTTGTTTCTGATGCTCATTTGGCATGGTGACTAACTGTGGTCCAGTAGGTGTTGGAAGTGTTCCTGTTGGATGTTTTCCAGTGCCCACAACCCCTATTCGGTTTTTGCATTTCTGGTGCTATTCTTTTGCCCCTATGTTTTCCAGAACAAGTGCTTCTTCCTTTACTTTTGTCTCTCATTGTGTTTTCTAATTAAACTGATGAAAGCTTCCACCATATACTGAAATCAGATTGGGTTGGTATTAAATTTAGTTAAGGTTAAATTGGATTTGGCCTCTTAAGAGTGTATCTTTAGATGACTTGAAACCTAGCACTAAGTATTTTGGATGCCTCCATGGTGTTTTGAATTGAAAAGAAGCAATCTAAACCAATATTTAATAACTTTGTGAATTGTAATTATGCATTTATTGATTTATGATATTTGAATTGTGATTTATTACTTGTGCAAGATTGATATGTAAAAGCAAATTGCAACTTATGGAGTTGAGTAGACTTGGAGTAGTGGTCTAGTGGAAACTGGAAAGTGGTTTCACAACCTTGTAACTATGGTTTTGCTATTCTTTGTAAACTTTGGAGATAACCTTACATTTTTTGCTAACTAGTGTCTATTTACTGATTTTGTGCTTGCTTTGTAATTTAAGTATGTAGTTTGTAATTATGCAACTGCAAGTCTGCAAGTAACAACTTATGGAGTTGGAGTACCAAGTTCTGTTTTTAATTGTAATTGTGTACTTTGACAGTTTGTAATTATGCAATTTTAATGTATTTTAACTATAACCGAAGTAACCGATATACGATCAATATCCGAAAATAACTGGTATTCTAATATCCGAAAAACCCGACATCCAAACTCAGTGGGTTGGGTTCAAGATGTACATTATAAAATCTGAACGGGTTTGGTGTCCGCAAACCCGACCCGCTCGAACCCGACCCGTGCTCTCCCCTATGCACGAGCGAGGACAAAATGTGTTGTGAGAAGGCTCGTGTTGATTTGGGATGACATTATCGGATCTGGATCACATTTAGGGGTAACTACCTTGAACCTCGCAAGAGTCGGGGTGTTACATACCCAATTCCCATTACTTTTCTGAACCTTCATATTTGTTTTGAAAAGTTTTCCTATATCCAAGCAAACATGGATTCTCAAATAAGCCACAGACGTCCCTCAAAATGATTTTCATCTAGATTGATAATTTTCTTAGAGGTTTTCCAATAGCTTTTGCCACCTTTAAGGTCAAGTAACCACTGGCAAACTATGCACTTGAATTGAAAAGTCCGAAAAACATAATGGAACTTTGAGAGGCAATTCAACAACTTTTAATTCATGGAATATCACATGATAATTTTGGTCGTATAACTAAGGACAATATTCAAGAGCATGCCTCATATCAGTTTCATTATTGAATGATAAAAGTTATCTTTTATAGCCGATTTCCTAGATCGAGACCCCTCTTATAGGTCTCCAAATAGAGGTCAACACATCTCTAAATACCATGAATTTCATCGTCTTTTCGGTTTTGCAGTGTCGACCAAAGACCATTCGGGTAGTCCCCTCTCTTGTCCATCTTCATCACTCGCGCCAGGCAGGATGATCCTTCCTCATTGTAACCCAAACCTAAATGCCCATATTGTTGTGCCAAATCGTGTTGATTATCTATTTGATAATTGCTGCCATGAGAAACTTCCGATCACGCGTAAACTACTTGGATTATCTATTGGGTGAGTACTCACCGAGTACTCGCATCTCGAGTGGTGGCCTTACCAATTAACTACATGACTCATTTCGTATATTATTTCTGAGTTACTCGGCGAGTACTCGGTGAGTTTCTCAATTAGAGGAAGTTATCAACTCGGTGAGTTACTCGACAAAGAATAAATATTTTGTTTTTTTTGTTAAATCTGAAAAGTTTTATTAAAGAGGAATATTATGGAATTTATAAATAATATAATGAGTATTTTTAAAAATTGTAAACTATCCTTATAATGTCTAGGCTCAAAAAAATGCATACTTCTACTCATTCCAATAGTTGTTCATCATCATCTCTAGGTAAGATATTCTCATCTATGGCTCTATCTTCTTTCTCTTTTCTTCTTCATTAGATTTTTGTCATATCTAGGAATTATAATAATAAGGGAAAACTGTCAATTACACCCTCGTACTATGGGCGAACCCTCAATTGAGTCCTCCTACTTTGATAACCTTCAATTGAATCCGCCAAGTCTCCAAAATCAATCAATTAGGTCTACATTACCGGTTGGTTCCCGATTTGCCCGTTCCTTGCCTTCCTGGCGCTGACGTGGACTTTGCCTATCGGTCTTTCAGTGCTGACTCACTTAAATCATTTTACTTCCACTATCCACCCCCAATCAACACCACACCGTGCCCTAATTCACGACCTCAATTCGAAGCTCTGCGACATAGCACTCCTCGACGCTGGTCATCCACTTCTCACCGTCGACCTCGTGACCAACAATGGCCTCCTCGTCTACAACAACGAGTACAAAAGAGCGAAGAAACACTACAAATTACGAGCCTGCAGTGTACTGTTGGTGTGGATTGAAAGCGCCGCTGTGCGTGGGAAGGGAGAGCGGAAGACAATTCTATGGGTGTCAAAATTGGCTGGTAAAACGTCGAAAGAATTTACATTTTTTCATTTGATGTGCATATATAATACTGTAGGCTGTGCATGTTATGTTTTGAACAAATCTTGTATTGGTAGTGATTTTGAATTTGAAGAACCTGTTCGTGTGATAATAGGTGTGTTCGTATTGTCAACAGGGAGAAGGGTGCGGCTACTTCTTGTGGAAGGATGACATAGGAAGAGAAGACATGATCAGGCCTGGGCAAAAGAGAGATAAGTTTGATGAAGTAAAGACCATGGTTGAAGGTGCTGTCCAACGCTTAAGCCATGTTCAAGCAGATGTAACCACTATAAAAACCGTTCTTGAGAATGAGGTTAAGGCCAGAAAGAGGTGCAGGAAGCTCGTTGTCATAGGGTTGGCTGTATTTCTGTGCTTTGCAACAAATATGTATTCAAGCTATCATAGTTGAATTGTGTTGGATGTAATGGTATCTATGTTTGAAAAAGTTCACCACCAGTTTATTGTCATAGAAAGTGGAATGTAGTGTCATATGGTATCTATGTTTGAACAAGTTCACCACACGTTTTCATTTTAGGTACTTTTGTATTGTCAAGAATCTAGATTCCTGGAATGTATTCATTGTGTATGTTGTGTGGCATTTCATATACATGTATACACTTAGAATATGTGTAGTATTAAAACTTCAAAATATACACCCATGAAATTCAAGAACTGACATATATTACTGCCAATAATGTAGTGCCCCCATGAAATAGTTCAAAAGCAATCTTTCTTCAGCAATAATGCATAGTACCCGTTGAACTACAATAATGCAATAAATGACCCCATCAATGGTCATCACAAAAAAAGGTAGTTTGAACCTCGGCCCTACATCCATACACCAAAGCAATCCCAATATAGTACATTATCATTACATCCACCTAATGACAAAAAACTACTTCCATAAATGTTCATTAAAGCAATCCCTCCTATTGTTCTCCAATCATTGTCTCTCCAGGCTGGCCAGGTTGCATATAACATACAAAGCAAAATGAGAAAACATCATTGCCACAAATTGAAATGAATTAAACATACAAGTAAGGTGTGAACTTACTTCCAGAATGGTTTCACCAGTAGCTTCATCGACATACACACCAAACCCTGATTGCCTTCTGCTTGTATAGCCCCCCTCTTCCCTCTTCCTCCTCTTGGGCGTCTGCCTCTTGCACTTGGAGTCACTGTACCTGCAGTAGTAGAACATGATTTCTTGTTGTGGCCTTCTCCTCAGCACAATGAGCAAGTCATGATGCGCCCTTTTCTTGAGAGTTGTGAAGAACTGGGTGGACGTGCTTCACTTTGTTCCCTTACACGCTTCTTTTTGGGTCTGCCACTCATCTTCTTTGGAAAAGGAGGTAAGATCTCTTCATGCTGGGTTCTAGGCCATAACAGCTCCCCATTGATAGGATGCAATGTGTAGGAGTAAGTTTTCTGGTACATCTCCTTACTGTAACAGTGGTCAACGTATGCTTCTGCCTCCTCCCCCTTGTCATAGATGGCACAAATGGCATGGGCACAAGGGATACCACTGAGATCCCACCTTCTACAAGAACATGATCTCTTCTTAAGACTGACTTTGAATTGCCCTCTTCCTTTCTTGATTTCATATCCATCATCACCATTGAAATCCACATTCCATCCTTGACTTGCTAGAATATTAGTATTCAGCTTCTTCATTATTATTGGACCAAATGAACCTACATAAGATTTGGAAAACAAAAATGCTTAATAAGATTTGATAATCAAATAGAATAATCAATAGTACATATTACTGTGTAACCAGACCTGGCCATTTCAGAACATATTTTCTCTTCTTGGCTATCCTTTTCATTGTTGCAACACGAATGTCCTCAAGCATTGGGATCAAAGGCTTGGATCTTGCTTTTAGAAGTGTGCTATTGAAGGCCTCAGACAGGTTGTTCTCAACTGTGTCACACTTCACTGCATCCCTAAAGAAAGCTTTACACCATAACTTGAATGGGTGTTTGCGTAAGTCAATACCTGCTTGAGCATCAGCCTAATCTAGCTCAGCTAAATTAGCTTCCAACTGAGGTTCACATGTTGATTTCGCACACTGCCAAAACAACTTCTTCATATTCATCTCTCGATGTGCTTTGCTCCAATTACCATTAATATGGCGTGCACAGTTCCTGTGCTCAGAGTTAGGGAAGACTCTGGTAATTGCATTAGCCACGCCCTACAAAAAAAATAACCAAGTCATATCATATACATTAATGGACAACATGTAAGCAGTTATGAAGATATTTAACCTTCATGTGTATGTATATGAACACCCTCATGTTCAGCAACAACCTCTTTGCTTGGGGCCTCCACTCTAGTCACATCAACTTCAGGTTGAGATGCTTCAGGTGCAGACAGAAGTTCAACCAATTCCACCTCATCTAAGCCATGTTCCACAAATATGTCACACTGTCCCCAACTAGTAGCCTGATGTATGAGATGAAGGGTTGACTTATCATCAGACAAGTGTCTTAAAGATTTCATACTCTGCCTTGGTTTTTTGTAATACAGAGCCTTAATGTTACCATAACTACCCGTTTTTAGGCACTTCATTAAATGAGGATAGCAAATCAAATATGGGTCAATTGGTAAGACATCAACTGCACCACCTACGTATATTATCTCAGGAATAGACTTCAAATTTCCTCCATGGTGAATTATTAGTTCAACCTTGTCAAACATGTTGTACATATGAAAATATTGAAATCAGATTTGGGAATGTGTAAATTTTTATTAGATAAAGAACAATGACCCAAACGAACGTTTCTAAAGTGCAAATGACTATCGCTTCACGTAATAATATCATCAAAATAGCAACATTCATGCGACAAATACGAACACAAATCACCAACCTCATGTAAATACGGTGGACTTACAACTATAAACTAACCTGGCGTTTGTCTTCTTCATGTGGACGGTGAGAAGTGGATGACCAGCATCGAGGAGTGCTATGTTGCTTATCTTCTCGCAGAGCTTCGAATTAAGGTCGTCAATGAAGGTTAGGGCACGGTGTGGATAGTGGAAGTAAAATGATTTAAGTGAGTCAGCACTGAAAGACCGATAGGCAAAGTCCACGTCAGCGCCAGGAAGGCAAGCAACGGGCAAACCGGGAACCAACCGGTAATGTAGACCTAATTGATTGATTTTGGAGACTTGGCGGATTCAATTGAAGGTTATCAAAGTAGGAGGGCTCAATTGAGGGTTCGCCCATAGTACAAGGGTGTAATTGACTGTTTTCCCTAATAATAATATATTACTATATATAATTTTGAGATTTTTATTTTTAAAATTAATTAATATAGGATAGAATAGTCACTGAGTAATTCCGAGCACTAGGTCCTACTAGATACTCGGCCCTTGACCGACTTGCTAACGAGTGACGATTTAACTACTTAGAAACCCAGTGCATAGAATGAGCCTCTACTCACGAAGCATGCTCGTCACATATCTATCTCGTTGGCGTTAATGTTAGAAATAAATACAAAATCAAAATAATTAAAGTAAAAATGAAAGCACCACACGAATAAGAAATCGGCAAAAGTGACAAACCCTATTTGTGAGAGGGTATTCTGCCGCCGCCCTCAATGTGGAACATTAAAATAGAATATATTTAAGTTTTTATTTCTAAAATAAAATTAAATAATGTCATTTTGTATGTATTATCAATTTAGTAGTGATAAGGTCAACTAATTAAGTATATATGAAGTACATTAAATAAATGCATTAAGTAAATATAAAGGAACTAAAATACAAAATCAATTAATTATTTACATGTGAAGTAACATGCCTATTAATTACTACCTCCGTCTCGTAGGAAACGCTAGTCCTTGCACATTAATTAATTCCATATAACTAAAAAGGTGGTCGTCTCTAGGGTTTCGCCTAGGTTGCTTTCCGGTGGTGGTTGTAACACCCCGACCCCGTAAAACCCGGGGTAGTTACTCCAGACCTTTAGTACTGTCCCCACAAACCACTACGAGCCTTTACCGCACACTTTTTCCTCACTCATGCGCACCCTGAGAAACTTCCTAGGGGGTCACCCATCCCAAGACTACTCCAGTGCAAGCACGCTTAACATTGAAGTTCTTGGGTGATGAGTTCCCTTAAAAGGAGATGCACCTCTGTTTGTATGAGTAATACTATTAATCCTATTAAATTAATCTCGGGTATTACAATCACCCCCACTTAGGATCGCAACGTCCTCGTTGCGCCCTTAAACCAATCTCAATCAAACCCCAGAATCTTGCCTCGCTAAGTGACTGCCCGATATCCAACGGGTCAGCACACTGTCGCAGGGTTGCTCTGATACCACCTGTAACACCCCGGCCCCGTAAATCCCAGGGTAGTTACTCCAGACCTCTATTACTGTCCCCACAAATCACCACGAGCCTTTACCATGCACTTTGTCCTCACTCATTGCACGTCCTGAGAAACTTCCGAGGGGGTCACCCATCTCAAGACTTCTCCAGTGCAAGCACGCTTAACATTGACGTTCTTGGGTGTCGAGTTCCCTTAAAAGGAGATGCACCTCTATTTGTATGAGTAGTACTATTAATCCTCTTAAATTAATCTCACGTATTTTAGTGGTTTTCGATCACAGGGCCCGGTGTTTGTCATGGTTAGACATGAGTCTAGTAAGTTGGAATTGCAGAGGAATAGCGAACTTGGCTACGACTCAGGGCGTGGCGGATATCGTTCAAACTCATAGACCGAACATAATCTTCCTTATGGAAACAAAAACGTAACACATTGCCAGCGAGCTAAGGATTTGTTGCGAACTTAGGGGTTTCCACAATTCGTGGGGGTAAATAATGATGGTAACAGTGGTGGGCTGGCGTTGAGATGGAATGATGAGGTTGAGGTGTCTATTACGATGGAGACCCTAAACTATGTGGTGTGGACTGCGTGGTGCGACTATCAACTGGTGAGACTCTGCGGCAGCTGACGTGCTATTACGCTTACCCGGAGACAAGACGGCGACGAGGGGCGTGGGATATGTTGCGAGGATTGGCGGAGAATAATAACCTAGCTTGGATGATAATTGGGGATTTTAATGGCATTCTGTACGAGTCTGAGAAGAAAGGCAGAATTCCTCATCCCGGTTGGAGGATGAGGGGCTTTCGAGAAGGAGTGATTGGCAGCGGTTTGTGTGATTTTCCATTCCAAGGGTATCAGTGGACTGGGTTCGGGGAAAAGGAACAACATATTGGGAAGAGGAAAAATTAGATTGTATTCTGGTTAACGATGATCGGTGGAATAGCTTCATGGAAGCTCAGGCAGCCTCGAATGAAGCCTCAGTTAGTGATCACATGGCTCTCTGCGTGAAGATATGTTCGATTATTCATGGTCGGAGGCCGAGAAGATTTAAGTTTGAGAACATGTGGTTGCGGGAGGATGAATGCAGGTCGGTGGTGTTGAGTAGCTGGAACGCAGGAAAAATTTTATCAGTGAGTAATGTATTATTTTTTGCAGAAAGGAATTGTTAAGGTGGGACAGATGTAGGCCAAAAGGATTCCGACACCAAATCCAGGCGTGTAAGAAAAAGCTAGCTAGTTTGTGGGGGGCGAACGGATAGTTGGAGCACAGGGGAATTCCTTCGAGTTAAATCGGTTGTTCAGACGCTTATGGAGAAGGAACACTTATATTGGAAGCAGAGGGCGAAGTATTCTGGTTAAAGGAAGGAGATATTAATTCTCGATTTTTCCATATTGTGGTTAAACAGCGACGAAGGAGGAATAAATTACAGGGGTTGCGGGTTGCTGATGGTTCATGGGTGACGGACAGGAGGAAATTGGAGGATATGGTGAAGGATTATTTTGATACCCTATTCCATGAGGGAGCCAAGGAGGGTGATGTGGGGGCATGAGGAATTTTGCACAGTTATTTGGCACGCAGAACGAAATTTTGTTAAAACCAATTAGCCTGGAGGAGGTCAAGGAAACTATTTTTTAGATGCATCCGGATAAGGCACCAGGTTCAGATGGGATGAATCCGGCTTTTTCCAAAAAATTTGGGATGTGGTGGGAGCAGAGGTGGTTCGTTTGTGTTCAGGTATTTTTTAGTCAGGGGTTTCGCCTAAGGTATTAAATATTACTAATATTGTTTTAATTCCTAAAAAAGATAAGCCTAAAAATATGGGAGATTGGAGGCTTATTGCTTTATGTAATGTGGTTTACAAGATCTTTTCAAAAGTTATTGCAAATAGATTGAAAGGAATATTGAATGGTTTAGTGGGGGATCGGAGAACCAGAGTGCATTTATTCCTGGGAGATCTATTCTGGATAATATAATTGTGGCTTTTGAAACTCAACATTATTTGAAACGTAAGTGTTCTGGAACGGAGGGGTTTGTGGCTCTAAAGTTGGATATGAGTAAAGCTTATGACAGGGTTAGCTGGGATTTTTTGAAAGAAATAATGCTCTGTATGGGCTTTTATACCAGATGGGTGGAGATTGTTATGGTTTGTGTAACCACTGTCAGCTATTATATCCATTTTGATAAGGATTATTAGGGCCTATCACGCTGAGAAGAGGGCTTCGTCAGGGGGACCCGCTATCACCTTATCTGTTTATCTTAGTAGCGGAAGGATTAAGTGCTATGCTGTAGAGGGCTGAACAAAGGGGGGATGTTCATGGCATCCCGGTTTGTAGGGGAGCCCCAAGAGTGTCTCACATGTTATTTGAGGATGATTGCTTTATTTTTTTTCAAGGCAACTAACAATGAGTGTGTTTAGGGCTGCTGGCGTTGGTGGGGAAGAACAAGTTCACCATATTGGGGTATTTGAGGGACCGTGTTTTTAACAGAATTAAAAGCTGGAACAACTGTTTTCTTTCTAGAGTCGACTGAGCTGTGTTGCTGAGGAATGTTGTTCAGGCTATGCCTGACTATGCTATGAATGAATTTCTTCTTCCGAAGGACTTATGTGATGAGATTGAGAAACTAATGAATGGGTTCTGGTGGAGAGGGTCCAAGTTTCAGCACAAAGGTTTAAGGTAGAGGAGATGAGAAGCTATGTGTAAGTCGAAGGAAGCTAGGGGTTTAGGATTTCGGAAAATTCGGGAATTTAATTTAGCTATGTTGGCTAAGCAGGGGTGACGCCTTATTACTGAGGGCCAGAGCTTGATGAGCCGTGTAATTAAAGCTAAGTATTTCCCTAATTCTTCTTTTCTTGATGCAAAAATGGGTAATAATCCTTTGTTTATATGGAGAAGCATTTTTAGACTAAATACTTTAAAAGATAATATCCGAAGGCGTGTGGGGAATGGAATAGATGTACAGGTTTGGGCAGATGCTTGGCTGCCAGGTTCCGGGTCAGGGAGGATATCTCGAGTAAGCCAATGTGAGTGAGAGATATGAATGTCGTTGCTTTGCGTGATTATACAAGGAAAAATTGGAATTGGGAAATAATTAATGAATTGTTTAATGAAGCTGATAGGGAATTAATTTTGAGTATTCCAATTAGTTTACGGAACAGAAGAGATGACTTTTGGTGGACAGGTGAACGAAGTGGGAATTTTTCTGTCAAGAGCTGCTACGAAAAGTTGATGGCAGATCAGATAACATGGGCATGGGACGGGTGGAGTCGAATTTGGGATCTTTAAGTTCCACCAAAATTTAAATATTGTGTCTGGCAGGTGTTAGACAGAACACTTCCAATGGTGGATAACTTTAGAAGGAAGGGTGTTAATATTCAAGGAGGTTGCAAGGTTTGTGGTAACACGGAGGAATCTCTTGACCACGTCTTGCGGACTTGCCCCGGGGTGGAGGCAGTGTGGCAGCTAGCTAGTGTGCCGACCGAAAGTCAGCAGCTCTCTATCAAGCAGTGGTTGTGGAAGCATCTCTCAAAGCAGGACAAAGAGGAACATGGTAAGTTTCTTTCACTCCTTTGGTGCATTTGGAAACACAGGAACAAAATGGTGTGGGAAGATCAAAGTCAAGAAGCTTTGGGTGTTTTTCACATGGCACCTAGCATGATGATTAATTGGAGGGAAGCTCAGTCGAGGGGGTCGGTGAATGCATCAGGTATGGGGGGAGGTGCGGCCGATACAGGGTGGAGGAGACCGGGATCGGGGAGTGTGAAAATAATGTGGTAAGTACTCATAACTGTGATTTTATAAATCTATTATATTTATATTTAATAATTAAATTTTCATTTAAGATTGTTAATTGTTTCCTAAAATGAAAATGAAAACCTTTAAATGGAACATTCAAAAAAAAGTGAGAACCTTTCTACGAGAAGTAAAATAGTATGCTCATTGAAATTATCGATGAGAATAGCTCCCCACATACGAATATACGATGACGAGCAGTCTAAAATTGATGTCTATTGGATGCAATGTATTCCGTATAAAGCATTCTTTTTACAGAATATATACTACATAGTTAACTCAACTGCCTTGAGGCTTTACCAAATTAAAGTCAAACATTCTTATACCACAATTCACATACCAATTTAATAACTTTGACTTCTATAAATACGAAGTAACAACTTCAATCAAATATAGGCAGGGGCCATGTTTGATTATGAAACTATAAATAAGACAAAACAGTGGTTCAAGGGCAATTCTATTCACATCCCACTTTTTACTAAATACACACCCATATTTTCATAATCCCATTTATACCCTTGGAACATAAGACTCCTCAGTTCAGTTGAACGCCTCTACTCATATCCACACATTTTGATATATAATATCATCCATCTAAGGTCTCAAATTAAAACTAAAATCCATACATACATATACGTATGCGGAAAAAGTCCTCTGCAATTAGATTATAACCAACTTTAAATTGTAGTTCTAGGAGCAAGTTGGGATGGTCCACTACACGGCCATCTCACCTGCATAAGTCTATTATTTGGATTTCGACTGCAACATCTTAAAAACTCTACATGGACATGCCACCACGCATGGAGAATGGACCATCTCCAAGCTTTCAGGTGCAGGGAAGCAAGTCGGCAGGCCCTTATCAAATCAGTGAAGTTGAATGGCCCTTGACTCACTGTAGCAGTTTAGATGCTTCCAGATTTCTCTTCCACCTACGAACTAGATAAGTAAAGAACACACTAATTAAGTTGCAGCGACGCACCATTATTAACCTTGTTCCAAAATAGGCCAAAGCCAAGAAGAAGCATACCTGATCCAGGAGGGCGGCGGCCCGCCATGAATGGCAGCACCAAAAACGGATACCGGAAGAGTAGTTTAGATAATTCATTTATTTTAATGGTTGTGGTTAGCAGAACGAGGGCTGTAAATAGAATTGCCCTTGGTTCAATCAACTGCAAGGTGGCAAATGGGTTAATTAGGTCTGACCAACTCACTAAGTGCTCTTTAAATTTGTACATCATAGTTAGAGCCTATTGTTAATCCATGTTTTCATTTTATTTCAATCAATTTCTGTCAAATACTACGGGTATGTAATTTTGATTTTGTTCACGAGATTGTGTAATCAGTAAGGTTGTATTTATTTTTCTGATTAAAACGGCTAAATTTACTAAATAAAGCTATTTTTTCATGTTAATTTTCATTATTTATTAAAAAAATTACCAAATAATTATTTAGTCATTATTGTAAAAGACAACTTGAGTTCAATAGCAACGATACACTATTTTGGCAACCAAATTCTCTAAAAAATTTCCATTTTTTAATTACTTTTATTTTCTATTGAAGTGTTTTATCGTAATTTTTCTAAAAAACTTACAAACTTCCATTTTTTACTAATATATACATATGTTTTGGAAACACTATAAGTTTCAGACTTTGTAGAGTTTTAGTACCCTCATATCCATATTACTATCCCAACTTCATCTTGCCCCTTCTTTTCTTAACTGTGTTCTTTGTGTTCATCGATTATTAAACTAACAGTGTCCTTTTTGTTCCTCATTTTTTTTAAATGGAAATCATCTATATTAAAATTAATAAATCAAACAACATTACAATAGACTCTGTCACCCATAAGCGAGGCGCCACAGAAATCGCTAATCATGTAATGGACAAACTGAAGCTTAATATCATCATATAAGTTTTCATGTTTCTAACGTGATGGCCCTGTTTACTAACAGAGATATTTTCCTGTTTTCTACTTATGTTTTTCGTTCTCCAATTTTCTGTTTTTGTTTTTCAGTTTTTCTATCTCCAGTTTTCTGTTTCTATTTTCTTGTTTTTCATTTTCAAATCTAAAAACATGTTCATCAATTTTTTCACCCAGTTCTATGATCATCCAGAAGACTGCCACGTTTACTTCACGGGTTACTAAAGGGTGCTTATTAAGACTCACGTTAATAAGCGACACATAAAATAAGCAATGTTATAAGATCATGTTTACTTCAAAAGGTTTAAAACACCGTTTAACATTAAAATGTCCAAAATAACCCTATACATATTGTTGAGGTTAAGTCCCGCAGATCCAAAAGCCCAACACGAACTTTGGATATTTCAGGAAATGGTCATGAATTCAGTGTATAAGAAAATATAAAAAATGGATAATATACGCTCAAAAGCCCACTTGTATTAGATAATTCGCTGATTACACAACAACTTCCCGAACGGTATGTCGGAATAGTGATTAATACAAGTACAAGAGTAATTAAGCTATTCTAGGCTTTGAGACTCAAGAGTCTAACCCTTTACAATGAAATTAATCCTTCTATTTATACAAATGGGGGGTATGAGGTGCTTCATGCTGATTGGTTGGTGATCCAGCCACTTGAAAGCCCATATTCCCACTTGTTGCCACCATACTCTAGCAATAAATGCTTCTTGCTACTTGTTGGCTGCCCGTTGCCCGAACGGGTAATGGTCCCTACTGGAATTATCATTGATCTGGCCCAAGTACATTGGTTGACCCGAACCCCGTTCGGCACATATTTCTCCCTGGTCCTGTTCAACTTCTGGATTCTGGGCTATTTATTGGATTGAATATGTTCAGCCTTTGAGCCAGGTATTTGGGCCTTCAGCTCAATATCCCAACACGAGTCCCCCACTTCCGATGTCTCGAATGGTAGCGAGTGCATTGGGAAGTAGAATTTATACTGGTCAATAACACGAATGGCGATCGGGCCTCAGAACTCGCTGGTTTTCCATGTCATGGTTAGTACCTTATTTGCGGTCGTCGTTTGATTTCTTCCATAATTGTCATGATTACTGACCTTTGCTCTCCCATGCGACACGTGTCCTTTCAAATAGTCTGGGTGACTTGTCTTTTTCTGATTGGTTATCGATTCGGCGCTTGTCAGGCTATAAATAGGCCTTGAATTCCTTGGATATGGGTTTTGTATTCTCATTTCCTTCGAGCCTTTGTTCTGCCTTCTCTCCATATCCTTCAAGCTTTTCAGGTATTCCCTGTTCTTTAATTTTTTCCTCCACTCCTTTTGCCTCGATCGATATGTGTCCTCGATCCTGCTCCTCTTATTCGGGGATGGATTCCCAAGGGGAAAATCAAGATGTCGCCGTAGTGGACGTTATTCATGTCCCTTTTGCTGAAGGCACAAATGAGGCGGTGGAAGATAATAGGGCGGAGGCGGAGGATTCTTCCGTCGGTTCTTCTTCTAATGATGATGATGATTCCGACGATACGAAGTCGGGTGATGAACTTGCTTCCATGGCGACTGGACCCCCCGGGCGATGTTCCTCGTTACAAAATTGACCTAAGGCTCATTAGGGAAAGGCGGAAGAAGCTAACTTCTCACAATAGGGCCCAAATTCCAGCCCTAATTCCAGACCCGGTGAATTTCCGTTTGCGGGCTGGGCTTCACCCAATGCTCCACCTCCCTGGGATGGTCGTAGTCCACCTAGATTCGGTTAAGGCTGGGCTTAGATTCCCATTGCATCCCTTTTTTGTTTCTTTTTTAAATTTCTATGAAATCGTACCAGCCCAAGTCATGCTGAACTCCTATCAGGTGATGGCTGGCTTTATTTGCCGTTGTGTAGATGTTAAGGTTACACCTAATTTAGATTTATTCCACCAATTTTTTAAAGTAGCCCCCCAGCAGACCCATGGCTACTTAGCCGCCACTGCCCGAACGGATCATATACTTTTTAAAGGCAATCTAACCTCAATCAAGGGGTGGAAAGATCGGTTCTTCTTCGTTTCCGTCCCGGACGGTCAGATTCCAAACAAGTGGAATGCCTTTCCTCGTAAATCACCGGATCCGATTCTTACTGAGACGATTTGCAAGGACGTTTTTGCAGTGGAGGAAGACAAAACCTGCAACATTCTAGCATATCTAACCCTCGATCAACTTATCAAGGTCGGGATAGGTACTGTCCGCACTCTTGGGTCTACTTGTTTAAGAACCAAGTACCATGAGTCGGGCGGTCCTTCCCGTGCGAGAAACGTTCTGATCCCCTTTTTTCCCCACGTGATAAGACCGCTCGGTACTAACATTTTCCTTTGTCATTTTCAGCTCCCAATCCAGACAATCCCATGGATAACAGTAGTGTGTTAGCAGCCGGTGGAGTGGGAAAAGGAAGAATGCCAAGAAGAACCCCAAGGCCAACCCTTCCACTGCCACTAATCAAGATGCTGGGTCTTCTCAGCCTGTTCAGGAGCCTAATGCCATTCAGTAGGTTCCCCATCAGGACCAACTCGAAGATATGCTGATCGACGATCGGTTTGGGTCCGATCAGCTGCATCATTTTACTGAGCATTTTCAGGCCGCTCAGGATGCCAGTATAGACGTGGGTGAAACCCACACTGTTCATCTCTCTGGACGGGTCGAATGGATCTCTCTGGCAGATCCCGTTCATGAAGTATTGGAAAAAACTGGTTGTTCTGCGAGCCAAGTCTGGACCACCTCCGCTTTCTTCAATAACTTTGTCGTCCCTTAACTGCCGGTCGACCAGGCAGAGTAGTGTTTGGCCTTAGCGGCCTTGAAGGTACTTTGTTTTCCCCCATAATTTGTTTCATACGTTTACCCTTCGTTCTATATCATCTCATTTTTCAAACGGAATTCTGTAGGTGGGGCTATACAGCTTGCAACTGAGGGAGGCCCGGCTGGCCAAGGAACGGGACTTGATTGTTGCTCAAACTTCCGCTGAGCAGAATGTTGTGACTGCTCTCACAACTCTGGAGGCCGAACGGAAAGGTTTTGCTGAGGAAAAGCAACGGCTCAAGACTGAGCTTGGCAAGCACCGGGTTCAGCTTGCCGCTTCTCAGGCTAAGGTCTTTGTTGCTGAGGCTGCTCAGGTCAAGTTCAAGGAGATGCCCTCCCGTATCCCGGACGGTCCTTATGAAGTGAATGTGGACCTATCTGTCGTCCGGGATAGTATTAAATCCTCTGATGAATTTGCTGCTATCAAGGATGAGTATGCTCGGCAACAACTGTCAGTCAACTTTGGGGCTTATCTTGAACAATTTCCCCGGGGTGATATCCGGCGTACGGAAGGCGTGAAGCTGCTCGATCAAGATCCTCGGGGTAAACAATTCAACAACTCCCTCGAAAAATCTCTTTATGTCATGGGCTGTCAACACATTCTAGTTCCCTTCCTAACCAAGTGTAACACCCGAGATTAATTTAAAAAGATTAATAGTACTACTCATACCAACAGAGGTGCATCTCCATTTAAGGGAGCTCATCACCCAAAAACTCCAAAGTTAAGCGTGCTTGCACAGGAGTAGTCTTGGGATGGGTGACCCCTGAGAAGTTTCTCAGGGCGCGCACGAGTGAGGACAAAGTGCACGGTAAAGGCTCGTGGTGGTTTGTGAGGACAGTACTAGAGGTCTAGAGTAACTACCTCGAGTCCTGCGGGGCCGGGGTGTTACAGGTGGTATCAGAGCAACCCTGCGACAGTGTGTTGATCCGTTGTATATCGGGTAGGCACTTAATGGGGGGGGGGGATTATGGGATTTGATTGAGATTGGTTTACGGGCGCAACGAGGATGTTGCGTTCCTAAGTGGGGGTGATTGTAACACCCCGGTCCCCATTGTTGAGGCTCTGTTTGAAAAATACCAACGGGATTTGCAACAGGCCGCCGATCGCGAAGCAGGGAGGGAGCCTGAACCCCCTTCTGATTTGGATGATGACAAGGATGAGGATGAAGGTGAAGAAAACAAAGAGGCCCCTGGCCAGTAGATTTAATCGAATACTTCAGTAATTGTAATTTCCTCCCCCTTCTCCTTTTTTGCAAATGATATTTGTATTTCCCGGCCAGTAGAGCCGATGAATACATATGAAATCTTTTTTTGCTCAATGCTTTATTTAATTCTCTCTCATGTCTTTATCAATTTTTTGCTTTACCATTCGGTAATCGGTCCATTTTATAGGACTTAACAGTTCTGATTTATATGAAATCTTTTTTGAATCGCCGTTCGGGCTTCAGATAGTTCTGTAGGACTTGGCTGTTTTTTGTGTTTTTTCGACCCTTATTTTCTTGCCATTTGGATTGCCGTCCGGGCTTCAGACAGTTCTGTAGGACTTAGTCGTTTTCGAGCTTTTTTGTTTCTGATGCTCCATCTGTCCTACCTAACTGTTGATAGGACCCCCTGTTCGGGTTGTTTGCTACCCATATCTAACAAATATTACCAACTCATTATCTTGGATTCCACAATTCGTTTATTTTTCTGAATATCGCCCGGATCCTGTATCTCTGTTGTTTTGACATCATCTTTGAATCGGTTAGAAAATCCTTCCCAAACATAGCTAATATGAGGATCCCCCTCAAACTGCCAATACTTTATTTTTTGTTCTTCAAATAGTACTCGTTCGGGGTATTTTAATCATACTTGTTATCTTTTGGGATGGCCACCGTTCGGGGTGCACGCTATTATAATCATAACTATGTCATAATTGCTTGCAACCATATTCTGTCATGTGTTTGTCATGGGTTAGGGTTTTGGGCGACATCTTTATTTATAAATAGAGGTGTTTCCTTTTTGTTTTTTTCTATTGCTTCTTCAATTTCTTCTTGCCTCTCTCTAAGTTTTCTCTCTTTAGAGTTATCAGGCTCCCTTGAATTACCGGTGCCCTTTTATGTTATTCTCCTCTAGCTCAGAATCTGAAGAAATGCCGCTCATTCGTCGTCCTAGAGGAAAAACTTTCGCTGTTAGCAAGGCTGGGGGCTCCTCTTCTCAAGCACCTGACGTCACCCAACCATCTGCATCAAAACAACCCGAACAAGCTCTCCCAGATGATGGATGCCTATCGGGCGATGATCTTGCTATCTACAATAAGGGAATGCCCGAACGACCACCTCGCATCCCTTTGCATTTCACTCGCATCCGGAAACAAAGGCAATGCCTTCCTGAAGATTCCAAACGGCAGATCTGCCAACTTTTGCCTCCCCCAGGGAGTTTTATGCTAGATTCATAAAGCATCCGATGAGGCATCGACCGGGGTACGTGTTAGTGCATTTTGATGCTCTATTAGCTAGGCTTCGCTTCCCTCTTCATCCATTCATTGTGGAGTTCTTGCACCGGATCTCCGTACTGCCCGCTCAGTTCGTGCCCATGAGGTTTTTTGATAAAAAATAAAAAAGAGGATAACTATGCCTTCGTTATATGAATATATGAATATCTATATTATAATAAGTAATATATTTCATAAATTATATTCATGAAAATTTTGTCGAACTATAAAAAAAGTATAAATATGGTATCAATAAAATTAATAATTTTATCGGGAAGGAGTGGACATATATTCTTGAGTTAATAAATTAAAAGTCTAATTTTTGTAGAATTAAATAAGATGTTCTTCAGTTCTTGACATATATTCCTCCTTATAACTCATAAATTTTTCGCTTAGACAATGGACGTCAGAGTACACCAAGTGTTGAATAGGAAAAACTTACTACCAAATGGACGTCAGAGTTCCACGGGGCTCGCAGGAAATAAATTTTTCGCTTAGACAATGGACGTCAGAGTACACCAAGTGTTGAGTAGGGAGTGTTGAATAGGTGACAATAATTGATATGAAACTTACTACCTATGCCAATAAGACTTACCGCATTCTGTCCGGCTTTATCATTCGATGCCAAGAACTGAAGATCGCACCAAGTGTTGATCTATTCCTGTACCATTACTGCTATCAGCCCTACTGGACTACCGGGTACTTGAAGTTGGTGGCCCGAGACGATCGTCAGCTATTTACGAAGAACCCTACCGCACCGGTCAACTGGGAAGAGCGGTTTCTTTTTGTTCACGTAGGCGTGCCGCTTCCATGTCCCGGTCGGTGGAATGCTTACCCAGTTCGGGATTCTGAACCCAGGCTGGATGTTGTTCTTCGTTCACAATTCGAATCTCTGCGTCTGCGAGGTTCTAGAAATCTTTGATCTTTCCTTACTTCTTCAAAGATGTTAGCTGCTGGGATTGGTAAGTTTATTTGTTTTTAACCCGATCGATCTTCGTTCAACTATGTTCCTTATCTTTATTTTCTTCCTTTGCAGGTGTGATACCCCCTACTCTCATTCAGCTTCCCATATCTACCACTCCGTCTGTCTCCTCTGGGAAAGGCAAGGAAAAAATGGTTGCCGACCAGACAAATGTTGAACAAGCCCGGAAGAGGCGTCGGGTAAATGATGGCAGCCAGCTTATCCCGATCGATCACATAGTCGATTTGACCGGTCCAGATGCTAAGCCGAAAAAACTTGTTCTCCCTCCTCAGCCCAAGAATCCAGTTTTTACAAATATGTCGTTCGATGATCGGATGTTTGTGGAGTTCTCCAATCTGGGGCCCCGGGCAGAGGGAAGATACCTATTCGGGCAAACACCAGCCTCTATGTGGTGTAGTACTTCTTTGAAGGCTTCTCCCAGTTTTTCCAATTTGACCCATTGGTCTGACTTAGTTGAGGCAGGTCATCTGGATGCTCTCAAGGTATAGATCCTTTAAAAACTTCCTTATGCTTACATATTTTTCAATTTTTTTAGATCTCATCTGATTTTATTTACCATTGCTTGTAGGCTGGAGTATACTACCACCGGGCTTTCCTGGCCGCCGAGCAGGAGATGAAACGTCTAGCCAGCGATCGGGATGAAGGCCAGATGCTTCTATCTGCCGCCCGTAAGCTGATCACGGATGTGCAGGATCGTGCCAAAAAGGGTGAGAGAGCTATGGCCGAACTGGCTGAGATAGAGGAGAGGATCTGGCGCCGTGATTGGGAGGTCAAGGATCTCAGGGCCAAAGTAAAAGCGGTCGAAACTGCTGGCATGAAATTTGAGAAAGTCCGGGGAGAAAATCCTCTCGTTCCTTACATTGCTGATACTTCCAAGATCACCACCCAGGCGGTGATCAATTATCAATGAGGGAAAGGGCCGCATGTCGCCCTGAAAAACACCGCTCGACACTTCTTGGGGCCTCATCTTGGCCAATTTTTGTGTGAAAGTGAGGATCCTATCAAGGCGGGGATCGAGCTTCTGGACGGCATGCCAGAAGGGAAATCTTTCTTGGATATCCTGACCGAGAAGACTATGAAGCAAAGTCAGGATCTGCTTCTCGACAGGAACCTTGATCTGATCATGGAACATTTTCCAAAGCCGTTCGATCCAGATGAGTTAGGATTTGATGATCTTTTTGGGAATACATATGACCGGATCATGGAGAACAGGCGGAAGGCAATCCCTGATGATGCGACGCAAACTCGCGGATCTCAACCCTCCTCTTCCCCGACCGGCGATCATTCATAATATTTTACTTTATTGTTTTATCCTTGTTTTCTTTGTATTTTCCGGCTAGTAGCGCCGAAGAAAAAAACTTGATTCTTTCCCCAATCTTGTTATTTCATTGCTTTTTTATATCTTCCAAACCCGAACTTCCGGTTCATCCATATTAGGGTTACCGAACGTCGCTCGGTTCATCCATACTTATAGTTTTGACATCATCTCCAAGCTGTTTTGATCCCTTTATCCGTTCGTAATTACAGGGTCAAATTCTGTTAGCTGAGATGATGGCTCCCTCCAAATTGTTAACACGTTCGTCATTCGGTCATCCGGAATGATTCCACATGTTAAAAGCTGAGGTGAGACATTCTATCTTCCAAACCCAAAATTCCGATGTAGTCCGTTCGGTTTTTTCCGATCCGAATAACCCTTATTAGGGGTTTGAGGTGACCATCTTCAAACTATAAACAAGATTTCCTGATCGGATCATTTCTTACTTATAGCTAAAATGACGACTCACTTCCAAATCAAGTTAATGACTGAGGCGAGATTTTAAAACCATAGTTCCGATCCCCCGGACGAACATTCCATGTTACCGAACGTCGCTCGGTTCATCCATACTTATAGTTTTGACATCATTTCCAAGCCGTTTTGATCCCTTTATCCGTTCGTAATTACAGGGTCAAATTCTGTTAGCTGAGATGATGGCTCCCTCCAAACTGTTAACACGTTCGTCATTCGGTCATCCGGAATGATTCCACATGTTAAAAGCTGAGGTGAGACTCTCTCGAAGTTATGTCTCCCTCTTTTATCCTTTATGTCATCTTTTTTTAAGAGGTGGCAACATCCGTTTTTTTATAGTACTTCCGCAAATGTTCAACATTCCATATGCCTGTCGGTCGGCCTTCGGTTGATTGTAGGCTGAACGTTCCTGAAGCGTACTTTTTGAAGACCTGATAAGGGCCTTCCCAGTTTTGTGCCATTTTTCCACCTTCAAGAGGTTTGCTCTTTTCCCGCTTCTTTGGGGACCAAGTCTCCTACTTCGATTAATCGGATTTTCACTTGTTTGTCGAAGTATCTCCTTGTCTCTATGTGATATTCTTCCATTCGTATTGCCACTGAATCCCTTCTTTCCTCTATGAAATGCAGTTTGGCTCGTAAATTATCCTCATTGCGTTCGGGTTCGTAATGCACTGTTCAGTGTGTGGGAACCAGAACTTCTGTTGGAACCTTAGCCTGGAATCCATAAGCAAGGGCAAACGGTGTCTCTCCTGTGGCCGTTCGGGGTGTGGTCCTGTATGTCCATAGGATATAATTCAATTGATCTGGCCATGATGAGGAACAATGTTCTAGTTTTTTCTTCATACCATCCATAATGGTACGGTTCATATTTTCTACTTGGCCATTTGCCTGAGGGTATGCTACAGATGCTCTGGAATGTTTGATTCCCCATTTGACCAAATAATTTTTGAAGTTCCTGCTCACGAATTATCTTCCGTTGTCCGTGACGATCTGCTCGGGGAGGACAAATCAGCAGATAATGTCCCGCCAGACGAACTTCTGGCACTGGAAATCTGTAATGCTCGCCAGTGGTTCAGCCTCCACCCATTTGGTGAAATAATCAATTCCAACGATGATGTATTTCAGTCCTCCGGGGGCAGTAGGTAGGGGTCCTAGCAAGTCGATCCCCCACCTAGCAAATGGAAGAGCAACGGTCATCGGAGTGTAGAAAGTTGTTGGCCGACCGGGAACTGGTGCATATTGCTGGCAGACCTTGCACTTCCTGGTATGTGCAAAGCAGTCCTATTGGATTGTTGGCCAGTAGTATCCCTGCAAGATGATCTTTCTTGCCAAAGTTTTAGGCCCTTGATGGCTCAAACAGATACCCTCGTGAATTTCTTCCATTACCGCCGCTAGACCGGGTGGAAGGCACTTTAAATATGGTCCTCCGAACGTCTTTTTGTACAACTGCCTATTCACCAGTTCGAACATGGAACCCTCCTCTGAATGCATTTCATATTATATGCTGAATTTTTGTCTTCTCGGAGAGTCCCGTTCTTCAAGTAGTTGGTCATATCCGTGACCCAACTGGGAACGACATAAGAAATAGCTTCTACCTGGAGGATCATAGTTGTTGGTGTTGTCAGGGTTTCCCGATGGGCAAAATGTTGGATGTGAGCTGGGATCATCTGCGCTCTGTCATCAAAGGCTGCATTTTCCAATTTAGATAGGATATCTGCCTCATGATTTTCTATTCTTGAAACCTGGTCGAGTATCACCTGTTCGAATTTTTTGATTTGCTCCTCGACCAGTTCCTTGTATGCCTTCATCCTCTCTTCTTTTGCTTCGGCCGTGCCATTCACCTGGTGGACCACTAGTTGGCTATCTGATCGGACTTTGAGCGGATCGGCACCCAGGGACTTTGCATACTTTAAACCTGCAATGAGGGCCTCATATTCGGCCTCACTGTTGGTTACTTTAAAATCAAAATGGATGGAGTAGTTGTTAGTATATATGTCCTAGCGACAATCATTTCTGTAAAGACATATGTACTTGATCACATTTAGTTTTTATGTTTGATATATACACGGTATTACACTTTATGAATGATTGTTTTCGATTGTCAATGTTTTATTCATAATTGTGTTCCCTTGGATTTATGTTGTCAATAAGTAAGTGGGAGCTTATATGATATAACATAAGGTCCTAAAATAGCCCCAATCAATGATCATCAAGAATGGGATATTGATGATATGCGATAAGATTGGTATGTGGACTGCATCATACTTTTAGAAAGTATGGTTGATCTCACGACTATGAGTTCCTGTAATTCATGATGGTCACATAGATATTTTAGAGAATATTGGCATACCCACCGAGAAACCATTTGATAAGTTCTATTCATGTGTCTATGGGATTATCGGCGTATAGAGTAGTGTAATAGTCCTCCGACGTAAGGTCAATACGTACTACATGTGCGGAGTGATGTACTTTGACCATGACCAACGCTTGCACTCCAATCGGGGTAGATACGGCGTGTGTTGGGTGCATCACGAAGCACATGGAGTGGTAGTTGAGCCAAGAAAGGATTCATTCCTCATAATAGATTAAGAGAGAACATTCTACTTCTCATATCTAGATGGATCATAAAGTCATTGGCCAATGCAAAGATATATTCGTTTTGGATATCGAATATGATCGTTATGGATCATCTAGAAAGATTGAGAGACAGAGACTGAGTTATTGGGATAGACACTATATCATGTTCTAGACTTAGTTGAATGTTCGCTGAATGAAAGGACCGTATCACTATGAGCTCTATATTACAGGGAGTTTGTATAGTCCTCGCAAACGTCCTTATATATTAAGTTTGTCTGGAGAATCGTCTAGGGATTCGCTAAGACCTTAATTTGATTAGTGCTTAATATATAAGGCCATATGGGTCACACAACAAGTGATTATACCTTCCGATTGAATTGTTAAAAGGAATTAAATATTATTAATTGGATTAAATAATATTTAATTCGTAATACTGAAAATGAATTAAATATTAATTAGATTAAACATATTTAATTCATGAAGCTGAAGGAGAGTTCTGTTTGATAGAATTAATTAAGGAAGATACATTAGATTTATTGTTGGTCCCGGTTGTACTGGATACAGTCTAGAGGGGGGTGAATAGACTGTATTGGTTTTTAAGCTAAGTACCAGATTTTACAGAATAGCCTGTTCTGTTGGCAGAACAGACTGGCAGCGGATGGGGTTCTGGTAGGGAGTTCTGTTAATAGCCTCAGAGAAGCAAAGGCAGTAGGCCTTCTGTTAACTCACAAGACCAGTTCTGCTGAACACAGATACCAAGTCTTTGGAGTCAAACAGTACAAGTAAAGACTATGAATGAAAAGCAGTAAGTAGATGACACCAGGGCTTTTTATAGTGGTTCAAGGAACAACTTGTTCCTCTAGTCCACTGTTCCACTAAGCTGTAAAAACTTCCGTTTACAATGCCTTAGCCCTATCACTTAAGAAGCTCTCCACGTCTTCTTCAAGTGTAGATGTCTCCTTGGATGCACTTCCGGCTTCCCTAAGACTGGTCTTTTCACTGAGCTTTCCCAGAAGTATTACAACTTCACAGCTCCAGGTACTTGGACGTCCTTCTTGTGAAAGAAGAGGTTCTTTTTAGAACAGGGGTTCCTCCAACTTGCTTCGTTACAAAGAGTTTGTATGTGATGAGCTTGAAGAGTTGAAGAACACTTGGAACTTTGCTTGAGTTGGAAATAAGTATTTTTCCAACTTCTGCCTTCTCTTGTAGAGGATGATGAAGTGTTAATCTCAAGGAGGCTTTTTGCTTGTAAGCGTTTGAATTTCTTGTATGCAGAGTTGTAGCAATGGTTAGCAAAAATTGCAAAGTTATCCGGTTGTTCTTCGTAGTGTATCTTTTATACTGAGGTTGTCTTCCCGTTGGAGGAGAAGGAGGACAACTGCATTAAATGAGCGAGCAGTTGACTTGACCAGTAAGACCCGGTAAAGTTGGGGGGTTACTATTTTGGGATAAGGTAATCCTGACATTGCGGCCAATCATCCGCAATTACTCTACGGAACATGGGGAGCATTAAATGTGCATTTAATGCTGGCACTGTAGCGTTTCCGTTCAAGTTACTTAGCCGTTGAAGGAATCTTCAGTTGATTTCCCGGCTTTGTGGAATTCTTTCAAGTGTCAGGCCTTCTGGTGGTTTTAACAGAGAGTCGAACAGAGAAGGTCTGGAGCACTTCTGTTGAGAGTATATCCAACAGAGAACCAGGAGGGTTTCTGTCAGAGTAAAGGCTAAATGAGACCCTGAGGTCTTCTGTTCTGAAGTAGAGAACCAAAGGTCCTCGGTTCAACAATGCCTCAAAAAGGGGGGTCTTCTGCCCTTGGAGCCCTTCTGCTCAGAAGGTCTTCTGCTCTGGAGGCTTTCTGCCAAGTCGATTAAACTAAGAACTTTACAAATGAAAAATCTAATACATTAAGTCTAAAGAGGGGTACTCTAAAGTCCTAATTATTCTAGCATCATCAAAATCTAAATACAAATATTCCTTACATTTATCATACTTAAATAAGATGTATTTATTATTAAATAAAGTAGATATTTTCTTTTGTAATTTGGAATTAAAAGAAAAGTAAATAAAATAAATATTAATATATAATAATTAGAAAGTGGCGTGCAACCACATCTCAATTATTATTATTATTATTATTATTATTATTATTATTATTATTATTATTATTATTATTATTATTATTTTGTTTTGTTTTATCTACTTATTTAATTAATTAGGAGTATTGGTCCTAGCAGGATTAGAACTCATTAATTAGAAAGACTTTCATTGTGATTGGGAAACTAGTTTCGAACTAGTATAAATACATCCTTCTCCTTCATAATTGATAGACCAGTTTTTAGATTCAGTATTACCAGTTTATTTCCCCGCAAAGAGATTTCCTAGCCTTTCTCTTAGGGAGATCTAACCGTTCTTTCGGAGAGGAGAAATCACGTGGATACCTAAGGTCAAGGATTATCACCGCTAGGCTGGAAGATCGGTAAGTTCTAACTCAGATCTGTTATTATTGTCATATTCGATGTTTTGTCATAATCAGGAAAGATCTGTTTGGGAAAATTTTAAACTTCCGTTGTTGTACTTTCGAGGTACGTTACATCAATTTCCTAACAGTGGTATCAGAGCCAAACTGATTCTAATGACATTATACGAATTTGACAGAATTTTCGTACGTAAAATATGTTTTCAGAAATTTGATCACAATTAGATAATTTTTGTTTTAGAACCATCGTGATAAGGTCTGTTTTTAGAAATTAAAATCTGGAAGATCTCTCGTGTTCTTTCGCTTTTGGATCTGCAACGATGGTGAGCTACGCAAACTTCACGGCATGAAGATCCAAAAATCTTGGATTAGTTTTAATCGATCTGGAGTTTTAACGGATCTTTGGTTCGCTGCAACAACCTAATGAAGGACGCTGGATATTTTGATATTCGGACTTTCTAATGTTTTAGTTTTGGATTGTGTTTGGATTTTTTTGGGGGGCATTTTTGATATTCTCCAAATTACAAAAAAAAAAAAGAGAAAAGAAAATTGTCGCTGAATGCTACGGAGTATAACTTTAGCTTGGAGCTTCAATCTCAAATGCTTTGGAGATTAGATCAAGTAGTGGGGCTTTTCACGTTTTTGAATAAAATCTAAATTGATCAGAACTCTACTACTTCATCGTGTTAAATGGTAAGGGCGGTTGGGCTATCTGCATTCTTGAAAATAATATTTTTGAATTAGTTATTATTTGAGTCACTGTTTTACTTGGAGTAAAATACGAAGTAACGAAGTACTACATACTTGATCATTTAACTAGTTAGTTCTTAGTAGAAGTCTTAGAGACTCTTTAGTCATCCGGATAAAACCAAATCGAGTTATTGGTTTTAATCATAATTATTATTATTAAGCATGCTTTTACTTTAATTGTTAATTGTACTGTTTATAAATTGCATTTATATTGCATGCTTTGATTGATCTGTCTGAGTTAGATCTCATCAACATATTATTTGATAATATGTTTTAGCATCTTGATTAAGTAATTTAATACCCCGCTAAATGTTCCCCATAAATTAAAATTTAAGTCTTATCTAGGATAACGACATCACCCATCATAATTAAATTAGTAGAAATATTTTTTCGTTGAAGAATATTTCACCCAAGTGTTTATTTCATTCGACAAAATATAGAACTAATTTATAGATACATATGTTTGTGATTGTGTGATGGTTTTGACTTACTTAAATTAACTCGAGTCGCCCAAGCGTCAGTGTTAATTTAGGGATGTCAATCAATTTGAAAATTGATCAACCAAAAGTTGCTTGGACGCAATTGGTCTGGGGACCTACCCATTATATTATTGCAGTGACCAGCCCAAGCTGGGACTGTAATAGTATGAATGAGGATTTTGGCCACTATGATTGCAAAACATTCCTTGTTCCTTTTATTGGGGTCAAAGAGCATGTAAAAATAGTGGGAGCTAAATAATTAAAAGTCCATATTATTTAGTTAACTAGATGTGATCATAGGAATTAATATATGATTTTAATTCCGTTCTATTTGAACTTCTCTAGGCTTTTTAGGTATGTCGAATTTATCATTGAGAAGTATCTTGGATACAAATAATCTGATTGAACCAAAATTTCTAGACTTGGAACAAAATATGTGTTCCGTTCTTAGGCAAGAAAATATCGAACATGTATTTGATACATGTGTACCCGATATCCTTGATGTTAGCTCTTCTGAATTAGCCATGTTTGACAAGGACATTCAGAAGAATCACATTGCTAAGGTACCAAATGATGTATGTCTCTACTGCAAAGAGACAGGACATTGGAAGAGAGATTGTGAGATATACAGGACTAATCTAGCCAAAGCACCGAGTGCTTCTAGCTTAGGCATTTTTGTCATTGATATTAATATGTCTACAACTAACTCTCACTGTTGGGTATTAGATACGGCTTGTGGCTCACACATTTGCAATAGTGTGCAAGGCCTAAATGACAGTAGAGCAGTTAGGCTGGGTGAGATTGACCTACGTGTAGGAAATGGAGCAAAAGTTGTTGCTGAACGTGTAGGGACTTATATATTAGATTTACCCAGTGGTTATAGATTAGAACTAAATAATTGTTATTTTGTTCCTTCTATAACAAAGAACATAATTTCCATTTCTATGTTAGACATTGAGGGTTTTTCTTTTCATTTTGCTAATAACACTTGTTGTTTTTCACAAAATGGTATTGTGTATGGAAATGCTCCTCTTATGGATGGTTTATATGTTCTTAATTGTAGACATGACATATTAAATGTACAAAATAAAAGACCAAGGTTAAGTAATCTGAAAAATACCACATATCTTTGGCATTGTAGGCTTGGTCATATTAATGAAGCCAGAATAGCAAGGCTAAGTAAATTAAATTACATAACACCATTTGATTTTGAATCATATGGTAATTGCGATTCGTGTCTCTCAGCTAAAATGACGAGTAAACCTTTTCTTGGAAAAGGACTACGGGCCAAAGAAGTGCTTGAATTGGTTCACACAGATGTGTGTGGACCATTCCCAACTCAAGCTAGAGGAGGTTTTTCTTACTTCATCACGTTTACTGACGATTTCTCTAGGTTTGGATTTGTGTATCTTATGAAACACAAATCAGAAGCTTTTGAGAAATTCATGGAGTATAAGGCTGAAGTAGAGAAACAACTTGACAAGAGTATCAAGACTCTACGATCTGATCGTGGAGGGGAATACTTGAGTAAGGAGTTTCTCGATTACTTAAAAGGTCAGGGAATTCAGTCACAATGGACTCCTCCAAGAACACCTCAATTGAATGGTGTCTCTGAAAGGAGAAATAGAACCTTGTTAGACATGGTTAGGTCCATGATGAATTCCACGTCTCTTCCAACATCTCTTTGGGGGTATGCATTGCAAACTTCGATATACATTCTGAATAGAGTTCCATCTAAATCATTGCAAAAGACACCATATGAGTTATGGTGTAATAAGAAGCCTGTTCTTTCACATATTAAAGTGTGGGGTTGCCCTGCTTATGTAAAGAAATTGCACACTGATAAGTTAGGAGCTAGAAGTGAGAGATGTTATTTTGTGGGGTATCCTAAAGAAACTAGGGGATATTATTTCTATCATCTTGAGGAACATAAAATCATTATTTCCAGACAGGCACGATTCCTAGAAGAAGACTTGGTCTTCAAGGAATTCAATCGTGAGAAGATAGTACTAGAAGAAATTCAAGAATCACAAAATAACATAGAGGATGAAGACTTGTTAGATGGTCAAAACAAGGATTCAGTGGGAGGATTAAGCGGAAGTATTTCTCTAGGAGGATATCCTTCAGCTAGTGGGAGTAATATAGGAAGCACCCCGCACCAGCAAGTGGTTCCTATTAGGCATGAAAGAAATGACATGGTTGTCATTCCTTCTGCACCTACTTCTCCTTCTCTGGAAACACTTAAAAGTGTAGCACCGGAAAATTCTCCGAGCATTGGACAGTCCAATGCAAGAGAACCTCTTCACAATCAGAATGAGCAGCCTGAACAATCGCAAAATATTAAACTTCGTAGGTCTACTAGGATTCGTCATGAACCAACTAGGTTTGGCTTCCTCGTGGAGGATCATGATGATGTTGAAATTCCTGACAAGGATGAACCTAAGACTTACACTGAAGCAATATTAGATATTGATTCAGAGAGGTGGCAAGAAGCCATGAAATCTGAAATGGACTCGATGTATATCAATCAAGTATGGAACTTGGTTGACTTGCCTGTTGGGGTTAGACCCATTGGATGCAAATGGGTTTTCAAGAAGAAAATTGATGCCGAATGCAAGGTGCAAACATACAAAGCTAGGCTAGTGGCTAAAGGTTATAGTCAAAGAGAGGGAATTGACTATAGTGACACCTATTCACCAGTTGCAAAACTCAATTTCATTCGAATTTTGCTTGCGATAGCAGCATACTATGATTATGAAATTTGGCAAATGGATGTCAAAACTGCTTTCCTTAATGGAAATCTCAAGGAGGAGGTGTACATGGTACAACCTGAAGGTTTTATATCCAAGTCAAATCCCAAATCAGTATGTAAATTGGAGAAATCCATATATGGGCTAAAGCAAGCCTCAAGGAGTTGGAATATCCGTTTTGATGAAGCGGTCAAATCGTTTGGCTTCATCAGAAGCAATGAGGATGCGTGTGTGTATACAAAACGCAACAAGGATAGCGTGGTCTTTATGGTCATATATGTTGATGACATTCTGATCATAGGGAATGATATCCCCTTATTGAAGTCCGTGAAAGTGGTTATCCAATATCTTCATGATGAAAGATCTAGGTGAAGCCTGTTATATCCTTGGGATTAAGATCTATAGAGACAGAGTTAACAGGATGTTAGGTCTTTCACAATCCACGTATATTGACAAAATACTACATCGATTTAAAATGGAAGAATCTAAGAAAGGATTTCTCCCGATGGGTCATGGGATATCGTTATCAAAGAAGGATAGTCCTTCAACTGATGATGAGATCAAACGCATGAGAGGGATTCCATATGCTTCTGCAATTGGTTCAATCATGTATGCTATGACCTGTACTAGGCCAGATGTGGCTTATGCGCTTAGTATTGTTGGTCGATATCAAAATAATCCAGGAGAACGGCATTGGAGTGCTGTTAAGACTATTCTTAAGTATCTTAGACGAACTAAAGAATATTTCTTGGTTTATGGTGGACAAGAGAAACTAATAGCATCTGGTTACTCTGACGCTAGCTTCATGACAGATAAGGATGATTATAAGTCACAATCAGGATATGTTTTTAATCTCAATGGAGCAGCAGTAGACTGGAAGAGTTCCAAGCAAGACACTATAGCTGATTCGACAACAGAAGCCGAGTACATTGCTGCATCAGAAGCAGCTAAAGTGGCCGTATGGATACATGAATTCCTCAAAGAATTAAGGGTTGTTTCAAATGATAGTCATCCAATAACCATTTTTTGATTTGCTCCTCGACCAGTTCCTTGTATGCCTTCATCCTCTCTTCTTTTGCTACGACCGTGCCATTCACCTGGTGGACCACTAGTTGGCTATCTGATCGGACTTTGAGCGGATCGGCACCCAGGGACTTTGCATACTTTAAACCTGCAATGAGGGCCTCATATTCGGCCTCACTGTTGGTTACTTTAAAATCAAAATGGATGGAGTAGTTGTTAGTATATATGTCCTAGCGACAATCATTTCTTTAAAGACATATGTACTTTGATCACATTTAGTTTTTATGTTTGATATATACACGGTATTACACTTTATGAATGATTGTTTTCGATTGTCAATGTTTTATTCATAATTGTGTTCCCTTGGATTTATGTTGTCAATAAGTAAGTGGGAGCTTATATGATATAACATAAGGTCCTAAAATAGCCCCAATCAATGATCATCAAGAATGGGATATTGATGATATGCGATAAGATTGGTATGTGGACTGCATCATACTTTTAGAAAGTATGGTTGATCTCACGGCTATGAGTTCCTGTAATTCATGATGGTCACATAGATATTTTAGAGAATATTGGCATACCCACCGAGAAACCATTTGATAAGTTCTATTCATGTGTCTATGGGATTATCGGCGTATAGAGTAGTGTAATAGTCCTCCGACTTAAGGTCAATACATACTACATGTGCGGAGTGATGTACTTTGACCATGACCAACGCTTGCACTCCAATCGGGGTAGATACGGCGTGTGTTGGGTGCATCACGAAGCACATGGAGTAGTAGTTGAGCCAAGAAAGGATTCATTCCTCATAATAGATTAAGAGAGAACATTCTACTTCTCATATCTAGATGGATCATAAAGTCATTGGCCAATGCAAAGATATATTCGTTTTGGATATCGAATATGATCGTTATGGATCATCTAGAAAGATTGAGAGACAGAGACTGAGTTATTGGGATAGACACTATATCATGTTCTAGACTTAGTTGAATGTTCGCTGAATGAAAGGACCGTATCACTATGAGCTCTATATTACAGGGAGTTTGTATAGTCCTCGCAAACGTCCTTATATATTAAGTTTGTCTGGAGAATCGTCTAGGGATTCGCTAAGACCTTAATTTGATTAGTGCTTAATATATAAGGCCCTATGGGTCACACAAAAAGTGATTATACCTTCCGATTGAATTGTTAGAAGGAATTAAATATTATTAATTGGATTAAATAATATTTAATTCGTAATACTGAAAATGAATTAAATATTAATTAGATTAAACATATTTAATTCATGAAGCTGAAGGAGAGTTCTATTTGATAGAATTAATTAAGTAAGATAAATTAGATTTATCATACTTAAATAAGATGTATTTATTATTAAATAAAGTAGATATTTTCTTTTGTAATTTGGAATTAAAAGAAAAGTAAATAAAATAAATATTAATATATAATAATTAGAAAGTGGCGTGCAGCCACATCTCAATTATTATTATTATTATTATTTTGTTTTTGTTTTATCTACTTATTTAATTAATTAGGAGTATTGGTCCTAGCAGGATTAGAACTCATTAATTAGAAAGACTTTCATTGTGATTGGGAAACTAGTTTCGAACTAGTATAAATACATCCTTCTCCTTCATAATTGATAGACCAGTTTTTAGATTCAGTATTATCAGTTTATTTCCCCGCAAAGAGATTTCATAGCCTTTCTCTTAGGGAGATCTAACCGTTCTTTCGGAGAAGAGAAATCACGTGGATACCTAAGGTCAAGGATTATCACCGCTAGGCTGGAAGATCTGTAAGTTCTAACTCAGATCTGTTATTATTGTCATATTCGTTGTTTTGTCATAATGAGGAAAGATCTGTTTGGGAAAATTTTAAACTTCCGTTGCTGTACTTTCGAGGTACGTTACATCAATTTCCTAACAGTAGTATGCTTTGAACCCTTCGGGTGATGTGATCACGGCTCCACCCCCACAACCTTTTGTGCTTGATGCACCATCTACGTACATCTCCCACTAGTTACCTAGCATGCTGCTCTCTGACTCAGTTTCTGAAGGCCGAGCGGTACATTCCACTATAAAATCTGCCAAGGCTTGTCCTTTGATAGTGGGTTGAGGTCTAAAGTCTACCTCATACTACCCGATGAGGAGGCTCCACTTTGTCATGCGCCCGCTAGCCATTGGATTTCTCAGGATGGTAGCTAGCGGCTGAGTTGTGTATACGGTTATTGGATGTGCCTGAAAATAGGGTGCGAGCCGTTTGATGGCTGCTATTAGGGCCAATATCGTTTTCTCCATTAGGGTGTACCTAGTTTCCGGCCCGTTCAGGGCTTTACTCACAAAATAAATGGGCCGCTGGATGCCATCTTCTTCTTTTAGTAACACTTAACTCACAGCCAGATTGGCCACAGAAAAGTACATATATAGGTGTTCCCCGGGGTCAGCTTTTGTTAAGACCAGGGGAGAAGACAGATATAACTTGAACTCCTCGAAGGCCGTTTGGCATTCGGTAGTCCATTCAAAGGGGTTTGCCTTTTTCATAATCTGGAAAAATGGGATTGCTCGGTCAGCAAATTTGGACAAAAATCTGTCTAAGGCTGCCAATCGGCCAGTCAATCTCTGAACCTCCTTGAGGTTCCTTGGAGCTTCCATATCCATGATTGCCTTTACCTTTTCTGGGTTAGGCTCAATACCCCTTTCACTCATCATGTAACCCAAGAATTTGCCCCCTTTAACTGCAAAGGCACATTTCTTGGGGTTCAATCTCATGTTTGCCTTCTGCATTATCCCGAACACCTTTTCCATGTCCGGGACATGATCCTCCTTCTTCCGGATTTTGATCAGAATGTCATCAACATAAGCCTCCATTGTTACCCCCAATACTTCTTTGAAAAGTATCCCGATCATTCTTTGGAAGGTAGCCATGGCGTTCTTTAACCCGAACGACATCACAATGTAGCAAAATACGCCATCTGACGTGACAAATGTTGTTTTCTCCGCATCATTCGGGTGCATAAAGACTTGATGATACCCCCGGAAGGCATCCATGAAACTCAATAGTTTGCACCCAGCTGTTTCATCTACTAGGAGATCAATCCGTGGCCCCGGATAGGGATCCATTGGGCAGAATTTATTCAGATCAGAGTAATCTACACACATTCTCCAGGTGGATCCCTTTGGTGCTAGTACCACGTTCGACAGCCATTCCACGTGGATAACTGACCGGATGTGTTTGATCCATAGCAAGGTGGCAACTTCTTGCTTAGTGAAATCACGTTGTTTGGCAACTTGATATCTTTTCTTCTGCTGAATTGGCTTGGCATTAGGCCGAACGGCCAACTTGTGGCAGATTATTGCTGGGTCAATTCCAGGCATGTCTTCTGGGCCGCGAGCAAATAACATCTGGAATTTCTTCAAGACCATGATAACACCTTTCCGAATTCCAGCTTCCAGGTCCACCACGATCGCCACTTTTCAATTGGGAGTGAATCGATGTCAATCTGTTCTAAGAGGGTAGCAAGCTCAGGATGTGCCTCGAACTCTGTTCGGCGAGTTTCGACCTCAATACTGTTAACCCGCATCCCTCGGGCATTCATGTTTTTCAAGGCCTCCCGATAGCAAGTTCGGGCTGTTGCTGGATCAGTTCTGGCCACTCCAACCCCAGTGTCCGTGGGGAACTTGATGCATGAGTGGCGAACAGAGGTTATCGCCTCCAGATCTTCCAATCCCGGTCGGCCCAGAATGACGTTGTGGGCACATTTGATATCCACCACCACGAACGTCATCCAGACCGATGCTTTGTGTGCTTCATCTCCAATCTCAACCATGAACTGGATGGTGCCTTCAGCTTCAATCCAATTCCCCGTGAAGCTCGCGAGCGGTGTCCTCAAGTGAGTCAGTTGGTTTCTCTGTAGGCCCATTTTCTCGAACGATTGTAGATACAATATGTTCACACTACTCCCAGTGTCTACCAACACTCGACGGATTAATTCATTATCTATGCACATGCTTATGATCAATTCGTCCCTATGCGAGCTTGGTGAATTGGGCAAATCCGCAGGTCCAAATGTGATCTGTTCCATTCTGCCTTTCTTTTGGGGTGGCATGGATACGGAGCCCACGTAGAGGCTCCGTTCGAATTTCTTCCGTTCGGCTTTCGAGTCACCTGTCTCCCCACCCCCAAATATAACCTTTACCTCCATGCGGGGCTTTTTGCCCAGGTTCCCCGAACCTTCTGATTCATCCGTGGGAGGAATATACACATCATTCCTAGGCCGAGCATCACGCTGAGCATCCAGTCTCCAGCTGTTGGGTTTTTTGATCGGCTTTAGAATGCCTACAGCATTCGGGTCTTTATTCACATATTTGCCCAGATGACCCCGCTGGATCAATTCCTCAATCTTTATCTGTAATATCCGACAGGAATGGGTGGAGTGACCTTTCCTGTTGTGGTATTTAGAAAAGGCATTTTCATCTGCCCCCATGTAATTCTTGGAATCAGTTGGAAGGGGAATGTTGTCCCTCTCGTTCTGATAAATGGTCGCAACAGACAGTACCAGAGGGGTGAATCGTGGCTTCGGAGGGGGTGCGGCCGCCGGGATAGGACCCAGCCGATCGGCCAATCTTGTAGGGGCAGAGGGTGTAGCTACCCTATCCCTGATCATGATTTCCTCCTCCAGAGCCGCATGCTTTCAGGACCTATCCAGCACTTCGAAATATATAATGCCCGAATTCTTTTTTAAGTCTTTATACAGTTCACCCGTCCGGAGAGCATTAGTGAATAGGGTGATAGCTGTATCATCCGTCATGTTCCCAACTTTTAGGGTTTCATCCCTCCATCGTTTCAGGAATTGATTCAGGGTCTCCTTTGGCTCCTGCTTGACACTGGTCAGGTAACTGAAATGACGTTTCGGAGTGGTACTGGAGGCAAACTAGGCCAGGAATAAAGATGATAATCCGGCAAAGTTGCTGATCGATCCTGGTTGCAGAGTCCCGAACCATTCCAAGGCGGGTCCCCTGAGTGTGCTGAAGAAAAGCCGGGAAATAGCCGCCTCTGTTGCTCCCAACAGCATGAGCCCCATCATATTTATCTGACCGGTCGGCGGTTTGGCATCTATGTGGATTTCAGCATCCATTATTTCCCGGGTGAAGGGGGAAGAGATCCCAACTCGCACCAGGGTACGTTGTAGAGGTGCCCTGTTCATTTGGTCCCTCACTTCGTTCATCTGCCTCCTCATTCCGGCCATCTCTTCCTCCTGGGCCGTAAGGGGAGGTGGTGGTGGAGTTCCAAGATTAACAAATTCCCGAGATCCTTCTGGTGGGGTTGCTCTCTGATTCTGACATCCCTGTCTGGATCGGGTGTTATCATGTTCATAACGGAAATGGCGCCCAACCGGCGTATCTCCTCTAGCTCGTGACCCGGTCGGGGTGTGGTCACTGGGAGTGTGATGCCTACCCCCAGACGTATGATCCCTTCTGTACTCTCCCCGGTGTGCTCGGGAATGATTTGAAGCCGTGGTGCTTTCTGTATCGGTAGTTTCCTCTTGGAATGATTGCATCGTGGATGGGATCGTGTATCTGGTTTCCCCGGTATAGCTGGACCGTCCCCCATCCTGCTCATCCGCCAGGTGCTGCATCACCTGAGCTAAATCTCGCATCGCGTGAGGATTCCTCCTCAATGCTTCGGGGATGAAGAAATCCCCATCATAGTGCGGGTAGGATCCCCGGCTGGATTGCCCTTGGGGTCCAGCTCTCCTCGCGTCTTCCTGAGGTTTCACCGGTGTGATGAGAAGTGATTCTGACCATTTTGATAATAAGTTTTTTTAGGTGAGTGATTGGTGTGAAACTTTTTGTTTGTTTCCCACAGATGGTGTCAATGATGAGGTTAAGTCTCGCAGATCCAAAAGCCCAGCACGAACTTTGCATAATTCAGGAAATGGTCACGAATTCAGTGTATAAGAAAATATAAAAAATGGATAATATACGCTCAGAAGCCCACTTGTATTAGACAATTCGCTGATTACATAATAACTTCCCGAACGGTACGTCGGAATAGTGATTAATACAAGTACAAGAGTAATTAAGCTATTCTAGGCTTTGTGTCTCAAGAGTCTAACCCTTTACAATGAAATTAATCCGTCTATTTATACAAATGGGGGGTATGGGGTACTCCATGCTGATTGGTTGCTGATCCAGCCACTTGAAAGCCCATATTCCCACTTGTTGCCGCCATACACTAGCAATAAATGCTTCCCGCTACTTGCTGGCTGCCCGTTGCCCGAACGGGTAATGGACCCTGCTAGAATTATCATTGATCTGGTCCAAGTACATTGGTTGACTCGAACCCTGTTCGGCACATATTTCTCCCTGGGCCTGTTCAGCTTCTGGATTCCGGGCTATTTATTGGATTGAATATGTTGGGCCTTTGACCTAGGTATTTGGGCCTTCGGCCCAATATCCCAACACATATATAAACACACACACATTCATGAATACAAATATATAATATAATATGTGGGGTCGATCACCTCGTACGTGTACCCATACTCCTAACCCCTACCCTACCCCTATACCTTGTACCCCCACCTTACACACTACACCCAATTCCACACCCTTGACCTCTACCCCTACCATTACCACGATCTTACACTCTACCCATACTCCCCTAAAACCATTCATACCCACCCATACCTACTCGTAGGGATCGGGGTAGGTAAGGAAGGTATGGGTGGGGGTGGGTTAAGGGGTATGGTCGGGTGGGGTGGTAAGGTCTAGGGGTACGGGGTTGGGTGGGGTAGTGGGTGGATTAGGGTGGTTGTTAGGGGTAAGGGTGGGGGTAGTGAGTAGGGTTGGGGTTGGGGTAAGGTAGGGGTAGGGTAGGGAGTTGAGATAGGATGGCGGTAGGGTGGAGCCAGGATCAGGGTGGATCCAAGGTAGAGGAAGGGGTGGGGTGGGGGGTAGGATGGTGGTGGGGGTAGGATGGCAGTAGGGTGAGGGTAGGATGGCGGTACGAGGGTGGGGGTAGGATGGCGGTAAGGTGGGGCCAAGGTAGGGGGCATGTGGGAAGGGGTAAGGTAGGGGTAAGGGGTAATATACGAGGTGGGGGTAGGGTAGGGTGGGTCAGGGTGGGGTTGAGGTGGTAAGGGGTGGCAGTAGGGTAGGGTGGATCGGGATGGGACGGAGGTAAGGGCATGTGGTAGGGGTGGGGTAGGGTCATTGTAGGGAAAAAGAGTATGCGGGGTGGGGGTTGGGTAGGGATAAGAGGTAAGGTACGATGATGGAGGTACTAGAATGGAATCGACATTGGAGCGGGACTGGACCCACCATCAGGTGTAAGTATGCAAATTCATTGCAGCAGCCTGTAGCATCTGCGTTTTCCAAATTTGGAAAACTAGAAAAAGTCACTTCTCCGAATCATTAAGGAAAAGAGAGACATGCCTCATTTTTTCATTTTGGAAAATGGTTTGGTAAACACGTTTTTCTGTTTTCCTTTCTCCAGTTTTCCAGCAATTTTTTTTTGTAAACACGTTTCCTGTTTTCTGTTTTCTAGTTTTCCAGTTTTCTGAAAAACTAGAAAATATCTCTGTTAGTAAAGCCCTTACCACTCTACCAAAACCAAAACGAACAAATAAAAAGTAATCGAGTAATGAAATAGGCAAAATTATAAAAATAAAATAAAAAATAAACTGACGTAATGAAATAATAAAGCAACAAGCCGCCAGTTTAAAGTTATGTCGTGTCGTAGCCCGATTTCATTGGACCTGCATATCTGTTTCAACTATCTGAAAACCAATGATATTTATTAGTCTTAATTTGTACTTAGTAGTTTGATAATAAATTTGCACTACTCTTTCTTCATGTGGTGGTGGTTCTTGAGGAGGGCAGATCAACGATGTCGTCATAGATGAGTTGAGAAGCATAAGAGGATTTGAGAAATCATATCTAAAACTTGATGAATGTCATCGATAGAAATTGAACAATATCATAACACCCTGAAAGCACTTGTATCGTTAATTTGAGAAGAAGTCGCTCATAGAATGACAATATCATAACACCCTGAAAGCACTTGTATCGTTAATTTGAGAAGAAGCCGCTCATAGAATGACAGTCAAAACTGACAGAAGAAGAACTCTATAAATTCTAGGTTATAAAAACACCACTCATAGAGGCCACTTTTTCAATTAGGTATAAACTTTACTCGAGGAGCAAATCCCCTCCGACTTGCAAACTTAGTGAAACAAAACTCTAGCCAAAAAGCCAAGGAAAATGTTGGATGCGAGGCTCTTCCCGCCCTTTAACGCTACTTGAGACAGAAAAGAAAGAGGAAAGTCCACAACGCCGCCTCCTCCTAACTCTAGAGTCGGAATCGTTGGAATAGAAGGTGTGTTATTTAGTGGGTTCGATATTAACGATCTAACGGTTTAATTGTACTCATGTCCTTAGTTAATTGCCTACTTTCTTCAACCAACGTCCAACTAATCATGTTTTTTGTGGAACACCGAGGCTAACAACACAAAACTACACTTCTAACTTCCAAGTACAGGCGAATCAACATTTTTCTTGCAATAGTTGTAATCATTCATACAGCAATTACTCCTATATATTTACAGAATTAATTAAATACATAGATGCTGTCTGAAATCCAAAATGAAACTATAGGGTTCTCGGCTGAATAGAGACACATACTTACCCAGATAGCACTAAAGAAACCCAGGCTTTTGATCGGAACTATCTTCCCAAGAGCTCCCACCCAAAATTCCACCAAATGAAGAAGAAGCCATGCTAAAGTGATCTCTACCGTTCATCGAACTCAGCAGCACGGGATATTCGTCCGATGACGTATGGTTGCCCCCCAATCCAAGAAAATCCAAAGTTGGGGGATTGGACCCGTAGACCATTGAAGGAGATGAGTGAAGCCCGAGACTTAATCCCGGCAGCTTCTTCTCTCTATTTTCAACAGAATCATCACTTGACATGGTTAACCCAAGGCCTTGAAGAAAAGAAGTGGACGACTTTGAACCTATCTGTGCTGCTTTCTGAAGTAAAGCAGTTGCCGACAGTGGGGGGCTCGGTGTGCATTGCTGCTGCTGATGGTTGTTATGGTCATACATAAACAGAGATGCAGAATTGGTTGAGGAATATAGAGGAGCAGTTGTTGATAATGAAAGTGACATCATCGATGACTGTGCAATAAAACCAGCAAATGCCGCCACGTCACCCTCACATTCCTTAATGGCCGGTTTTGTCGAGTTTGCCTCTTCTGGGTTATGCACCACTAATCCAAACACACGTGAAATATCCTTGCGGTTATTATCACCATCAAGACTAAGAGATGATGATACCTGGCCCGGAGCACTCTCATTGATGGCCCCGGCTAAAACAACATCACTGTTCCAGTTGAGGTTACAGCTACTGGTTGAGGAACCTCCTCTTTGTGGAGCTTCATTCTTTTTTTGATGAGAATATACACTTTGGTTTTCAGGCAATTCTGTCCCCCCTCAACATAACATAAAAAAAGAGTCTTCAAACATAATAGTCAAGAAAGACTTGATGCAATCATGATACTGGTAAATTACAATGCTCTCTCAGTGTTTTAACTTTTACTCATCCACGCATCCAAAATCTACATTATTACTTTAATAGATAGGCCTTTATAGGTCTATACAAAAAAACAAATCGCAAGTATGCAACTACAAAAGTAAATATAATCATGACTCATAAAATTTACACCCAGAAAAGAAAGTTTTCGCCAAACCTTCCATGTGCTCTATCGGGTCGGGACGTGGGGGCCTAGGGGTTGGAGATTCAACCTTTTGGACAAATAAATAGAATGTAGAAGCGCAAGAGAAACATTTCATCGATGTAAATTTTTATTGTAAAAAGTTACCCCCATTAAAGAAAGTTTTCGCCAAACTTGGAGTAGGTTATGGCCAGGATCCCCCCCCCCCCCCTCCATCAACATTCTATCTACACATAGGTGATAGGCTAGATAGATCATAGATCCAAACCAATAGCCAAGGTATACTAGCTAGGCTCCAATGATATTCCTAGCATCTATTGCTTTTCAAAACATTGACCTTACTGTAAGGAGTGGTCTAAAAACTCGAGCAGGCATATGTCGTGCATGTCAAATGTGGCCCTTTGGAATAAAGCATTAGTAACGTATAGTTTTAGAACATTTTGGCCAGAAAGTGGAAACATATAGGGAAATGAATATTATTGTTTGGTGTAAGAATGTACAGAGTAAGAAAGAAAGAACTCGATTCTATTGATTGGATGATTAGTGGTGAATAAAATTATCAACCATAAGGAATTAGTTCTATAAGAGTACAGATTGCATGCATCGCTTACCATTCTATAAATGGGTATATATTTTTGAATACTATCTCGGTCATATGTCCCCTTATCCTCCCTCATATGGCGGGATAATCATTCTATGATGGTTTGTTTAATTTATTCCCCTAAGGAATTAATTGATTGGAATATGTAATGACATTAACCAAACAAATAAGCGTTATTTATTTATCGGAATATGCAAAGATGAAATTAAATTCTCACACCAACCAAATTATTTGGTTCTGTAGAGGGTTTCAAATTGATCTGTGTAGATCTACCCATTCATTAAATGCATATGGGCATGTGACAAACGATATCTGTACAAGTATCGACAAGGAATTTTATATTTTGTTTCCATGAAATGATTATTTAATGCCCACCAGTCAATTCTAGCACTACATGCGAATGTGATTAAGTTTGTCACTTTTTCTTTTAATAACCAAAATTGTAGTTCATGTTAAGTTGTTATTTCTATTTACGGAGTATTTTTTAGTACAAATAATTTGTGATTCTTATTATTTCAAATATAGGGAATATATTTTTAGTAGTACTCCCTCTGTCCCGTTGGAATGTTTCCGGTTTGATCTACACACATATTAAAGAAATAAACTTACCAGGAGGTAAATTTTACTGTTTTGACACTGTTTCGACACTGTTTGACACTGTTTCGACACTGTTTGACACTGTTTCGACACTGTTTGACCCTGTTTTAATGTATGATAACTTTTCATTTAGGGAAATGAGAACTTTCTAAGAGACATCCAAAAAAGGAAAGCGAGAACATTAAGTACTAATTTTTATTGTGCACCATAGTCAAACTTAACAGTAAAAGTCAAAAAAGTGTATCATGCTAGTCACTTTTTCATTTTTCAGTGAGAACACAAAGGGCGACCCAATGGAGAAATGTGAAGAATAAAACAAAGACCAATGTCACATGAAACTACCCGCACAAACTTCACTACTGCAGTATAACATTTTCAAAGATTCAAAAAGCAAGAATTTTAATGTAATTTATTACTCCAGTAGTATTATTATATTCATAATTATAAAATATTTAAAACAATAAAGCCCTAATTTATCTTTTTAAATTACTCACCTGAGCTCTGAATGGAGAGAACAGGAGACAAGACCGCAGTAGAAGGAGTCACAGGTTGTGGTGGCGGGCTCAGAGAAGATGAACACAACTTCGGGTTTACCGCGGCGGCGGCCACCGTCAAACCCCCCGGAGAAGACCTCGCACTCTCTTGTGCCAGCGCATCGCAAAATGCCCTATGCGTTATGAAGCTGTCCCTCCTTCATCACTCAAAATTCACCCCAAAAGTTATTGCTCCATCATTCTTGAAAAGTTAATCAAAAGTGATCATAATAAGAGCTTAACGTACGAGCATTTAATTTACCTAGAAAACACTGTTCCACAGTCGCAGGGGTATTCTCGGGTGCCGCACACCTTCATGTGGGCTTTCCAATCGCACAGAACGGCGTAGCTCTTGTTGCACCTTTCACACTTGAACTTCTTCTCGCCGTGCTTCCGGCAAAAATGTTTCTTAATTCCGGTGAGGTCGCCGAGAGCTCTGGACGGGTCGTGATGAGCGCAGTTCGGCTCCGGACACACGTACACTCGCTTCCTAAGCTCATTTCCGGCCGGTCGCTGCTTGAGTTTCCACGGCAGGTTGTGGCCGCGCCGGTGAAGCTGCAAATTCTGGTCTCTCTGAAATCCTTTGCCGCAGATATCACACACGTACTTGTTCGTCTCCATCAACGATTTCGGCGACAAAGCTACCACTTCCGCATCTGGATCTAGATAGCACCCGCAATAATTATTTCATTAATTTGACAAATCGCGTTTCATTAATTTTTAACTCGATTAATGGGATGCAAAGTAAAATAGAGCTCGAGAATCTACCTGGCATTCCAGGAAGGTTTCTCTTTCTCTTAGGCCGAACAGCAGGCTCACTCTGTTGACTGAATTCTCCGCCTGCCGAATGACTCGCCATCGAAAAGCTCAAATAATTTCTCCCCAATAACAATCCGTACAAAATCAAAAGCTACCTTTCCTCTGAGCAGTCGGATGTCTGCCACGCAGAAACAGTTTCAGAGACTGTAAAGAGAGAAATAAAGTCGGCAGAGACTTAAATTTTTCCGGCAGCCGTTGAAAACTGTTTTTTTTTCCTCCTCTATTTCCCACGTGATCACTTTACGGGACAAGTAAATGAAAAACTAATCCAATCTAATCTCGGAACAAGCAATGAGAGAAGAACAAGGAGAAGAGACTCAGTGAGTCAACCGCAGCAACTCGATTTCTGGCGGCGGACTGGCGGTGGTAGTAGAGAGAGAGTAGATAGAGAGAGAAATAGGCTGGGGAATTGAAGAAGGTGGAAATGTGTAAAGAATTGCTTTCTTTTCTTCAACCATGGTTAAGTTAAAGGGGCGACCAGGGTTATAGGAGTTTCAGGTTCTTCGCCACCAAGATAAATGCGGCCGCGTGGAAATCGGACGGTCGGAATTGCATGATCGGGGGTCGTGGCATTTTATGGTTTTCAGGTGAGCAATTATTTGCATTAATTAACTTATACGGAGTAACTGTAATTTGTTTTTGTGAAGAAAAAAGAAATAGAGGAAAACTTTAGTTAGTGACAAAGCACGGAAGAGCTTACCTCCTTCACGCAGCCTACAAAGCCTACGCGTACGTTATATTTGGAGGTGCGTGGGAAGGCACGGATTTTGGAGAAATAACAGGAATGCCACTTATAAGAATGCCGGGGTGGAAGGCATTAGGCATGGACGGATCAGCAAACTAATTGTGTGAGTGAACTTTTTTCTACATGCATATCAAACATGAAAGATGATTTTCTGAAAGAGAATTCTACGGTACCCTTGAAGTATAGTAGTTTTTATCGAATGAATCAATTAGAATGTTAAAATTGAACTATGTAAATCTAAATTTGAAATGATTGAATGATATGGATCAATCAAGTGACTAGCAGGTATGATACTTTGTTTTTAAATGAGTATCGTAGTTGTCACATTTCGAAAATTATATTATGTGTTGAGGTTAAGTCTCGTAGATCCGAAAGTCCAACACACGCTTTGGATATTTAAAGATGTGGATAATAACTCGAGGGTATAAGAAAATATAAAAGCTGAATAATAATACGCTCAAGAGCCCATTTGTATTACACAATTCGCTGAATATACAGGAAACTTCCTGAACGGTACGTCGGAATAGTGATTAATACAAGAACAAGAGTAATAAAGATATTCTAGGCCTTGAGTATCAAAATGCTAACCCTTTGCAATGATATTAATCCCTCTATTTATATTAATGGGGGGTATAGGGTGCTCCATCCTGATTGGTTGTTAATCCAGCCACTTGAACGCCCACGCTCCCATTTGTTGATGTCATACTCTAGCATTTAATGCATCTTACCACTTGCAAGTTGTCTGTTGCCCGAACAGAGTCATGGACCAGGCTGGAAACATCATTGATCTGGCCCAAAGTACCCTGGTTGACCTGATTCCCGTTCGGGGCGTATACCTCACTGGGCCATTCTTCGTCTGGATTCCGTGTTAATTATTGGACTGGATGTGTCAAATGGTAGTGAGTGCATAAGGAAGTAGAAATTTTACACCGATTGTCGATCAGGATATAGATCTCATCGGTTCCCGGTGTCCTGATGTTACGGCCTACTTGTGGCTGTCGTTTCCGTTTTCCATAATCGTCATGATTATTGTCCTTTGTTTTCCTGTGTGACACATGTTTCCTCAAACGCTCCTGGTGACGTGTCTTTATCTGGTTGGTCGACGAAACGGCGTTGGTCAAGCTATAAATAGGCATTAGTTCCTTGGTTATGGGTTTCAAATTCTCATTTCCTCCGTGCTTTAGCTCTGCCTTCTCTCTAGGACTCAACAATTTTTCGAGTGTTCAGGTACTTTCTACCCCCTCCCCTTTTGTTTCTTTCACTTCGCGTTCGGTACATCATGTCTTCTCGACCATCTTCTTCCGGCTCGGATTCGAGGCCCACTTCTCGAGGGGAAATCCATGACGCCGCTATACTGGATGCCATAGAAGTCCCTTTTGCTGATGTCGCCAGTAATGCGACTGCGGGGGCGGCTGAGGAATGTTCCTCAGGTGAGTCTAACCCTTGCGGTGAGGATTCTGATGGCACATGTCTGGCGATGAGCTTGCTTCAATGGCGGTTGGTCCTCCGGGCGATGTCCCTCGCTATAGGGTGGATTTAAGGTTAATGAGGGAGAGGAGAAAGAAATTGGCTTCTCACAATACGGCTCAAATTAAAAATAAGATGATTGAAATGAATCAAATTAAAATTAAGTGACCAAATTGAAACTCCCTAAAAGTTAAGTGATTATCCAAATTTATCTCTTCCTTTATCCCAAAATTATCTTCCAACTTTTTTTCCATCCGCCCTAAAATAATACTCCATATTCTCTTTCCTTATACTACCTTCATCCCTTAATTAAAGTCACAGTTTGACTCTTTGACCGTTCATTATTCAAAATTAATAATATTTTATCCCAAAAAACAATAATTAATGTGCTTCATTGTAATATGTATTATTCAAATGTCAATTTATTATAGATTTTATAGGTATATATTAGTAGATAATTACCGTCAAACGTCCGGCTAGGAGATCGCAAAAGTCAAACTGTGACTTTAATTGTAGGACGAAGAGAGTACATTCTAACACATTTATCTTTTTTCTGTACAATTTCCCACCACACGATTTTTACTTTTTAGTCTACGGCATGAATACTTTTTGTACTTTATTGATAAAATATATTCTGTATTTTGATATGGGGGGTGTTTGGTAAACGGCGTTTCAGCCGAAAAATGGCGGTTTGACCACTTTTAACGTTTTCTATAAGTGAAAAAGATGTTTGGTAAATAGTGTTCGACACTAACGTTTTTGGACGGAAACGCTGAAATGAAAACACTGCTAATAGAAGAGTTTTGGGTTGGCGTTTGAAAATGGCATTTTCTACTAATTTTATGACCACCCAGCTAAATTACCAAACATCTTTTGACAACCCGCCAATTTCCGCTAGTCAAACCCTTTGACCGAATCCGTTATTGACAAACTGCTAACATAACATGTTATCCGCTAACCGCTGAATGCCAAACACGTCCACACTCTTTTCTATAATTCAATAGATTCATTTCTCGGATCAAGCGGTCTCCCTCTTTAGGGTTCTTGCATATTGGGAGTAGTTTTTACCATCGTGGGTGCATATTGTTTCTTCAATTTCAATTTTTAATTTCTTAATTTCAGTAATTAGATGGTTGTTATGAAATCCCTCAGGAGTAGTACCGTCGACAGGCGCTACAGAATAGGGAGAATAGGGACAAAGGTTTAGTTTTCATAGCCACAGTTGGATTGGGTGATGTCCATGGAAAATCTCCTAGTTTTCGGCGACCTTCGATCACAACGAAGGCAGGGAAGCAAGTTGGGATCGGAGGTCCGACAATGGCATGCCACGAGGGGTGAGTGCAGCGGCGGCAGATTGGAGCGTGAGAAAGAGGCTCAAGTGGCCGCACACATGATCACTCCAGATGAGCCACAAAACGGGGAGGAGTCGAGCACTGACTACCACGCCCGCTCGGGTCTTTGAGGAGGTTGTACCTCAAGGGTACATGATCAGGGTTCTCGTGACTATGAGGAGATAACTTTATTTAAATTATTGGGAAAACTGTCAATTTGGTCCTCATACTTTCATGAAAGGGTCAATTAAGTCTTCATACTTTTAAAAATATCAATCAAATCCTTGAACTTTGTAAAAACGTTTAATTGAGTCCATTTGCAAGTTACTTGTCATGTAAGCAGGTCACCCGCTAATGTGACGCACATGTGGCAGCCCAATCAGCAATAATTTTGCTGACGTGGCACCCATGTGGAAGTACAGTCAGCCATTTGCTGATGACGTGGTGCACACGTGGACCACAATGTGTCACCACATCAACGGGTGACTTGCTGACATGGCAAGTAATCTGCAAATGTACTCAATTAAACGTTTTTACAAAGTTCAGAGATTTGAGTGGTTTTTTTAAAAGCATGAGGACCTAATTGACTTTTTCATGAAAGTATGAGGACCAATTTGACATTCATTTTCCCCTAAATTATTTTGCTTTGTTTTCATCTTATTTCGGATTGGATGTTGTTTTGATTGTATTTTTGTCTCGTACTAGCAGAACTCTAGAATGTAGGATGAGTGATGACAGGACTGGTTCATCCATCATTAGCTTGGTTAAGCTCATTATAGGATTAAAGAGTCATATTGCTTTATTAGAGTTGTTTGATTCTAAATCTGTTTCGAAGACAGACAATTGAAAAAGATTTTTTTGTCTTTTGTAACTTGCGTGAAATCTGATTATTCGACATAAACCACCTTATTCAATTATTCCATAAAAAAAATCAATAAATTTATTTAATTCAACACGTGAATCAAAATTCCACTAATTTGAAGCTGATTATGAAGGATCAGGCATCTCTGCCTTAGTTAAGCAGCCAAGGAGGGTGCCTGGCTGTTTTCCTCCGTCAGATCGGAAATTCGACGGATGAAGATCTTGGATTTCACCCCTTTGCCGATCTCGAGATCCTGCTCGTAGCTTCCCTGCCGTCGGATGCCGCAAGCCCGCAAGGCACTCTACCTCTGCCAATTATTATAGGATGAGGTTAGCATTGTTCGTCCATCATTAATTACAATAATACTGGCACATGTTTTGGGGAGGTACCAGCGCTGAACCCGCCACGGGTTCGGCCGTGGTGGTGGGATAAGGGGAGTTGTGGGGAAAGGACCGGCAATTAGGCGCGCAGAATTGTCGGCTAGTGGGTTCGCTCACGTGTACCAGCGTTGAAACTTCTTGTATTTTTCCACACTGCAATGGAAACCAGCTGTATTTTCATCCCTTCTCTTATCTTCCTAATAACTCACAAATAATCGTCAGGTCTTTTCCAAATTATTACGATTATCAAATTAAATTAACAGATTCTTTGATGTGACTGACAACTTTCATCAATTTTGTACCATAAATTAAGACATAATTATCCGTATTTAGATAATTTATACGGAGTACGTAGTTTTAAAATATAAAAATTGTCTCTATATAGATAATTTTATCTCTGTGGACAAACAAAGGATGTCAAAAATGTCTATAAAATGGTGTACCTCAAACACCATATTAATTTCACAATCAGATTTATTTTGTGAGTTGCTCATTTATGTGTATAAGCTTTCATATTATAGTTCACAACTTTTTATTTTAGAATTTATTGAAAACATTAGATTACCTACAATTGTGCTTTATATTTTAAATTCATATATTAAACATTTGGTTTTTTGTTGTTAGATCATATATGAATTTATATCGTAATGAATGTTATATCTTACATTCATTATTATTTGGATTCTCGAAAGATCACTAAGTTTTTATAATAAGAAGACAAAACTGAAACAACTAATATTTACTGCCCCATTGTTTAGGTTGAAATTAGCTGAATCGATTGAATCTGGTGAAAATGATGAAATGTTTGTGAAAATTTTATATTTAAAAGATTATCAATACAATAAAAAAAGCTATATGAAAATAGCCTAAATAATAAAGATGAGAGACTTTAAGCTAACAATAATAGAGCAGGTTTGGTGACTCTGTTTTTCGGTATATCAGACAACTTTTTAATCAAACACGTAATTTTTGATTTCGTGACCTGAATTTGTGTAATAATAAGAAAAAGTAAGGTTAGAGTTACTTTTCTGCCTGTATTGACTGGAATTACTGTAGATGATCATTTTAGCTATTTTTCATATAATTTTTTCTTTATTTTATTAATAAAATATATTTTAAATGTAATTTTTTCATAAATCAGCAGAATCAGTCGATACAGCCACTTCAACCAGAACTTCAGAAATTTCAGCAGAATCAGCTGATTCAAGCAATTTCAGTGTTAGTAAATGGGCTCCAAAAGACTGAGATAAGAGAGTTGTGATGTAGAATGTTGATTTTTTTTAGAGGAAAATAGGTATTTCGATAGTTGAAGTGTGAAAAACGAGAAAAATGATGAATATTTATAGTTCTCTAGTCTTCTAGAGTTGTTTCAGCCAATTTAGTTAGATAATACTCCCTCCGTCCCCCTCTTATTGTCTCATTTCCTATTCACTTGGTCAACACAAATCACTCTTAATCTCTTATTTTATGTATCAAATTTTTATCAAATTTGATTCTGGTTTTTGCGACTTTGTAAATCTTTTAATATAGTTTTTGAATATGTAATTTTTTTTTTGCTAAAAATAATTTGAGTGCGGACAGGGATCAGTTTGCTTTATCGTCAGTCAAGCATCGTAAACCGCAATGGGACAATAACAGAGAGACGGAGGGAGTAAATGACATTAATAGAATGCATTTCTGAGTACTTATCACCCAATAGCGGCGCCCTAAACCCTAGCAGCGTTCTGGGTCGACCGAATTGAGCGGCTTCTCAAGGGCGATTGAGAACGGCGACTGCGATGGCTCTCTTAGGGTGATGATGTGATTATTTCTCTGCTGCCAGGCTTTTTCTTTTTTCATCTTTTGCTTTGATTCGATCGAATTGATTCTGTGTCCTTTCTCTAGGCGTGTGTCCCGCGTTTTGTTTCGACTTTTGAGTGGCCGAGGCTATGTGGTGTCAATTTTGCTTTGGGTACACACTTTTCATACACACACATACACACTATAAATAGCCTAATAAATTACCATTTTTTTTACCCCCTTCCCTCTCTCACGTGCGAAACAGCACACTCACCCCCAGACTCTCCCCTCACTTGCTGCTTCCTTCTTTCTTTCTTCTTCCCGCAGCAGCTCAAGGCATACAACCCCCATCTTTGTTTCTTTCTTCATCTCTTCAAAATCAATGGATTTTGGTGGCTTTGTGAACGAAACGATCATTGACACTACGGTGGATGATTTTTGGTGGCTTTGCGGCGGCAGAACTTGACGGAGAACCAGCGGCGGTGGCTGAACTTGACAGAGAACCGGCGGCGGCGGCTGAACTTGACGGAGAACCGGCGGCGGCGGCTGAACTTGACGGAGAACCGGCGGCGGCGGCTGAACTTGACGGAGAACCGGCGGCGGCGGCTGAATTTGATGGAGAACCGGCGGCGGCGGCCATGGATGAAATCTCTAAGCTTGGTATGGGTTTGTGTTGTTGATTTCATTGGCTTTCAACTTAAATATATCTTTGTTCTTCACAGACAATTCTCTGTATTTGTGTAGTGTATAATATCGTCTGTGTGTTTGTGAAGTGTATATAATCTTGTTTGTGTTCAAAATGTTATAAAATTTACTTATGTCTGTGTGTAAATAAACTTATATTTGAAATGTCTGTGTGTAAATATACTTGTGTCTGTGGGTATATGTACTTATGTATGTGCGTAAATCTACCACTGACTCAGCGTAAATGTATTTATATTTGAAATGCGTAAATTTACTTATGGTTCATGCGAAATGCGTAAATAAAGATTCACTTCATTATAATCTTTATTGTGTTCTAAGTTTGTTTTACATTGTAAAGATTCACATTTCAGTTGAATTTGTGTTCAACTATTCTATTTCATTATTATGCTTATAAGGTGTTTGTTGAAATGCTTCAATGATCTTCTTTATTCATATTCACGATTTTGTGAGTTGATTCTCCCTTTTTGCTAATATGTTTTTATGCTTGATGGAGTTTACTAATTTTTACACTTTAAATTGGGTTGTCAATGAATTTAAATGGTCTTGATAGGTTTTTTAGAAGCATGGATCAAGATACTGAGTGTGGTCAATGCTTTAATGAGTTAATGCTTAAGTTTCAATCTTCGTAACACATTGTTCTTTTTTCATGCTTAAAATGATGTGTGTGCAATAAGCAGCAGGGTTGTGTGCAAAAAGTGCAGTTAGCAGCCTTGCAGGATGGGAAGACAGAGCTCTTGGTTGCAGGGCACTTCTTGCTTGCGGCAGTAGGAAAGAAAACACTCAGCAGGAGAAAAATGTACATTTTGGGAGTGAAAAAAAAATGCTAGGAAAGGAGCTCTTGGCCACAACAAATCGGAAGAAAAAAATCATAGCTTGTTATTATGTTGAATGAATATATTTGAATTATAAATATCCATGTATTACTTTAGTTCCTCCATGGATGGGAATTATGAAAGTTAATACTATTTCTTATGTTTGATTCTCTTTTATGACATTATGAAAACACAAGTAATGCTTTAATCACGCACATATACATAGCACAGACATATATGCCACACATCACAAACATAGTGTTTGTTCTTCACAGACACACAATGTGTTTGTGACAGATATTATAGTGTACATAGCACAGACAAATACGACACACCTCACAGACAGAGTTTTTCTGCTTCACAGACACGCAATGTGTTTGTGACAGATATTATAGTGTACTTTAACAATTTTTTGAAATGTTTATTCTCAAAAAGTCTTTTATTCAAACTAAGTCCTAGCAGATACATAGCACAGACAAATACGGCACACATCACAGATAGAGTGTTTGTTCTTCACAGACACACAATGTGTTTGTGACGGATATTATAGGTGTACATAGCACAAACAAATACGCCACACATCACAGACATAGTTTTTGTTCTTCACAGACACGCAATGTGTATGTGACATATATTATAGTGTACATAGCACAGACAAAGTGGATACAAATCACAGACAAAAAAGCTTTCTCCGTTTATATGAACACCAATGACAGTTAGTGTTTCTCACACAAACAAAAAGGCATACTAATGTACAACATTGGTAATATTTGGGAGTACATTCTAAGACAGTATACAACATTGTTATTGTAACATTGTACAACATCCTACATTTCACAACCAAACCCATGAAGGCCAAAACTAACCACCACAAAATGTATATAGTAAGGTTACATCAATGATTGTATATCCAAACCCATCATACACTAAACATTCACACCCATTAAAACTTGTCTAAGTTGATCGCTTCCTCAAACTCCAGAGCCTCTTTGCAAATTCACATCTTTTCGCTGCCATGTTCTTATACGCACACTCGGGCATCAAGGGCAACTTCTGCAACAGTGACTCTGCAAATGTTGCCGCCATAACTCCGCAAACATCGGATCTGAAAATAATACAATTCATACAGACATTACATTTCTATATACAGACAAATTGTATTTGTGTACAGACAAAAAACGAGATCTATTTGATGACCCGAAACATAAGTGGAAATCTGATACACAATGTGTTCTAATTATATTTTAAGTAGGGAATTCATTTTTAAAATTTTCTTTCAACAATCCGTATTATTTTAATGTACCTAAGGTCCAAATTAACCAAGGTATTTTAAGTAATTTCTGAAAGTCCTAGACATTTGTTCATTTGAACCTGTTTGAGTCTTATAGCGTTGTGTAGAAGTACAAACATCATATTAGTCACACAAACATATGTAGAGTGATACAGACAATCATATAAGTCTTCACAGACAAATGGAGCCAGAGCCAATTACATAAAACCTCACACAGACAAACACTTGGACAAATCTAACTTTACACAGACAATACATATGTCTTTCAACAGGCATAAAATCAACCTTACACAGACAATACATATTGTTCAAAATCCAAGCAATAGATGGGTTCCAACTTGATAACTTGATAAACAATTACTCACCCTACAAATAAACATCATCAACTACCCTAAAACTGAAAAAAATTCAAAAATACATGATACATACCTTTCGGCCATGCTCGAAAGAGGGGTTCACACCATTTTCGACTGAGATGGGGAGGAGGGTTCGCACCTTTGAATGCGCAACGACGACGGTCACCTTCGACAGGGGTTGGCAGGGAGGAGGGTTGCCTTCGACGGGGTCTGACGGGGTTGAATCGTGGAGGGTTGCCTTCGATGGGGGTTGCAGGGGAGGAGGCTAGTCTTCGACTGGGGTTGTCGGGGACGAGGCCTTCGATGGGGGGTTGCAGAGGAGGAGGCTATTCGGGTGTTGGCGGCGACGAAGAGCTTCCAGCGATGCGATTAATCGGAAGAACAAAGCAAGGGAGAAGGAGAAGGTTGTGGCGGTTCGAAGGAAGGGAGAAGTTGGGGATGCACGACAAAATTGGGAGCGGGGTGTTTTTTTGAAGTGGTGAGAGGTAAGGGAAAGGGGGGGGGTAAATTATTTTTGTGGGTATTTATAGTGTGTATGTGTGTGTATGGAAAGTGTGTAACAATAGCATTTTTGATGTGGTGTTGCTGCTATTCTGACCAACTCTCAAGAATAATTATTTGGGCCTATTCTTATTGGGCTAATAAACTGTAATGAACTGTATATATTTTAGCCTGTTAGAGTCTTTTAGCCCTTTAGTATAAATAGGCTTCTTTAACCTACTGTATCAAATAATTAATCTTTTCTTCTTCTTCGAACAATTCGTTCATCTTCCGCAATTTCTTCATCTCTGCAATTCGTTTCACTTCTACATGGTATCAGACTAAGGATCGATCCTGATTCTTCTCTAATCGATTCCTCACAATCGATTTCATATTTCCTAATCGATTTCTATAATCGATCTCTCCCTATTCCTTTCAATCTATCATCTGCAAAACCCTAAATACTATGGCTTCAATGCTAAATCCGACGGAAGACTCATCATCACCGTACTATCTTCATCCTAGCTATCACGCTGGGCTTCGAGTCATCTATGAAACACTCATAGGCGACAACTTTGGTGCATGGAAGAAATCTGTTTCCATGGCTATGGCGGTGAAGAACAAGATGGGATTTCTCAATGGATCCGTCACAAAACCAGGTCCAGATACTCCTATGTACATCAACTGGTATCGTATCAACGCTCTGCTCTTATCTTGGCTGATATATTCTATTTCACCTGCTCTTCGCACTACTTTCTTATCTTTTAATGATGCTAAAGAGCTTTGGGATGAAGTTCAGCTTAGGTATGGAAAAATTGATGCTCCTAGACTTTTTCATCTTGAAAAAACCCTAGGAAATCTTTTTTAAGGTTCTCGTAGTATAACTGATTACTACAACTGTTTCAAAGAAATTTGGGATGAATACTGTAATTTCAGAAATATTCCTTCCTGTACTTGTGGTCAATGCACTTGCAATATATCTGAAACTTACCAGAAAATTATCCAGAAAGAGTCCATTCTCAAGTTTCTTGTTGGTTTGAATGATTCATATTCTAATCTTAGAAGTCAAATTCTTCTTAACACAGATAAAAATACTCTGTCTAGTATCTACTCTATTCTTCTTCAAGAAGAATCTCAAAGATCTCTTCAGAATACTCTTCCTTTCACTACTCCTTTTTCAGATCCTTCTGTTTCTGAAAAACTCAATGATGCTACTGCTTTCTTTGTTAAAAATTTTAAAAAGAAAACTTCTATTACCTGTACTCATTGTGGCTATCAAGGCCATTCTTCTGATAAATGCTTCCAACTAATTGGTTATCCTAGTAATTGGAAAGGGCCAAAAGGACATAGAACTGCCCCTGGTTTTAAACCTAATCCTAATCTTAATAAAACTCATCATGCTCATATGGCCACTAATTCCACTGAACCTGCTCTAACTCCTACCAATTCAAACAACAACCAACATGCTCCTTTGGTTACAAATTACACTGAATCTGCTCCTATTTCTGCTACAACTGATTTCTGTGATCCCAATTTGTATGAGAAGTTTCTGCAATTTGTTCAAGCTCAACAATCTAAAACTGCTTCAGCTAATGTTGTCACCATTGCTCCTGATGATGATCAAACTGCCTCTTACTGTGACACAAAGTTTTTAGGTAAACACTTTGCTCTTTCAACTTTTAAATCTTCTCAATGGATTCTTGACACTGGAGCATCTGACCATATGGTTTATGATGCTTCTTTATATACCACTCCAACTAAACACATTTCAATTAAAATTCAACTTCCTACTGGCAATTTTATTTCTGCCACTAAAATTGGTGATATCAAATTGAATTCTAATCTTACATTACACAATGTTTTATATGTTCCTAACTTTACCTTCAATCTAATTTCTATTTCAAGTTTAACCTCTCATGATAATGTCTCAGTATATTTCTCCTCTAACCATGCTATCTTGCAGGACCACCTTACCAGCAAAACGATTGGCTTTGCTGATTTAAGGAATGGCCTATACCACTATACTCCAGACTCATCTTTAGATCATCATATTCCAACTGTGCATTCTGCAAATAGTCAACATCATAACTCATCTGCTACTCTTTGGCATTTTAGACTAGGGCATCTGCCTTTTAATAAGATTTACATGCTTTCTGACTGTAATGTTTCTGATAATGACAAACAATCTTTACCTTGTGATATTTGCCATTTTGCTAAACAGAAAAAGCTTCCTTTTCCTATCAGTACTTCTCATGCATCTAATGCTTTTGATTTGATACATATGGATGTTTGGGGTCCTTATAAAGTTACTTCTTATACTGGTTTTAAATATTTTCTAACTATTGTTGATGATTACACTAGATGTACTTGGGTTTTTCTACTTAAAACTAAATCTGAGGTAAAATTTCATATGTTAAATTTCTATACTTTTATTGAAACTCAATTTCAAAAGAAAATTAAAATCATAAGAACTGATAATGGTACTGAATTCTTCTTTCCTGATTTCTATAATTCAAAAGGTATTGTTCATCAACTCTCCTGTGTTGAAACTCCTCAACAAAATGGTAGGGTTGAAAGAAAACATCAACACATTTTACAAATTGCTAGATCTCTTCTTTTTCAATCTTGTTTACCTATAACTTTTTGGTCTGATTGTATACTTACTGCTGTGCATATAATCAACAGATTACCTACTTCTATTCTTCATAACAAATCTCCTTTTGAAATGCTTTATAATCATGCTCCAGATTATAATCACTTAAAAGTTTTTGGTTGTTTGGCTTTTGCTTCAACTATTTCTTCTAATAGAACTAAGTTTGATTCTAGAGCACATAAATGCATTTTCATTGGATATTCTTTAGGTTCTAAAGGATACAAATTATATGATTTAACTACTCATAAGACTTTTATTTCTAGAAATGTTAAGTTTTATGAAATGATTTTTCCATACAAAACTCAACATAATAAAAATAATTTGGATTCTGATTTCACAAACACACAAGATACTATTTTTAATGACTATTTCAATAATCTTACTAATTCTCTTACTCAAAATGAAAATGATTCTAATCATAATATCACAAATTACTTGGATACTCAAATCAATGAGGAGGTAAATTTGTTTAATTCTGATAATGGTAACTCTATTGCTAATGATTCTTCTAGTTTATTGAACACAGAAACTGCTCAGGTTCATGACAGTCTGTCTGAACAAAATACTCAAAGGAAATCTACTAGAGTAAGATCTATTCCTATTCATTTAAAAGATTTTGCTTATGATCTTCCTAATTCTATTATTCCAGGTAATTCTGATTCTTCTTGTAACTTGGTCAGATATCCTATCCAAAATTACATTACTTACAACAAATTAAATATTTCTCATCACTGTTTTATTGCATCACTTTCTAAAATTCCAGAACCAAAATCTTACAAACAAGCTGTAAAATTTACAGAGTGGAAAAATGCTATGAATGATGAAATTAAAGCCCTTGAAAACAATAATACTTGGGTTCTTGTTGATCTTCCTGCTAATCAACATACCATTGGTTGTAAATGGGTTTTTAAAACAAAACTCAAATCTGATGGTTCTCTTGACAGATATAAAGCTAGATTGGTAGCAAAAGGTTACACTCAAGAAGAAGGCCTTGATTACTTTGATACTTTCTCTCCAGTTGTAAAGCTAACCACTGTAAGAATTCTTTTAGCTATTGCAAGTTCTAAAAATTGGTATTTACATCAATTAGATGTAAATAATGCTTTTTTACATGGTGATTTGAATGAAAACATTTATATGCAACCCCCTCCTGGTTATTTACAAACTAATGATAATAGAGTTTGTAAACTTCTTAAAAGCTTATATGGTTTAAAACAAGCATCTAGACAATGGTATTTTAAACTTTCTGAATCTTTAAAATCTTTTGGTTATAATCAATCTCAGGCAGATTTCTCTCTTTTCACTAAAGTTAGTAAAACATCTTTTACTGGAATATTACTTTATGTGGATGACCTTATTCTTGCTGGAAATGATATAAATGAAATTAATGCTGTTAAATCTTTTCTGCATCATAAATTTACTATTAAAGACCTTGGTGAATTGAAATATATTCTGGGAATAGAAATTGCTAGATCAAAAACTGGTATTGTTTTAAATCAGAGAAAATATACTCTTGAAATTCTATCTGACTTTGGATATCTTTCATCCAAACCTTTTTCTACACCTATGGATTCAAAAATTAAACTCTCAAAAAATGATGGCACTGTTTTAAGTAATCCTAAAACATATAGAACTCTAATTGGCAGATTATTATATCTTACTGTAACCAGACCTGATATATCTTATTCTGTCCAAACACTTAGTCAGGTTTTATCCTCTCCTACTGACATTCATATGGCTGCAGCTCATAGAGTTCTTAGATATCTTAAAAGCTCTCCAGGTAAAGGACTTTTTTATTCCTCCAAATCCTCTTTCAATATTCAAGCATATACTCATTCTGATTGGGGATCCTGTGTTGATACTAGGAGAAGTATTTCTGGTTATTGTTTTTATCTTGGTGATTCTCTAGTTTCTTGGAAATCCAAGAAACAATCTGTTATCAGTAGATCCTCTACTGAAGCAGAATACAGGGCTGCATCAAATGCAGTTTGTGAAGCACACTGGCTTGTTTATATTCTTCAAGACTTACATATTCACAATTCCTTACCTATTACATTATATACTGATAACAAATCTACATATCATTTAGCATATAATCCTGTACAACATCAAAGAACTAAACACATAGAACTAGATTGTCATTTAATAAGAGAAAAGATTAATTCTGGACTCATAAATCTTACACATATATCTAATATCTATCAACTTGCAGATATCTACACAAAACCACTTGGAAATCCACTCTTCAAGCAGTTTGCAGACAAGATGAACATGCTGGATATTCATGCTCATCTTGAGGGGGCGTCTCAAGAATAATTATTTGGGCCTATTCTTATTGGGCTAATAAACTGTAATGGACTGTATATATTTTAGCCTGTTAGAGTCTTTTAGCCCTTTAGTATAAATAGGCTTCTTTAACCTACTGTATCAAATAATTAATCTTTTCTTCTTCTTCGAACAATTCGTTCATCTTCCGCAATTTCTTCATCTCTGCAATTCGTTTCACTTCTACACCAACTGATGGGGCAGTGCTCTCTCGCCGCTGGTTGAAGTGGTTTACAGTTGGGTTTTGAGTGTTCAATTTCGTTATTCAATTCTTCGGGTTCAAGTGTCTGGGTTGGGTCTCTGGTTTTGTGTGTGTTGTTTTCGGGTTGTTTTTATCATGGAGATGGTTACGAAGAACCGTAGTATGATATCCATTGCTGAGGAGAAGAATAGAGGTTTGGTGCTGGCAGCTGATCCAAAGAGAATACTGATGCGACTAATGAGGGAACCTGTCTATTGGCTGTAACCAGGGAAACTGTTTCTTTTCGCCAAACAATGACCATGATTCGGTGATTCGTTAGGCCGGGGGAGTTTCAATTGATCGAGATTGGAGATTCTAAATTCCTATTACAGTTCTATCACGAAGGAGATCTAGGCAGAGTCATAGACGAAAGGCCTTGGTCCGATCCTAAAGTCATCGATTACTGAACAAAATCTTATGGTCATTAAGCGTGTAGGAAGTATCGACAGACCTCTTGACATTCCACTCGACCATGCATATTTTTGTATTTAGGTAGATAACTTACTATTAAGTTAAATGACGGCAAGGGCAGCTCGTGGAATAGCCAACAACATTAGATCGTTTGTGCAAGTGGATGAGGGCTTTCTTGGCGGAAAGCAAAGGTTGGTTCTGCGCATTAAAGTTACTATCAATATTACTATGGCTCTGACTTGACGCTTACAAGTTTGACAGGAAGGGGATAGCTGAATACGAGCAGACTTTCGTTATGAGAGACTCACACATTTTTATTTTTTGTGTGGGATTCTTGGTCATGTTGACCACTTCTGTCCCTCTAATCCACACATCGGCTCATGGATTGGCGAGCACCCTCACATGCCATGCTTATGGGCTGATATGAGGCGGGACATATCGCAGTCGGGAAACATGTGGCTTATTCTTAGAAAATAATTGGCCAGGAGACAAGGGAGATGAGGGAGCAGTCTCGGGCAAAGCGACAAGTGAGCAGGAAAGCTATGTCGTGGAAGGATTGCTATCAAAGGGTAAGGACAGTGGCGGACCCAGAAAGTCGAAGTCATGTGGTCCCTACCCTTGTGTATCTCTAATTAATATAAAACTAATATAAAAAAGGAAAATCATGATCCCTAAGTGGAAACGGCCCCTTTTGAATGTAACTACGATGTACCTCGTCTTGAACATTAGGATTAAAATCAGTAATTTTTTCTCAATCCAAGATCAGCTTCCAAAGATTCAAAATCAACATGGTTCTCAGGTAGATTATAAGCCAAATTAGCTTCACTTTCAGCAATTACTTGATCCAATTCTTCATTTACTAATGACGAATCATTTGAATTAACACCTGAACTATTCCCGGTACACCGAGTTTCTTTAAATTTGGGTATAACACCTAAATATCTTTTCATCCTAAATTCTATAATATTAAAAATAACATTCATAAATACATAAATTTATTAATTTAATCTAACATTCAAAGAAAGTTTAATAATTTTAAAAAATAAGAAAAGAGCCAAAGAGAAAATAAAAACTTGTGGTGGTCGCCTGAACTTTGACGGCACGGCGGTGTGGAGTGGGGATTGGAGGCGACGGAGGCGTGGAGTGGGGCTGGGGTGGCGGTGGCGTGGAGTAGGGACTGGAGGAGGCGGTGGCATCGAATTGGGACTGGAGGCGGCGACAGCTTGGACTGGGGACTGCAGACGGCGGCCGGAACGTCGAACAGAGGCGGGAATCGATTATCGTGCTCTTCTGCAGTTCTGTGGGCTGCTGCGCAGAAGTTTGAGGGTCGCACGATGTCTCGATGAATGAAAATCGATCAATTAAGGATGCCAAGTTTTTTTAAAAAAATAGGTCAAAATGACGTAATTTTGGTCAATGTAATTGAGATAAAGTTGGGAAACAAAAAAAGAAGTTTGAGAGATTCAAACTTCGTACCTCACGAAATTAGGAAAGCCTTGATTCCGCATGTTTACCTGTTCCCCTGATACTGTCTTTTGGTGCTTATTCCGTTTTCTTTGTATATATACACTTATCATATAATTTAATATAAAAAATATATAATATATATATGTATTTTTTCGAAATCCATGGGGTCCCGGGACCTCGTGGTACCCATAGTGGGTCCGCCTCTAGGTAAGGAAGTTGCTACTACCCAAGAAAACTTAAGGAAGAGCATGGTCATTAAGATGGTCAGCGAGGAGGAGGTACAAGCAAGTATGAATGTGAATGAGACAACTCCAAAAAACTTGCAAGTGACGGTGTTGTCCAAGAAGCATCGAACTTGCAAGTGACGGTGCTGTCCAAGAAGCACCGCTAGTAATCGAGGACTTTCAGAATATGCATGAGAACCTTTAGCGGGGTTGATGAAACCGTTGTCTCCTTGCTAATGGCCGAAAATACTGTTTGTTTTACTCCATATGTTTTTTTGCCGGTGGAAGTATCATGGGCGTCCTATCCAATCCAATGACTAAAAAGCGTGAATTAGTGCGGAGCAGGTGGCGGGTTGAATTCATCATTCACATACACATCTATATATACATTATAGGCTGCTCATGACAGTGAAGTGCTTAAGGATGTGAACAAATGTCAAAATCCCAAACCCAACGGCCAATGCTAGCTTGATATATGGACATGGAGTAATAATCATCATTACCAGTTTGATAACCTTTTCTTCTCTTCTTGCCTTTTTCTTTTTGTCATAGCTTTGCGTTGTAGAATATCTACAATAATTAATTCCATTATCAATCACAAAAAAGTCCAACTCATTCAGTGAATCTCATGTAGCAATGATGAAGCTCGATCACCCCCACCTTTAAATTACTTCCTTTCAAAAGCCTTATAATGTTTTGTAAAAAGTATGGACTACATCCAACCATGCATCCATGTTGGTTGTTTTGACCAACATGCGGAGTATATTAATTATTAGCAGTTTTATACTCCTAATATTTAATTTTGTTTTAGATAAATTTTGATACAGGTTTTAAAAGTTACATTTATGGGATATTTAGTTTATTTTGTTATGATGTTATACTTATTGTGATATGCTTCATTATGCTTATGAGTTATATTTTATATTAAAACTGTTATAAGAAAAGTTAAAGAAGGGGTGACATTAGAGGCTAATTTAGAATTTCGAAATATAAGATCAAATACAAGATCGATCATAATCATATCCTCTATGAAAACAAGTTTTGGGCATATAATTACAGTTGTTACTTCCTTCATCCCATTTCCTTCATCCCATAAATGGCGGAGCCACATTTGATCAAAAGGGTTCACATGAATACTTAAAATTTTGAGAAACAAGCAAGTCTACATGTATAAATTTTGTGAAATTATTTATTGTTCTTTCAAAGTTTTAATTTTATAAAAAATGAACACCCAAAATGTAAATCATAAATCCGCTACCGATCTCATTTAACTTTTTCATTTCAGTTGTTAGTATTTTATTCATTTTCATGTTTTCATTTTTGGAATATACTAATATTTATAGTGACAATAACCATAACGATAGGCAAATTATACCGTGGGATCGACCCACCTTCCGCATGGTGTGCCGATCCCACTTTTACAAAGTTATGTTCCTTTCTTTTCTTCCCTGGAGCTTCTTCCTTCCTTTTTCTTTTGTTATTCTTTCCTTATTCTTCTTTTCTTTAATTCTACTCCATTTCCCTCAAATTAAAATATTAAAAATTTAATTGTAGTTTTATTTTTCCTTATCTTCAATTTAAATTATAATTGAATCTATTTTTTAATTCTTTATCAATACATAACAAAAAGTTTAATAATCTAAATAAAATAAGTATACTACATTTCATATTCATACACTGTTTTTTGTAATATCTTTTTTACATTCATACATTTTTTTGTAATATATTTTTATATGCATACACGTTTTCTATAATATTTTTTTATCACTTTTATATGTTTTTAGAGGTTTTTAAGATATTGAGTTTGTTTATTTTGATTCTATCTTGGAGTTACATTTGATAATATACGAAGTTACATCATCTTATACTCCAGTTACAAGCTATTATGTGTGAGTTACATCTTGTTATGTGTGAGTTACATCTTATTATACGCGAGTTACACACTTTTATATGTTTTTAGAGGTTTTTAAGATATTGAGTTTGTTTATTTTGATTCTATCTTGGAGTTACATTTGATAATATACGAAGTTACATCATCTTATACTCCAGTTACAAGCTATTATGTGTGAGTTACATCTTGTTATGTGTGAGTTACATCTTATTATACGCGAGTTACATACTTTTATGCGCAAGTTACATGTAATTATGTGTGAGTTATATCTAATTATTTGTGATTTTTTACTTATCTTTATCTTGAACTAATTAAATTATAACTGAATTAATTTTTTTCTTTACCAATTTCATACAAATTTTTATTAATCCACATAAAATAAGTATATTGTATTTCATATTCATACACTATTTCTTACTGTGTATACTTTTTTTATATTTATTATACATTTTTTTTGTAAAATATTTTTTATATTCATATACTTTTTTCTATAATACATTTCTTCTCTCTTTTATATGTTTTTTGTGTTTTATAGTCATTAAGCTTGTTTATTTCGATTAAAATTTGAAAAAAAAACATGAGAATAATATATTTTTCGTATGTGTGAGTTATGTTTATAGACAATTTCTATAATTACATTTGATATTAAATGGAGTTACATCTTCTTATGCACGATTTACATCGACTTGTGCGTGAGTTACATCTTTCTATACGTGAGTTACATTTGAGTTTGCCTCAACAAGTTACATTTTGGATACACTAAAGTTAGATTTTCAATCAACGCGGGTTACATTTTCTGTAATACGAATTACATCACAACATAAAGCCTACTATTGAAACGAAAGAATCATTGTTATGCAAAAAGAAATTGTTTTCCAAAAAAAAAAAACTCTGTATGTGTTTGGGCAAAAAATATATTTTTTAAAACATTTTTATATGCTCAATATTAAAAAATATATATTCACCATTTATGTTAACCCCTGCTATTGAATAAAAAAAATACTTTTTTTTGCAAAAACAAAATAAGTTTTTGGCCAAAAAAAATGATTTTTTGGCAAAAAAAAAAAGATCAAAAAAAATATGTCCTTAATATTAAAAACAAAACATATAAACTATTTAAGTAAAGTAATTGAGCAATTAGACTCCTTGTTTTCATTAAAATCAATGTTTTTATTTCTTATAATTCGTATTAGACAAGTTACATTTTGACTTGCTTGTTGTTACATTTGTTATTAACGTTAGTTACATTTTGTTACACGCGAGTTACACTTATTCCGCTACTGGGACAATGAAAAAACAAAAAAGAAGTTACTGTTCACGCGCGTGAACAGTAACACATTTTTTTGTGGGAGCAACATGCTCACCGTGCGCTGCTCCCACGGTATACCAACTGATAGCGATATGCGTTATTATTAATATATGCTATTTAATTTATTTATTATCATATTACTTATAGGTTCTACGTAGTATTTTTTGTTTAAAAACAATTATAATAATAGTTAAAGAAGGGGCTACGTTACATTAGAGGCTAATTAATTTAGAATTTGGAAATATAAGATCAAATACAATTAGAGTTAATTATCAAATAGCACTAAAAATCATTCACTTTTCACAAATAGGACCAAAAAATAAACTATGTTTGCATAAGACTAATTATGTGTACCTTGGACAATTATACCCTTATAGCTATTAAAATGTTTTAATTCCTAATAAAATAATAAAAAATAATAAAAATTCGTAAAAAATACTAAAAAATTAAGAAAAACATTTCGATATTAAAAATTTAATTAATTTTTTTTTCAAAAAATTTAAAAAATTAAAAAAAACTAAAAAAAAATAAAAACTCAAAAAAAACGCTGCCGCCTCTGCCGCCTCAGCACCACCACCTCCAGTCACCAGGGGAAAAAATGCCAAGTTCATTACGAATGCCATATTTATGGCAGAAAAAAATGAAAATGTTGGCATTCGAAAAGAGAAATATGCCACTTTTTTGGCATTTTCAGAAAAAAATGGCATTTTTCTGGGAAAATGGCATTTTTTCATCGGCCGGAGGTGGTGGTGCTGGGAGGTAGTACAAGCGGTGGGAAAGGCATCCATATTTTTTTAAATTTTTTTTACGGAGTTTTACTATTTTTTATTGATTTTTTTAAAAATAAAATTATTTTTAAAAAAAATTGAATTTTTTATTTTATAAAAAATTTATAAATTTTTTAATTATATTTCTACGAATTTTTGAATTTTTTTCGAATTTATTATGAATTAAACATTTAATTATGGCTTTTGGCTATTTTTAATTCATATTTAATGGAAGGGTAAGAATGGAATGCAAAAATAGGTATGTTTCCAATAGTACTCATATGGTCCTATTTTGGAATAAAAACATAGCAAGTCCTATTTTAGGTTTTTGCCATAGTTTTAGTCCTATTTGAACTAATTTCTAATACAACTAGCACAGTATCCGTGCATACGCACGAGAAAAAACGATTGGTCTACACATACTTTTATTCACGGTCTAATTAAATATAAAATATATTTTTTTTCTTGCAATTTACAACATTTCAAAAATGGAGTATGATACGTGAATATAAAAAAGCATAAATCCATACAACACATAATCAAAGTAAAAGAAAATTAAAATATAAAAAATCGACATCATCCATTAAAATTTACTACGTAAAAATATTGAACTTAATTGTTAAAGTTTTGAATAACTACCTTAAAGACAACTTGGAGTAGTAATGGCTTGGAGTAGTATTGAAACCATTAATCCATGTTTTCTAAACTCTCTAACGCCACATATATAAATTTTACATGACTAAAATACATCTAGGTGGGAATATTTTCTTTTTTGTAGTGATAGAGCTTGATATTTATTGATTGTCATAACATTGGTGATAATTATCAAAAAATGTCTTCTCATAAGTTTAAAAGGTCATGAGAGAAAAAATATGAGATGAAATTCTCTCGATCAATTATTATTTTGCTTATCCTATACCTAAAAGCATTACATATGAGAGAGAAATTATTCCGCTCAATTATTCGTCTACACATCTTATCTTATCTTATCTTCTTATATCTAAAATCATTACGTAAGAGAGAGAAAATTGTCCGGATTAATTATTTGCACGTTAATCTTTTTATACCTAAAATCAATACGTATGAGAGAGAAAAATCTTCCGCTAAATTATTAGTCCGCTGATCTTATACCTAAAAGCACCACGTTGGAGAGAGAAAATTCTTCTGCTCAAGTTTTAAGTGGCTAATCTTATTATTATTATTATACTTAAAAGCAATACATATGAGAGAGAAAATTCTCCCGCTGAATTGTTACCCTCTTATCTTCTTTTACCTAAAAGCACTACGTATGAGAGGCAAAATTCTTTTGGTCAAGTTTTAGCCGACTTATACTTTTTATATACAAAAGCACTACGTATGAGAGAAGAAAATCTTCGGCTTAAATTTTAGCAGGCTTACCTTATGCCTAAAAACTTTATGTATGAGAGAGAAAATTCTCGTGCTTAAGTTTAAGCCCGCTTATCTTCTTATACCTAAAACCTCTATCTATGAGAAAGAGAATTCTCCCGCTCAATTGTTTAAGCCGACTTATTTTATACCTATACTTCTCATACTTAATCTTTATTATTATTATTATTATTATTATTATTATTATTATTATTATTATTATTATTATTATTATACCTCAAAGCACTACGTATGAGAGAGAAAATTTCCCCGCTCAATTGTTTTAATCGGTCTATCTTATAAGTAAAAGTAGCATATATGAGATAGAAAATTCACCCGCTCAAATTTTAGCCGGTTTATGAGCTTATCTTATAATCAAAACCACTTCTACGTATAAGAATGAAAATTCTCTCATTCAAGTTTTAGCCGGTTTATCTTTTTATACCTTAAATCACTACGTATGAGAGATAAAATTCCCCCGCTCAATTGTTTTAGCCGAATTATCTCATACCTAATATAAAAGCACTACGTATGAGCTAGAGAGAAACATCTTCCGCTGAATTGTTAGCCGTCTTATCTTCTTATACTTAAAAGTACAACATATGAGACAGAAAATTCTAATAAAAGCACTACGTATGAGAGAGAAACATCTTCCTCTGAATTGTTAGCTGTCTTATCTTCTTACACCTAAAAGTACAACATATGAGACAGAAAATTCTACTGCTTAAGTTTTAGTCGGCTTATCTTTGACCTAAAAGCACTACGTATGAGAGAGGAAATTCTCGCGCTCAATTATTCGTTCATTTATCTTGTTATCTTTGACCCAAAAGCATTTCGTATGAGAGATTAAATTCTCCCGCTCAATTATTAGTCCATTTATCTTGTTATTATTATACCTAAACACACTACATATGAGAGAGAAAATTCTTCCGCTCAATTATTAGTCTGCTTATCTTATATACCTAAAACACTACGTATGAGATAGAAAATTTTCATGCTTAATTATTAGTTCGTTTATCTTCTTATATACCAAAAAGCAATATATATGAGAGATAAAATTTTCCCGCTCAATTATTAGTCCACTTATATTACTATACCTAAAAGCACTACATATGAGAGACAATTTTTTCGCTCAATTATGAGTCCATTTATCTTGTATCAAAAAACACTACATATGACAGACGAAATTTGACTGGTCAATTATTAGTTTGTTTATCTTCTTATACCTAAAAGCACTAAATATGTAAGAGAAATACCCCCCATAATTATTAGTCCACTTATGTAGTTTACCTAAAGCAACTACACATAAGAGGAGGAAGTTTTTCCCGTTTAAATATTAGCTCATTTATCTTCTCTTCTTATACCTAAAATTATCTTATACCTAAAATTATTATGTACGAAATAGAAAATTATCTCGCTCATTTATTAGTTCACTTGTTTTAAATCAAAAAACACTACATATGAGAGAGAAAATTATTGCATCCTCTTTGACCTTTGCGGGGATTTAATGATATCCATTCAAATGTAAGAAGTATGTGGGTAGTGAAGGGTAGTTAGGACATTTAATGTAAAAGGTGTTGCCTAAAAAGCATACATAAAGGAGTAAATGCGACATCCCAAAAAGGAAAGTGTAAAGATTTAAATGAGACGGAGAGAGTATATTTTTGTAAAAATTGGAATAATGAAAATGTTACAACATTTTAGAGAAAAACGAAATTTTCAATAATGTGTAATTGATGTTACGTTTGTGTAGAGAAGATAAAATAATTGATGTTACGTTTGTGTAGAGAATATCAAAATAGGTTAAATCACAAATTAATTATATTTCTAAGAATTTTTGATTTTTTTTCGAATTTATTATGAATTAAACATTTAATTATGGCTTTTGACTATTTTTAATTCATATTTAATGGAATGGTAAGAATGGAATGCAAAAATAGGTATGTTTCCAATAGTACTCATATGGTCCTATTTTGGAATAAAAACATAGCAAGTCCTATTTTAGGTTTTTGTCATAGTTTTAGTCCTATTTGAACTAATTTCTAATACAATTAAGAAGATGCTCGACTCAAACATTTTTGGGGTATATAAATTAATTTGTTACGTCCTCCTATCCATCCCAATTTAAGTTGCTCATTTAACTTTTTTGGGCATCCCAGTTATGCTTCACATTTCAATTTTAGAAAATAATTAACACTTTTGATTGAATGATAAATTAATAATAAAATATAAAAAATAATACATTTATAATATCACAAATTCATATATTTGTCAAAATTATTTTTGCAAATATACTCAAATTAGCTTATTGGGTAAATAATGTAACAATTAAAAACAATTATCAATCACGTGGAGTAGTGATTGATAATGGACAATGGAAGATCAATTAGAGTGACACCAAGGATACGGCCTCCTGAACCATCGCCATGGGTTGTACGAGATGCTAGAGTCCGTAGAAGTTTTCCTATTAGTTATTTTTATTCTGTCATTTGGCTTCTTGTTATCGTCTATATTATTAGGTTTGTGAGTTTATTTGGTAATTCAGCTTTTTTATGTCATTGAATATATTTGGATCTATGAGAGCATGTATGGCTGTGTCAAGCCCGCTACATGGCTATTTAGTTAGTGTCAGTTTTGTTTTTTCTTTGATTGATGTAATGATCTTGAAATTTATGATATGAAAGAAGGCTAGTGGACGATCAAAAAATCACGCGGAGTAGTATATCAAGCATGTAAAACAACTGAAATCTCAGTTCAATAAATCAAAAACTGTGGAAGTATTTGTCACAACCAATTGAGTTGTCCGTGAAAACTCAAAATATAACATAGCCACACTAATGAAAGTCGACAATATAGTAGGGCAACAAGTGGGAAAGCTAGCCTTAATGTCATCGGTCAGGCTACCTAATTATATGATCATAAAATTTATAAATTATATACAAATATAATAACTAAAATCATTGCTCAATGTTTGCCATCATTGACCAAGAAAAGTCAATTTGGCCAAACTTTTCGGGACGGAGGTAGTACAAGCTAGTCAACCCTATTACATATACCCTTGATAATTGCTCCTTGTATCTTGAATATCCCTTTTATTGATTCCTTCTTGAAAGAAAAGAAAAAAATAGTTTTGTAGGGGCGGGTGTAGCCAAGTAGATTAAGGCGCGCGGTGGATTATGAATCTACTATGCACAACACTAATCACTCGCTAAGAATGAAGTTACACAAAACTGGAAAGTAGAAGTATGAGTTATAAGAAAATTCTCTGTTTTTTCCCTGAAGAGTGAAGAATAAGATGTACATAAAACTAGCAAATGGAAGGGCTATCCTCAAAATAAGGCTCACATGTATTGACATAGGTTAGGTATAGAAAGCTGGCAATGAGCAGGGCCGGTCCTGTCCATTTCTGGGCCTATGGGCGGTATGCTATTTTGGGTCTATATCCATGACAAACAGTAAATCATATGTGTGCAATGAAGTTCATAAAATAAAGATGAGAATGACTTTATTATTATATAAGTTACATATTTGGGCAAAAGTAACTAAACGAGTATTGAATAAAAAGAAAAAAACATTACTTAAAAACGTTTCTCGTAAACCAATGTGAAGCAAATCATTAATAATTGCTTCATAGGAAACCTTCTTTCCACTAATAAATACGACGAACAATAAAATTGACATTGTTGAAGTTTAATCTCGTAGATCCGAAAGCCCAACACAGACTTTGAATATATCAGGAAATGGACAATAATTTGATATGTAAAAGAAATATAAAAGATCGATAATCGAATGCTCAAAAGTCCACTTGTATTAATTGACCTGTTTGATTACAAGGAAATTACTTGAACGGTACTTCGGATTAATGCTTAATACAAGAAACAGGAGTAATAAGGCTATTCTAGGGCTTGAGTATTAAAATGCTAACCCTTACAATGATATTAAACCTTCTATTTATACTAATGGAGAGTATGGGACGCTTTATGCTGATTGGCCGATGTTCCACCGACTTGATCACACATGCCTCCACTTGATGATGTCACAATCTGGCATTAATTGCACCTGGCCACCTGCTGGTTGTCCGTTGCCCGAACGGGATAATGGGCCCTGTAAAACATTGTTGATTTGGCCCAAGTATGATGTATGACCCGAACCCCGTTCGGTATGTCTGTTTTCTGGACCAGCCTTTACTTGGCCCGAATCTCGTTCAGTATGAATATCTCACTGGGCCTACTTATCATAGGGTAGTGGACTCGTTGTTTGGGCTGGATGTCCTGGACCTTTAATCCGGGTATTGGGCCTCCAGGTCAATATCCAAACAGTCATATATAACAACAATAAACTTTCTTTTGAAAGGATAAATCAAAAGAAATATTACCACATATTGAATTCATAAGTTGAGAATAATTTATTGACCGCTGATAAGAGTCTAAAGTTTGAAGTCTCGAAAAATGAAGGTTTTTAAAGAGAAAATGTTTGGCTGCCAAGAGGACTCGCACAAGAACAATGCAATTTTGACGTCCTCTAAAACTACTATTAGGAACTTAGATATAGCTTATTGGAATTTGGAAACAAATGAATAATTGGGGTGAAATTTGAGAGAAACGGGCTCTAAAATATTTATATAAATTTGTTATGTTATAATTAAATTGAATCAAAAACCTTAAAAGCTAAAAAGATGTGCCTTTTATTTATGCAGCAACAATTATATTGCTTTTAAAAACTACAACTGATCTTGTTAAAAATTAATGTATATATTCTATTTTAAACTTGTCTCTGTTTAAGACACTTTATTTATATTTTAAACTTTCAAATTGTCAACAAAAGTAATCATTAGGCCTAATTAATTGAACTTAAGAATAATAAAAGAAGCCTACTCACATTATACATCAAGAAAAAAATTTGGGCTTATTTCTTCTATTTTTTCGGGTCGAGGGTGGTCGCCCCTCTTGTCCCCTGGCAATGAGTTGATAGATGAGAGTAAAAGGGGTGGAACTATGAGATATATTTTGAAGGACCAAATCAGATTTAGGGCAACACATAATTAACGATATTTCTCTACTATTGACTTTATTAATGATAAATTTCAAATGTGTAAGACACCTAGCACAAATGAATTTTTGTAATGATTTTACTTGAACTTATTATAGACCGGAACAAATTTTACAATTATAAAATACACATTGACCAGATGTTGATCATATCAGTTCAAACCAAATTTAAACGGATCAAATTAGAAAATTTTAAGCCAATTAAATTTTGCATGCAATCATTTTGTGTCTGAAGTTTTAACATGTAAATTATCTCATGAGTCCTTAGTTTTTTCAACGAGGCAGTTTTTTGGCTTAGACTCGAACATATACAAAAAGGCTCATCATTCGGCAAACACAGAAGTGATACTCCCTCCGTCCCGCTAACAATGAGACAAAAGGGAGTGACACGCAAATTAATAAAAAGTGGTTTATGTGGTTGATATTGAATTGATAAAGTAAGAATAAAGTAAGAATGATTTAGAGCCACACAAACTTTACCAAATTTGGTATGAGACAACTTTAGTGGGACGGACCGATAAGGTAAAATGGGACAATCATAGCGGGACGGAGGTAGTAGAAGTATTCCAACTTGTTTCTCTCTCTTTTCCCAACTCACAATTTCTATTTATTTGAGCCAATCATTCCTTTTTTACCCTTACGGCTACATAAAAAGTGCCTAAATGGTTAATAATTATGAGGCAAGTTCTATAAGGTGGATGTAAGCCAACCGGAAGCGTATACTATACACTCAGTTGTACGATGTCAGCCTTATAGTCGGTGGCAATTTTATAATTTTGATGAAAAATACTTATTCTCTTAAATGAGCATTGATGCAATTTTGGTGAGTATCAAACCTGTTTTATAAGTGTTAGGAGCCTACCAATGAGAATCATTGTTCTCTGCTCCTATCTTCCAATTGACTTTTGTTTTATTATTTTTCAATATGTGAATCTAATGTACTAGGATACGTTTGAAATGTGCAACATTTTAACATTTTAAAATGAACATAAAGTGGTACCAAATGAGCATTTAACACTTAGAAAATAAGTTAAAAAATTCAAAAACTCATTTGTGTATACTCATTCATTTTGAACGTTGTATTCATTTGTGTATGTTCATTCCTTTTAGGCATATACTCATTTGAGTTTAATGTAAAATTAATTTGAGAATAATAGCAACAATGATTCCTCAGCAACAAAGTAGGCCCACCTTGTCTCCTACACCACCAATTACACCGGAAAGAAAAACATAGGGAGGAGAGGTAAGTAGGGTGGGGAAAGGGGTGAGTGGTGAACTTTGGGGACGAGTTATTGGTGCAAAATCTGATCAAAGAAGCCCAACGAGATTGAAGAAGCAAGATGCGAAGTCTTGTGCGAAAACGTCTGGTGCGAAATCATGTGCGAAATCCGGTGCGAAGGTCTGGTGCGAAGCTAGTGCGAGAACAAGAAGCGCAAAAAGCCTAAAAAGCCCAGCTTTACTGTGCGCATGGTACAACTGACTGTAAGATGTAATTTGCGTAAGCCCTCCCGGATGACCTAGCCAAACCGAGTGAATGTCACTTTATAGAAATTGTATCATACATTTGAATATTTAGTTTCTTATAAAAGGACAGTATGTGAGTATGTGACTAATATTTATTTAAAAGAATTTACTTTAAAATTTAACCATTGAAACACAACAATTATACTCATAATGATTCAAGCTTGGAAAGTATGCCTCGTTCCATGAGAAGAAATTCATCTTTATGGAGAGTAATCCTGGACAAAGGGTTTGGAACAGGCAGAGTGGAGGATTTTGATATATCAACTTTTAGCGTTAAAACTTAAAATGTTTAAAGACACCCATTCCAACTTCTTTAAAGGAAAAATGAAAAACACTTTGTTTAACTTTTGAAAACACTCCCAAGCATGAAGCAGCACCAATAGATGAAATGTATAAAAGTTTAGTCAAAGTGCACCTGATGGGAACAGTACGTAGCAATGCAAATGTTTCAAATCATTTGCACAGCAGTTCTACAAACTTTTGGCACCTAAGTACTATGTTCTCTCGATTGGACTATCCAATTCACGAACCTATACTTTGGACTGAACTAGGAGTAAGACAATGATTAATTAAGCTGAACCAGAGTTGCATAGATGAAACCGATGAAAAAGCCTCCATCAGGATGCTCCATCTCTTTTGCTTTGCCAGAAAAATGGATCAGAGGGGAGGAATAAATTTCAAATGTGAGTGTAATTTCACAAGCCTATAGGGTCTTGCTCGTCTTGGTTTTCATCACCACATGGCAGTAGTGGAGAGCTTACAGCATCGAAGTAGTTCACACTACAAAGCATACCACCAGCTTCATCAGCGAAAGTAATCTTCCTATCCCTTTGATCTGTGCCCTTAGAAGTTGAATCATTTTGACTCTGTTTCTGTATTTCCTGTAGCATACAGCAACTCTATTTCAGTAAAATACATCCATCAGATAAATAATGACACTAAGTTGTGGGCAATGACTACAAAATTCAAATTTGAAGAAAAATATAACTTGCACGTAGGAACCCAAAAATGCCCCCTTCTAATCTGTATGACAGTTTAGCAGTGTAGGGGGCAATACTTACCATGAGTTTACAGAAGCGGGTGCAGTCCCTTGACATCATGGACATCCACTTTCTTGCTGTTTCCTCAACTTTCTTAGTGTTATTAATTGTGTTTCTCACCTGGAGAATTGACAAGATTATTCATCAAGGTTAAATAAAAGTAGGGTTGAATGTGTAGCTTCAATGAAAGGCTGAAATGACCAAAACATAAGTAGCAGTGACTGATACCTCATCTACTTCATTTTTCCCACAAACACTGCGATAAGCTTTGAAAAGCAACTTTTCTTCAACCACGTCTTTCATGGATTTCAACTCATACAATAGTTTCATTGCAAGAGACTCAAAATCATGCATCTGCCGCTGAGAAAATGTTATTGCACTGTTCGAACAGCTGTCAATGGAGGCCGATCCACTGCTAAGTTGAGGTAGAGATCGAGAAAACATTGGGCCATCCAAATTGCCTCTATGTGGGAATCCTTGGTGGCTATTCTTCTTAAATTTTCTCTTGATCTGCTCACGCCTTATAGTAACTCTAGGTTGGCAAGCCTGATCAGATGGCTTATAATTTTCATTTTGCCCAAGCACAGGTTTTACTGCAACAACACAGATGAAAGAAATAAGAGTTAGTCACCTAGGTTTACAATAGAAATGGAAGAACTAGCATTTAGCCTTCTGTTTGCTAACAGGCTAACAGCGAAATCAAGATCTGTTTTTTCAAGGGAAAAATAACTTGGTGTGGAAAATGTCTTCGCGGAGTTCTATGCATAATATTACGTTCCACAAAATAGACAACCTACAACTGCTTCATGAAAAATGAAGTCATTTCACAGAAGTATAACAAAATAAGGAATATGCCAAACAAAGGGAAATCTTTCTTGAAAAATGTTTTTACCCTGAACCCTAAATATTTAGTTAACTCCTGTGAATCTTGATTAGGCTGGACACCACCTTCCTCTTGCAATAGTGGGGAAGTTCTTCATCTTTATTCCTTTCCATGTTAATGCTCTTCATCTCTCAACCACAACAACAACATTACCCCAGTGCCACAAAGGTTCCCACCTATAGTGGCGTAAGAGGGGTCGGATGAACGCAGACTTACCATGTACTAAAGCACAAAGAGACTATTTCCGGATGAGCCATGATGAAAATTGCATCGCAAATAACGTGGACTGGTTGCTACTTCATGACAAAGAAGCGTAGACAATTTAGTGAGTCGTTTTGCTTTATTCTATCATATTTCCAAGCCAAAAATAGTGAGTATTTGGCTCCATTCGAAATGATTGAAATTATCTCTCAACCACACGTAACAAAAATAAGAATCACTATTCAGAATAATACTATCGTATATTCCTACAAAACAAAGTCTATAATTTGACTTAATTTTTGAAATGTGCAGAGTATGAAGTAGAGTCGGTTTGAATTATTGTTTTTTAATAACAGGAAACCATTGATAAAGGAACGAATGCTGCAAGATTTGTCTATAATGATTATCAAATTGAAATTGATCTCTATATGGTTGTTCCGATAGCAAACATTTAATAGATATTGATTTATTCTTTGAAAATAATTGCAGGTAGTGACGAATTAACTTGCCTTCACTGCCAGAAAAAATGGACTGAAGGGATATGTCAACAATAACTCAGGAGAAAATGGAAAGCTAATTATACAGAGCTAGTGCAGATGACTTACTGCCAATCTCGGCTTCATCAAAGCAATTTGCAGATTTCATTTCCCAACAAAGCCTTTTTTGGGAAGCTGGGGACATAGCCTGAGAAAATAGAGCACGGCACTTAGCTAACTTCTAAATTACAAGATGGAAAACGAGTCAAGTATAAATAAATCTAACCTTTCGCAGAGAAGGAAACCTTTGAGGAGGTTGTAGCAGTTCCGGTGAGATTTGATTTGATGGTTGAGTTTCAATGCTGGGATCTATTATTTCATCAACCATTTCTGAAGATTTATTGTCTTCCAATGTTTTCAATGTCAACAACTCATCTTGTAATACATAGGTATTCAAACAACTATTTCTTGTATCAGCAGAGGAATATTTTGGAAGCTGGATCAAAGAAGAGGCACCACCATCTTCTGGAGATTTTAAAACATGATTAGAGCTTGAGTTAGCCTGGAAACCACTGGGGGAAGTTGTTTCAATAGGGCTAGTTGTAATATCATTTTCCTGACTTGAACACATTTCTTCCCCAGCTTCAACTTCAATCAAGTGAATATCAGTCTCAGCACAGTCCAAGTCATAATTCGTTGACATTTCATTAAGATTACAACATAGTTGTTCTTCAGCAAACAACATACTCATGTTTTCTTGAACTTCAACCGCACCAGGAACTTCACCAAGTATTGACCCACTGCAACTCGATTCTTCATCGCAGTTAAAGGAGGAGCAATCAATTAAAGAATCTATGCATTGGTTCCCAGTGAAATCCTCTTCAAGAACTTCATATTTGACAGTTGGAACTAAAGAAGCTGATTCCCCATTGAGTTGTACGGTGCAATCAAGTCCAATGATATGTTCTGTTGGGTTCAATATAGCAGTTTCTGAAGAAGGATATGTGTTCCCATCGATGCATGCCCTCTTCATTTTTGATACTTTTGTTTTGAAAACACTGAGTGGAACATTGAGATCTTCATCTTCCTCTTCATCACAATTAAAGACTTCCTGTTCTCGAATAATATAAGAAAGACTCCGAAGTTTCCTTTTCTTGGTTTTGCACCTCTCCTTGACTTGTTTTAGAGTCATACCCACACATACATCGTTGTCCGAGTCACTTTCACTGCCACTGCCACTTGAAACAAACTCAATGTTTTCACTTAATATTCTGTCTGCAAATGGCAGCGGTAATTGGTTATCACTCTTGACACACTTTTCTGCAGAATTGAGAGTGAAAGAGGGTTTCAATCCTCTGCTTTCATAAATCTCATCCAGATATTTGAAATTAAGAGCTGGTTTTCCATTTCTATTGCACATCTTTACAACCAACCCATCCCTTATAGTTTCGATAAAGTGCAAAGAAGTGCCAGCTTTCCTTAGTTCCATAGTCTAACACTCCAACCAGTCAGAATCTTAACAGCTCAATTGCTCACACTGCTTTATCTGGGGAAATCTGGCATGATAAATGATAATTGAAAGGTTACTACAGGTTTCAGCTATAACCAAATGTAAACTGGTAATCAAACTTCTGAAAACCTGAAGTGAATATAAATAGTAGGCTTACTATGATGTGTACAAGAATACAATAGAACAGACTAAGAAAGAGTTACATAAATAAACTTGATCTGAATTTAGAACAGTTGAGATAGACAAGCTTCCAAACAAACAGAAGTAACAGGGTAGAATGAGAGAAAAACGAGTGAGATAAATAATAAAATCCATATGTGGAGTAATGGAATGACAAATCACTAGCCACTCTAGATAAAGGCTTACTAAAGTGAACTGAAGACTAAGAGGGATTAACACTGAAGTTAGCAATTGCTAATCGAGCAAGTCTTAGTCATGGATCTGTCGTGTGAGTATTACACCAGTTAACCAGAATTTATTGACTTAATATGCTGCTTCTGGAACTCCCCCAATTTGACTACTCCAAAGTAATTTATGCATGAGACATGAAGTGATGAAACTGGAAACCAAATTGGCGATATATCAACAATCACACATTTTATTTGTTTATAAACTAATCTTATCAAGAACAAAATTCGGTTCAGATCTACAGATCTTAACATCTTAGAGGTTTACCAACACAAAATTCTATTGCAGAATGAAACAAATCAAGTAAACGAATAACAGCAGTACTCATAACAAAACCCTAAATCGCTGCAGCAGTCGAAGTGAAAAAAATGTAATCTTGCAAAAAAAGCACCTACAGCTGAAGCTCAAGGATCTGACTGAAAAGCACGCAGTTAATTGATAGCTCCAGCTCTCAATCTGATCTTGGCGAAGATTTAGAGGAAACATTTAGCAAGAGACAGCTGAGCGGGGCTATATGTAATATGCTGACTGAAAATAAACTCGCGCCACACATTTGGCGGGAACTAGGGCTTCTGTTTTAATTTATTTAATTTAATTTAATAGAACAAGTAAAAAAAATTAAAATGAAAAACTTACGAAGTACTAGTATTACTCTCAATCTTTTCCGTACACAAGCTCTCTATGTAAAGTTTGAGCCCGTTTGGTAACACCTTTTCTCGACTTATCGGGTTTATCGATCAGTTTTTTCATTAAACATGTAGTTTTTTGTTTTCGTGCACTGAATTGTGTAATAATAAAAATAAGTAAAGTTGGAATTACTTTGTTGGCTATATTAGCTAAAGTTACTATAGATGATCATTTTAGCTATATTTTCATATAATTTTTATTTAATCTATTAATAACAAATATTCTATATATTTTGTTCCCCATAAATCAGCATAATCAGCCAATATAGCCACTTGAGACAGAACTTCATAAATTTCAGCAGAATCAGCCAATTCAGCCAATTTTAGTCTTACCAAACAAACTATAAATTGGCGTACAATATACTACGTAGTTCGGAGTATAAGAGTCTCAGTTGAATCCCTTGATTATGCTGACTTATAAAAAAAATATAAATACTATCTTCGTCCCATTGAACTTTATCAACTTTTTTCTTTTTGATTGTCCAAAAATCTTTGACACTTCCTATTAAAAAATTAATTTCTGGTTCTGCTCAATTTTCTCTCCTTTGCACAAATATCAATCACACAGTTTTTAGGTTTCTTATTTCTCACCTACTTTGAACTTGGCAAGGTCCACTCAAACAGAGGTAATAAAGATTTTTAATTGAGCAACGAGCACACAGCAATCATCCATAATAGTGTCTGGATTGGGAGCTGAAAAATAACAAAGAAAAATGTTAGTACCGAGCGGTCTTATCACGTGGGAAACAAGGAGAACGAAACGTTTCTCGCACGGGAAGGACCACCCGGCCCATGGTACTTGGTTTTTAAACAAGTAGACCCAAGAGAGCGGGCAATGCCTATCCCGGCCTTGATAAGTTGATCGGGGGTCAGATATGCTAGAATGTTGCGGATTTTGGCTTCCTCCATTGCAAAAACGTCCTTGCAAATCGTCTCAGTCAGAACCGGCTCCGGTGATTTACGATGAAAGGCATTCCACTTGTTCGGAATCAGACCGTCTGGGATGGAAACGAAGAAGAACCGATCTTTCCACCCCTTGATTGAGGTTAGATTGCCCTTAAAGAGTACATGACCCGTTCGGGCAGTTGCGGCTAAGTAGTCATGGGTCTGTTGGGGGGCTACCTTGAAAAATTGATGGAATAGTTCTAAACTCGGCTTGACCTTTACATCTACACAGCGGCAAATGAAGCCGGCCATCACCCGATAGGAGTTCGGCATTATTTGGGTCGGCACTACTTCATAGAAATTGAGAAGGGATACAAAAAAGGGGTGCAAGGGAAACCTAAGCCCATCCTTTACTGAATCTAGATGGACCACCACAATCCCAGAAAGGTTGCGCATCAGATGAAGCCCAACCCGAAGACGGAAATTAACTGGATCAGGGATTAGGGCTGGGATTTGGGCCCTATTGTGAGACGTCAATTTCTGCCTCCTTTCTCTGATTAACCTTAGATCCACCCTATAACGAGGAACATTGGCCAGAGGACCAGCCGCCATTGAAGCCAATTCATCGCCGGACATCGTGCCATCAGAATCTTCACTAGAGGTAGAATCACTTGAACGGTTTTCATCAACCACCCCTGCAGTCGTAGTACTGGCAACATCGGCAAAAGGAACTTCTATGGCATCCGGTACGGCAGCGTCATGAGTTTCCTCTCGAGAAGTGGGCCCCGAATCCGAACTAGAAGATGTTCGAGAAGACATGTGACCGAACACGAAAAAAAGGAAAAGCAAAGAACGGGGAATACCTGAACACGAAATAGCTCGAAGAATCTGAAGAGAAGGGAGAACAAGGGCTCGAAGGGAATGAGAATTCGAAACCCGTATCCAAGGAGTACAAGGCCCATTTATATCCTGGCAGGTGCCGAATCAGTAACCAATCAGAAGAAGACACGTCACCTGGACTATTTGAAAGGACACGTGGAAAAAATCATGACGTTTATGGAAAAAATCAAACGACTGCCGCAAGAAAGGTACTAGTCATGACATGGGGAACCAGCAAACTCTGGACCCGATCGCCATTCGGCATGTAAGTTCTACTTGCCAATGCACTCACTACCGTTCGAGACATCGGAAGTGGGGGACTCGTGTTGGGATATTGGGCCGCAAGCCCAATACCCGGATCTAAGGCCCAATATATCCAGTCCGTTAAACGAGACCAGAATCCAAAAGATAACAGGCTCATTGAGAAATATGTACCGAACGGGGTTCGGGTCAACCAATGTACTTGGGCCAGATCAATGATGATTCCAGCAGGGTCCACTACCCGTTCGGGCAGCGGGCAGCCAACAAGTGGCAGGGAACATTTATTGCTAAAGTATGGCGGCAGCAAGTGGGAGTATGGACTTAAAGTGGCCGGATTAGCAACCAATTAGCATGGAGCATCCCATACCCCCCATTAGTATAAATAGAAGGATTAATTTCATTGTAAAGGGTTATTTTCTTGAGACTCAAAGCCTAGAGTAGATTTATCTCTCTTATTTCTTGTATTAATCACTATTTCGACGTACTGTTCGGGAAGTTTACTGTGTAATCATCAAATTACTTAATACAAGTGGGCTTTTGAGTATTCGATTATTCATCTTTTATACTAGTATTTCTTTATACACTTGATTCTTGATCCATTTTCCTGATATATCCAAAGTTCGTGTTGGGCTTTCGGATCTGCGGGACTAAACCTCAACAGACTTTTTAAAAAGTCAATAGATTAAAAAACTCATTACAATCCATACAGAATACACTCTCTTAGATTGGCTTCAATCCAAACTAGATTATATATCGGACCAGACCAATTTTAAAATACACATGGATCAAACATCTATCAGATTATATAAGAAAAGATTATATAAGAAAAGTTCGATCCAAGTAAAATCATCTTGAATCTCAATTTCTTCTTCTTTATCAATTGACAATTAGAATTCTAATAATCTAAAACAAAAGGCTGTATTTGTATTTGATAAGCATCCAGCTCCTTTTTGAATTCTAGCTTATGTTGTGAAGTTCGTGTAATTTGTAAACTATTTTTCAAATCATTTACACCACACATTAACTTTTGTATTATTAAGAAATATACATTTGCACAAAAATGCACTAAGTATGCTACTTACATGGTTTTCACACTTCATTTATTTTGTTTATTAATATTTTGTATAATCATTTACACTAGGGATGGACTCGGGCCGGGTGGCCCGACCCGGAACCAGCCCGGGACCGGTACTGTTCCGGCCTGGCCCGAGCCGGTGGCCCGGTCAGTGACCGGTCCGGGTAGACCCGGCCCGAGAGTTTTCCGGTCCGGGCTCGGGTCACCCAAAACAAGGCCCGACCCGGTCGGGCCCGGTTCGGGCCAAAAACTATTTTTTTTATTCAATTTTTTTAAAATTTTCGGGTTGGGCGGGGTATTTTGGGCCATTTGGGGTGGTTTGGGGGGTTGGGGTGGGAGGGGGGTTAATTAGGAAGAGGAAAACAAAAAAAAATGTAATGGGCTCGGCCCGGACCTGGACCGGACCCGGTGGTTACCCGGGCCAGTCCCGGGTCCACCATTTCTGACCCACCGGCCCGCCCGGGCCTAGGCCCGGCCCGGACCCGAGTCCATCCCTAATTTACACTAATAATATAAATTTTGTATTGATAAGTTGTGTAGTATTACACTTACCCAAAATATACCATAGTTACGCAGTTTACACTGTTGTATGCAGTCATTTAAATGAAATATTTAACTTTTGTATCAATAAATAGTAGTACTACATTTACATAATAATCACATGTTTTTTATTTCTTACACAATATTCATGTATTTACATCATTTATTATGGCATTTACATAAACTATGACACGAGTTAGACAAAAGCATACCTATTTACATCATTTCTAACGTAATTACGGAATGGAGAAAACCATCATCAATACTTGAGTGGACCTCACTACAATGATGTCTTAAAACCCTCTGCTCTTCCCCACCCCTTATTCAACTTTTTAGTGGACCTCACTACTTCAAAAATGAGGCCCAGGACCAGCCATACTTCACCGCCCCTGCCCCAGTTCGAAAACTGGCCGGTCCTGGTCTTGTCTTAGGACCTTGTACACCCCTAATCCCCCACCCCCCCAGTGCCGCGGCCCGCATAGCTACCCTTCAGATCTTCACAAAACTATTGTTGCAATGTCTAGAGAAAGATTTCATGCCAGAACACTCGGTTGTCCTTGAAATTAAATATGGAGTATAACTGTATAAGAAAGTGTACAAGCGAAACTCTGATGACTTTCCTAGTTACAAAAAAGCTCTTTCAAGAACCCGATCATATCCTCATGAAAGGCTCATTCACAGTAAGGGTGCCAGTTTGCAGGACAAGAATATGTAAAGTCGTAAAATTTGGTTTTAATACATAGAAAATATAGACAACGCAAACTGCAAGAAACTGCAGCTGATTGAGGAGGAACCGTGAAAGACTTAGATGGGAATAGGCAGACCCTTCTTTGCCATGCTATCAAGAACATCATTAAGAGATTGACACAAGCCGACAATCTGCACAAGTTTTTTATAAGAACAAATGCCGGATAATTAGGTATAAGGTAACTCTTCATTGCTCATGAGGAAAACAGACAATATAGGTAGATTCTTTTAGGCTATGTTAAGAATGCTTAAATCTGTGAGGTGGGAGGGATGCCAAGGAATACATTTTGTTATTAGAGTTTGGATGTACTCTAAAAAAATGTAGGAAGAAAAAAAAAATCATACTTTTTCAAATTTGATGTATATTAAGGTTTCTTAGGGGGTGTTTGGATCTAATTTTTAAAACTGCTTCTGCTCCTCCAGGGAGCAGAAGCAGAAGCTGGAGTGTTTGGGTGAAAGTGCAGAAGTGATTCTGGTGCTCTAATTTACTCCTAGAATCAGTTTTTTTAGAAGCTGGGGGGGGGGGGGGGGGGCAGCTTCCGAAAACTGATTCTGATTCTGCTTCTACTTTAAAAAAGAAGCAGAATCAGAATTGATTCCAAACACCCCCTTAATCGTCTATGTAATAATATATATATATATATATATATATGAAATGAGGAAACAAATATCTAAAAGAAAAAAAACTATTTGTACACACTTTTGTACACACCAGTACACATGTCAGTGAGTAGGTTATTATTTTCAGTGAATAGCCTCTTCACAGACAAAACATATTCACCGACGTCGGTAAACATGTTTCGTCTATGAGCACGGTACTCACAGACATGTGTACTGGTGTGTACAAAAAAGTGTATACAGCAAGAATATTTTATCTAAAATTGTTACATTGAGTTACTGATTTTTTTATTTACCCCAAATTTCAATTTGTTACAAATCCCCCCCCCCCAATTGTCAATCCTATTTTCATAGCGTAGCATTTTAGGGATTCCAAAAGAACCCTTCAGATCTTCTAACCATAGGGGTTACCTGCTGGTCCCATTGTTGCAATTCCTCAGTATCATCCTCAAAATGTATAACAGCTTCAACCTGACATGCGCAAATATTTCAATCAACATTCATCACAAGAGTTTTTGCCACTTTCGGTCTCTCGACTATTGTGTCACATACTTTTGGTACTCAACTTTCAAATTTTCCATTTTTAGTCCTTGACTATTGTATGAGAGACACTTTAGTCCTCGACTTCAAAATTTCCCACATTTAGTCCCTTGAGTATTATCAAATTGACATTTTTAGTCATTCCACTATGATTTTGACACAAGAAGTGGAGGACTAAAAATGTCACTATTATAATAAGTGAAGAACCAAAAGTGTCACTTTTATGAAAGTCGGAGGACTAAATATGGAAATTTCAAAGACGGGTACATAAGTGTCCTTGACACAATAGTCGAAGGACTAAAAGTGGAAAAAATCAAAGTCGAGTACCATAAGTGTCGGTAACATAATAGTCGGAGGACTAAAAGTGGCAAAAACGTTTTTTACAAGGACAATAACATGTCAACAATTCAAGATGAGATTGAAATTCCACTCTTACTATATTTTGAATGACATGCGTGTACTAAACCATGACATTATTTTTAGAAGTATTTTCTATACCAACAGTCCAGTGAGCATCCTAAGATGACTGAACTCCAAGATTTCTAGAAAAAAATCTTCCACTTATTTAGATATTAGTGTATACCTGATCAATAGATCCCTTCATTCTATCTTCACAAATCATTCTTGATGCTATTTTCTCAGCCTGCAATACATTAAACATATGAACTTGTCATGTAAATGTTATGAGATGGAATATCAAAGCTGCATGGCTGTAAGCCTGTAATGTTTATGAAATCAGAAAACCACACTAAAAAACACAACATTGGCTTACTGCACAGGGAAAGGTGACAAAACCTCCTGACATTTTCAATAAGTTTACATGATCTCTTATTCGGGATTGAGACTGGGTTCTGATACAAATATAATGTTTTTGTTTTTATATTTACATTCTAACACTTAATAATGCTCACAGTTTTAAAATTTTAGATCGTTAAAAGATAAGTAGCTCGATAGTGAAAAATATGCTTGTTATGGGTATACAATGACCAGCATCATAGGGAAAGAAAGCCACAGAATGAGCTTGTCCTATTTCCTTCTATCCAAATTCGGAACACCAAAATACAAGCTAAAAAATGATAGTCTGTATATTGACAAAAGCATTTGAGCTTTGAAGTCTGAAGATAGTGTAATACCTTTTGAGAAGGAATTCCTAACAGTGTGCCCAATTCTTCAAAGCTGCCACATAAATCAACAAAAGACAAATTTACATCATTAAAAGAGCAGGAATAGTCCAGCAGTAGGGAAAGAAAAAGGGATAAATTAAAAACAATAGTATGAAAGAAAACTTCAACCCATAGTCTATTACCTAATGTTTCTATAAAGTTTGCTTGCACTCAGGAGGTTATGTTCTATCATAGCACGATCCAGAACAGTAAAGTTATCCGGCAGTAGCGCTTGCTGTAGACAACATTTTGGGTAAATTATAATAATGAGATATACACACTTGAATAAGTATGAACATTCTGGAGTACTTGAAACAACTAACAGGATACCTGGTGTGGTTTTAATTCTTCAGCAAAAGCATCAATTTCAGGTTTTCTAAGAATTCTCTCAAGATAGACCTAAAAAGTGAAAATTGCATATTATGGCAACCAAGAAATATGGCATACAGCTTCTCTTTTCTACTCAATGTGCTGATCCCAAGTTTCCCACCGAATGAACAGTTCAATGGTTTAAGATGCAGGAGTGGAATGTTTAATTATGTATTTGAAAGTAGGAGCGTACCTTCTGCAAGATTGGAAAAATCTTCAATTTTGAGCAGCGCTCATCCTAATCATGAAAAGGAGAGGAAAAATAATCTTAGTTCATTGTTAAATGATGGTTAATTATTTTAGTTAGTCTTTCTGTACATTTGTCCAATATCATGGTCTACAACCATTCAGGGTTTGAAGAAATAGAATACATGGATTCTGGTAATACAAGAAGTATAGACAAATGCAGTTAGTAAGTTAGTAACACAAACTAGGATCCTACCATGGTGCATTAGGGCATATGCAACATGAAGAATCTAATGGAGAGCATGTACACACAAGTAACTGGAAATAGCTGATGTTGATCTTATGATCCGGTTTGAAGGTGGAAAGCATCGAGTATTAAATGCTAGGATAGTAGGATCAGCAAGCAGCTTAGTATATATCATCACTACTTTTTTATCTCTATTGGGTGCCTAAATTTTATTTTTGGGTGCACCGGAAAAAACGGTTGCCTAAACATCAGCCTTTGAGGCTTTGATGTATACTTACTAATAATAAATCAATGATGCATGCAACATTATGAGATATCTTTAAACCAGATATCTAAATAATAAATATGATTCTTCTCTCGATATATTCTTTCTTACCAGAAGATGTACACAACCTTACTAAATTTAGACTATAATGTGAAGGAATTAACAAGCGAATCTGAGTTTTATTCCTAGCACAAAATTTTTACCTACCTAACATATGGGAAACATAATTCCTCTAAAACACAAAAAATAAGGGGGGGAGTGTTAATTTTTACTTTGTATAGAGTAGCAAGTACGCGAGAACGTTGAGGGCCAGCTGCAGCCAAAATTGTGCATGTTACTGCAGCAGTTAGAGCTTGCTCAAGGGCTGCTTCATCAATTTCTCTGTCATGAAAAGATTGATCAGGAAACGTGGAAATCCATACAAATTATTTCATGCATGCTACATTACAAGATTGAGGAAAAATAAAAGAGCAATCAAATGGAAGATTGAGAAGAGTGAAATGGCTGTTTCATATGCTCAACTTTGGTTAATTGATTAATGACTTTTGTTTTATTTCAATACCTGCATTTTCTGTTTTGAAGTTGTGCTTTGCTGGGACTTCTTAACTTTTTTTAGGTACTATGCATTTAAACCCTTTTAGAAATAGGAACTCTAACCAAATCAATCAGCCATGTTACTCTCCTGAGTCTTCTACTTGATTCCTTTTTTATTCTTTCCATAGTCTTAAAATGTAGCATTCGTCTTTTTTTGTAAAATTATATTGTAAAAACCTACTCATCTCCGATTTGCCGCTTCTCAATCTGGGAAATGTCATAATAACGCAGGGCAGCTTCCAAAAATTTCCTTTTCAAATCTAATATCCTAGCATAACAGACCTGGAAGAATGGCAAGATATTTAGCAGGTTTATTATACTGATGGAAAAACCAACATGAATAAGAAAATGTTTAGCCAGAATGACCTTGTACTGCAAATTTAACACTTCATTTTTACTGTTGCTGACTAAAAAAGATGCTTTGTTCATAAAAGCTTCAGCATTTACAGCATCATCATCCTGCCAAACATGGAAATGTTATCATTAGTAACTTTAAAATCAATAAAATGTATGACAAGTTTATTATAAATAAACATGGGATAACTTCATAAGGATATTTGATTTGCCATTATTTCATGAAGTGAAAAAAGTATCTTGATATCAATGGGAATGTACCAGATGATCTAGCAAGCTAGGAAAGCGGGTGATAGGCTAAGGTCAGCTACATAAATTTAAGCAAATTGTGTTTCTTAACCAGCTATTATCAAAGCATGCCACGGACAGGAATAGTTTCAATGTTTCATCAACAAAGCTAATTGGACACATTTATAAAGACTGAGAAAGAGTTAGGCAAGAATATAATACCTCAAGATACAAGCGTGCTATTTGTACACATTTTGAAAGTCTGAAAGTGTCATCAACAACTCTACAAGCAAACATATCAATAAATGAATAAGTACTGTATCACTGAAAAACAGTAGTCCTAATAAAAGTCACAGAGGGGGGAAACGGAATGCTGGTGCAAACCTCATTGCAGAGTCCAGATCAATGCCACTAAGCATCTGGGCGGCTCGAGACCACTGTTGTTCAGACTCGTACAGTTCTGCAAGTTTCTCTCTAATAATCAACATCTGAAGCATACAGATATAGTTTAGAATTCTAAAATAGAGATATCAACAATTTGTAGCAAGAAAACACACCGGCAGGCAGGACAATGCATTAATAATGTTTTACTCTTAACAGTTCGGGAGCAAGCAAACAGCTTCTGAGTTCTGAGAGTTCACCATGAGCCTATCATCTTTAGAACTTACACCACATTTTGCATATTACCAGACTCTCAAAATAACAAACTGCTGTATTTAACATCATCCCACTGCCATCCCACTCAAATAAACCAAAACAATTCCAGCAGTCTCACTTGATAACCAAGTGTAAGTAACAAATTATAACAATGATAAGAACAATTGGTGCCACTTTGAATTTGAGCCAATTGCTAACCTGCTCTTCGAACGAAACCACCCTTGGCTGAATCTGGGTGAGCGTATAATTTGCGATTTCTTTCTGAAACTCCGGTTCCAGCTTCCCCAATTCTTGGGCAAACGTCTGTACAAGTTGACGCGATACCACCAACGGCACATCGTCTGATAGCACTGCAAGACCAAATAAATTTGCAAAAATATAAAAATCAAGTTGCAAAGCTTTAGGGAAGAAGAGGCACAGAAGCAGTGAGCGTAACTGTGATCAATGAAGCGCTTGGCCTGAACGATGTCGTTTGAGGAGAGCACAGTGGAAAGAATGTGCTTGTACTGTTCAATTTTCTGGCGCTGGTCGCTAATCGCAGAGGCACTGGCGAATGCACTGTCCATTTTTAGGGTTTAGCTCAGGCGTCTGAATTTGATTGAGCCCTAAGCTGCGACTCGCAACGTTTTCCCGCCGGCTTCACGTATGAAGACTCGGCTGCGACTTGCAATTACTGATGAGAAACTATGCTCCTTGCCGATGGAGGATTGGGAATTGCCTCGCTTACGGAAAAGGATTACGTAAATACAAATAAACCCCCAAACTCTTATCAACATCAATTCAGCCCTCCCATTTTAAAGATTCCCAAATACTTCATCTCATTTTTATAACTTTGTCATCTTTCCTTTTTTGGATGTCCCATAAACTTTGTCACTTTCCATTATAATTTTTCATAAATAAGCAGAATCAGCTAATCAATCACTTTAGCCGAAACTTCATAAATTTCAATAGAATCAGCTAATGAAATTGATTTGGGTATTACCAAACGGGCTCATAAAGAAATTGTGTAGCCAAAATGTTTGTGAATTCTAAAATAGGAGTTATATAATGGGCTGTAGTTATATTACACACATTACGATGCACTTCTTGTCATTGTAAGTCATTTTTTTCATCTTAAATTTAATTTGACTACAAAGTAGAATTATATTAAGCTTGCCAATTGCCATGCAGACAATTGCAATGTGTATATTCTACATCATGTACGTTGTATATATTAGAGTCCATGGAAATATTGAAAAAACCAAGAATTCACTTTCATTGAAGTCGGTTGCTTTTAATATTAACAGAGTCAAATTTTAAAACGTTGTCAAAACTCAAAACTTAAATGGCCATTGAGTTGCAATAAAACTTCCCAAAAAGGGACAAATATTAATATTAAATAATATAAAATTGGTTGCTTTATGCTTAACCCCTTCAACCCACTTTTGATCCTATCTTTTGGGTGGGAGAATGACTTGCTTTTTCTCTTTCTATTACAATATTAATTAATGCTTTAGATCTTTAGTCCTTTGTAGCTTTTTCTGTTTCCAATCTTCTTAATGCTTCTATGTATGGGTTAGAGTGATACCGTTGACACTGAGATCAAGAAGTCGGTTGATATGACAGCTGATGATGTTCAAGTAGCTCCATAACATTCATGTTGACACCAATCTACTTGGGTAAGTGACGTCCCATGGAAAATATCAATGGCTTATATTGTTAAGATGGGTAAGCTGCAAAGTAAAGCGCCATGTGTACCAAGTTAACCATTTGTCAAATGGGTTTGAAAAGAAACCCGTGTTTTTGCTGGCGTTATGATTAGATTCCAAATTAAATCTCTTATTACTGGTTTTGAAATAAACATCTTGATATCAATTATGATTCTTAATACGGTTATATTTATTAGATATATTTTCAACCAAATCTATTAATTTCCGAAACTTACTTCTTTACTCAATATAGCGCCTTAGCTTTGTTCTATTTTGTAACTAAGGGATTCCTTCCTTTAGTTTTAATTGTGTCTAACCTATTTCTTCTTTGAGTTTTATCACCTATTTCATTGTGCTCTAACTCTATGCATATCTAATTAAGTTAATGCTATTTTATTTTTATTGGATTTCCATTAAAACATTTAAAAGATATTTTTAAGTGACAAATAGATCCGAGTCTGGTGAACAATTTAAAATCTGCATATGGCAACTTAGTTGGAGCATGTAATCAGTGTCATTTAACATACACTATGTTGCCTGTCTAAGCTCTATTACTGCCTTTTAAATAGTATTTGGCTTGAGATCTTATCGAGTGTGGTCACTGAAATACGATCATAATTTTGACAGCTTTATCATATAAGCATCAATATGTCATGCATTTTTCGTACGATTGGTATTTCTGAGTGGTGAAAATAAAACTGTGTTTTTTAACCAAAGTTATGATTAGATTCCATATTAGATTTCTTATTTGTGATTTTGAAATAAACTTCTTGATATCAATTCTGATTCTTAATATGATTAGAGTTCTTAGATATATTTTTCACCAAAGTTCTTATTTCAGTTCTTAATGAGTAAGAGTATTGTTATGGTTTTTGTATTCCACATGTCAGGAAGCTTTTCATGATTTAGAAGTGACATGATCTCTTTGTTGTCAATGAATATATATATATATATATATATATATATATATATATATATATATATATATATATATATATATATATATATATATATATGTGTGTGTGTGTGTGTGTGTGTGTGTGTTGGCCTATATATGTGATTGAGTTCGGAGAAATATATTTTTATTGTGATTTCTTCAGCGTTATTATTGTGATTTATTTTATACTCCAAGCAGTTGAATTTTTTTTGAAGATTGTTAATCATTTGCATCTTTGCATTGAGAATTGTAGCTTTGTGATGGAGTATATGGGTCTGAGCTCCAGGACCCACATACTCGGAAGAACAGAGCACAAGACAACAGAGTGGCGCCCTCGTCGGCCAAGACGCCCCCGTCGGCCGAAAAGGGGCCAACTCAGATTATGGTCCTGAGTTTAAGGGGCTCGGGTGCCCTCGTCGGCCGTGCCCTCGTCGGCCGTGCCCTCGTCGGCCACGCCCTCGTCGGCCACGAAGACCTCCCAGAATCGGATTCTATACTTACTCATTTGTACAGCCCATTAGAGGCTTTGTATTCGGCCCAGTAGCGGTCCAGTTGTAAATGGGCCTCCCAAGCCCAAGGCTTGGGGGCCCAACCCTAATTTTCTCTATAAATACTCCCCTTGGGAGTAGTTATAGGGGTTACAAAATCATTCTATTGAAGCATATATTGCACTTCTCTCTCTAGCTCTCACTTCTCTCTAGAATTCAGGAGATATACTCTATCACAGGAGATATACTCTATCATTTGGTGCTCTCGTTGAGAGCTAGAACAATCAAGTTAGCACCCTTCGTCGCTACCAAGCACAGCTAACCACTGATCATGGGGAGAACTAAGTCAAACCGCAACCTCGTCAGCAAAGCCATCCCTGAGGACCAAGAGCCCAGGGAGCACGATGAGGACGCCACGGCCGACCAGGTCGGTGGAGGGGACCTCTTCCAGGAAGCCTTCAACCTCACGACGGACCTCCGCAACCAACTCAACAGCGGAGTCCCCGACACCCGCCTCGGCCTGGAAAAGAGACGGGCTGAGAAGACGGACCTCGCCCCGGCCCAGCCTATGGTCGCGGCCTCTCCGTCCGTGGATCCACAGGTCCAGGCCGCGCTGTCGGTCATCATCGCCAGCCTGGCTCAGAACCCCACCGTCTTCAGCGCGCTCTTGCCAAGGACCGGGGGAAACGTCACTCCACCTCCTCATCCCCAACCACTGGCCGATCAGATAAGCAACAATGAGGGGGTTGTGGCCCAGGACACGGCGTCGTCCCACTCCCACCCTGTTTCCCCTCTTCGGCCCGGGCAGACCCCAGCGCGTGGAAAAGCCTCCGCCTTCAATAGGCTAGGTGACACGCGCCGTCGTCCGGTTTCGGAGAGGATGGCGGGACGGATTGGTGATCCTCGTCCCGGCTCGCCAAGGGAAAGCTTGGGGTCTGTGTCCCGGACAGCGGACCAGCCCCGCCTGGACAAGGGCAAGGGGAAGTTGCACGAGGATGACGTGCGTCACCAAATCAACGCGGCTCACAACGAGCGCCCGAGGAACCAGCCGGGCGCCGCTGCGGCCGACAGAGACCCCCGGGACGAGGTCATCGCCCAGCTGGAGAGGAGGTTGGCTCAGATGGAGGCCAAGCAGTCGGCCAACATCCCTACGGCCGGCGCCTCCAACGACCCCGGCCTCAACGCGCTCATGAACAAAGTCAGCGCCCTGGAGAGGGAGCTGGCCGAAGGGCGGGGTGACCCAATCATCCAGGTCAGGACTAGGACCCCTTTCACCAACAGGGTCCTCTCGGCCCCTATTCCTGAGAAGTACAGGGGGAACGCCATCAAGTCTTACGATGGCCGATCAGACCCCCAGGAGCACTTCAGCCGCTATCAAAACAACATGCTGATGGTGAACGCGTCCGACGAGTACCTCTGCCGTTGGTTCCTCTCTACTCTCGAGGGGCCAGCGTACGAGTGGTTCAACGGACTGCCAGAGGGAAGCATTGACTCATGGCAAGATCTCGCCCAGCGCTTCCTCACTCACTTTGCCGGGAGGAAGCGCGCCAAGAAGTATTTCACCCACCTCCTCTCCGTCAAACAACAGCACGAGGAGTCCCTCCGGTCATTCATCGACCGGTGGACGAGGGAGACCGAGGAGGTCGAGGGGGCCGATGAGCGCACCCTCCTCGCCTTGTACCAGGGAGCCCTCCGCAGCTCCCCGTACGCCAGGAGCCTCATCACCGACCCCCCGAGGTCGTACGCCAAGGCGCTCCAACGCGGAGGCTTGTATGCCGACGCCGACGAGCTCCACAATCACAAAAGAGAGGGGGGCCATCCCCCCAAGAAGACAAATCCTTCGCCGGCCTCGGGTCCGTCCCCGGCCGGCCAGGGTGCCCAGGGCCGCCACGGCTCTGGTGGACAAAGTAAGAAAGACCGCCACTGGCGGCCGAGGCTGGAACGGCCGGGGGTAACCCTCACCCACCCGGTCGGCACCATCCTCGATTATGCCGAGAAGCACGGCCTCATCGAGCAGGCTCCTCGGCCGGCCGAGGAGATCCTTGCCATCCAACAGGGCGGCACATACTGCCGGTTCCACAAGAACTCGTCGCACAACACCGACGATTGCATCACACTGAATAAGGCCATCGAGCGCCTTATTCGCCAGGGGGAACTCTCCCAGTTTGTCAAAGGTGGCCCACGCAAAAACACTTGGGTAAACATCGGCAAACGTGGGGGCGAACCCTCTGCGAAGAAGCGCGAGATTGGTAGGCTCAGCGACGACGAGGACTTCGAGGAGCCTCCGCCGAAGAAAAATCACATCCACCTTATCGTAGGCGGGAACACTGGGGGGGACTCCGCCACTCAGAGAAAGAAATGGGCCCAATCCCTTTACATTGGGGAGGTGTCCCACGTCCCCCCCCCCAGCCGAAGAAGCAGCGGACGGAGGCGATCACCTTCACCGACAAGGATCTGCCTCCGGGTACGGGATCACACAGGGACGCCCTCGTCATCCGATGTGAGATCGGTGACTCCATCATCCACCGTACTTACATCGATACGGGGAGCTCCGTCAATGTGATGTACTTGGGCACCTTCAAGCAGCTGAAGCTGGACAGGGCTCTGCTGAAGCCGATCAAGACCCCGTTATCCGGCTTCACCGGGGACTCTATCGACGCCGAGGGCACGATAGTCCTCCCCGTGGAAGTCGGTGACGGCCCCCATCATGCCAAAATTGACATGGAGTTCATGGTGGTCAACCTCCAGTGCGCCCACAACCTAATCTTGGGCCGGCCGGCGCTGGAGGACTTGGAGGCCATCATCTCCATGAAGCACCTATGCTTGAAGTTCCCCACCATTGATGGCATCGGCTACGCCAGAGGAAATCAGAGGATAGCCAGAGCTTGCTACCTCAAACTGACGAGGCCGGCCGAGAGGGAAGGACAGCGGATAGACACCATCACGGCCGCCGTCGCCACGGACGAGGAGAGGCCACATGCGGAGCCGGCCGAGGAGGTCGAGGAAATCCCTCTGGATACCTCCCGGCCGGAGCGGGTTCTCAGGGTCGGAAAGCAACTCCCCCAGGACCAACGAGACGCCATCCTCCTCGTCCTACGGTCATACGCCGTTGTCTTCGCATGGGGCCCGGACGACATGCCCGGCATCAGCCGCCAGGTGATCACTCACCGGCTGACCGTCGATCCGGCCTCCGCGCCCGTCAAACAGAAGCGGCGCTACTTGTCCGCTGACAGGCGGGACTTCGTCAAAGGGGAGGTCGCCATGCTCCTATCGATCAAACATATCAAAGAGGTGAAGTACCCAACATGGTTGGCCAACGTCGTCCTCGCACAGAAACCGCCGACGTTCAGAATGTGTGTTGACTACACTGACCTGAACAAGGCGTGCCCCATGGACCCGTTCCCTCTCCCCAACATTGATCAGTTGGTGGACGAGACGGCGGGGTGCGAGTTGATGTCGTTCCTCGACGCTTTCAGAGGGTACCACCAGATCTCCATGCACGAAGATGACGCCGAGAAGACGGCATTCATGACCCCAGAGGGAGTATTTTGCTACCTCTTCATGGCCTTCGGACTCAAAAACTCCGGCGCCACCTATACTAGGATGGTGGCCAAAATCTTCAGAGCGGTCCTTGGCCGAACGATGGAGGCGTACGTCGACGACATGATCGTCAAGAGCAGGCAGGCCACCTCCCACGCCGACGACCTCCGGGAAATCTTTGAAATCATGAAGGAATTCAGGCTCCGCCTTAACCCCAGGAAGTGCGCCTTCGGCGTCCAGGGCGGCAAGTTCCTTGGCTACATGGTCAGCCGGAGAGGCATCGAGATAAACCCGGAGAAGACGCAGGCTATCATAAACATGGAGCCGCCCCGCAACGTCAAGGAGGTACAACGACTGACGGGGCGCCTGGCGGCCTTGAACCGTTTCCTCTCCAGGTCAGCTGAGAGGGCACTTCCCTTCTTCCAGATCATGCGCAAGGCAAACAGCTTCAAGTGGACGACGGAGTGCCAGGAAGCATTCGACGAGTTGAAAAGGTACCTATCGTCCCCACCCGTACTCTCCAAACCCAAAGCCGGCGAAACCCTCTTCTTGTACTTAGGGGTGAGCACGTCGGCCATCAGCTCCGTGCTCATCCGTGAGGACGAAGGGGTGCAGAAGGCCATCTTCTACATCAGCAAGACACTCCGGGAGGCCGAGCTCAGGTACTCCCCCATTGAGAAGACGGTGCTGGCCATCGTCCACACCGTGAAAAAGCTGGGGCACTATTTCCAAGCCAACACCGTCCACGTGCTGACCCAGCAGCCTCTTGGCGCGCTCATGAGGAGCCCCACTAGCTCCTCGAGGATGGTGAAATGGGCGATCTTCCTCAGCCAGTTTCAGATTGAGATCAAGCCAAGGCCATCTATCAAAGGGCAAGCCTTGGCCGACTTCGTCATTGAATGCACAGCAAGGGAGACGGCCGTCGCCAACTCCGGGCCGGAGCCGGACGAAACGTGGACCCTGTTCACTGACGGCTCGTCGGCCGTGAAATCATGCGGCGGCGGCGTCGTCCTCATATCCCCTGAAGGATTCAGAGCTTACTATGCCATCCGCTTCAACTTCAGGGTATCCAACAACGAAGCCGAGTATGAGGCCCTCCTCATCGGTCTCAGACTCGCCGCCGGCCTCAAGGCCAAGCACCTCAGAATCAAGTGCGATTCCAAACTGGTAGTGGGCCAGGTGGAGGGATCGTACGAAGCAAAGGAAGGCCGGATGAAGCAGTACAAACAAGCGACGGAGGAATTGCTAAAAGCGTTTGAAACCCATGAGATCACTCAGATCCCAAGGGCCGAGAACGCCGAAGCCGACATCCTCTCCAAGCTCAGCTCGGACACCCCGGAGCACATCTCCCAGTTGGCCAAGATCGAGGAGTTGAGCATGTCCAGTATCCATGCCAGCCCCGTCTTGTGCGTCCACCAGCGACCAGAGGACTGGATCTCCGACATCGTCACCTTCATCACAACGGGGGAGTTGCCCCCGGACGAGGAGAGGGCCAAACTCGCCAGACTCAGGGCCCCAAGCTACACCATCGAAGATGGCAAACTCTACAAACGGTCCTATAATGGCACTCTCCTCTGGTGCCTGCACCAGGACGAGGCCGACACCGCCATGGAAGAAGTTCATTGTGGCGTCTGCTCCTCGCACCAGGGTCCTTTCAGCATGTCCCGGCGTCTCGTCGTCCAGGGCTTCTTCTGGCCGACGATGGCACGGGACTGCGCTGACCTGGCCAGGAAGTGCACCACATGCCAGGTACTCCAGAAGGCCCCTGGTCGGCCGGCTGTCAACTATGCCCCGGTCAGCACCGCAATTCCATTCTCCAGATGGGGGATTGACCTGGTCGGCCCCCTGCCCAGAGCCGCAGGTAATAACCGCTACATCATCGTCGCCGTCGACTACTTCACCAAGTGGGTCGAGGCGGAACCCTTGGCCAGCATCACGGGGGCCAGATGCCAAAGATTTGTTTACAAGAACATCATTACACGCTTTGGCGTCCCCCAGGAGATTATATCAGACAACGGCACCCAATTCGAGGCAGCCCCTTTCCAGGAGCTCCTCCGGGAGTTTGGGGTGAGGCACCGTTTCTCCTCCGTTGCTTATCCTCAGGGCAACGGGCAGGTCGAGAACGCCAACAGAACAATAATGGAGGGGCTGAAGAAGAACCTCCAGGCCGCAGGAGGTCATTGGGTCGACGAGCTCCCCAACATCCTGTGGTGCTACAGAACCACGCCGAGGAGGGCGACAGGCGAAACACCTTTCGCCCTGTGCTACGGCTTTGAGGCGAAGGCGCCCACGAAGGTAGCCATCCCCAGCCGGCGAGTGGAGCAATATGAGCCTGACATCAACGAAGAGAACATGAAGATTGACCTACACCTGGTTGATGAGAGGCGTGAGCAAGCTTACGTCCGAGCAGAGAACTACCGACGTCAAGTAAAATCATACTATGACGCCAAGGTACGTTCTCGGGAATTTCAGGTGGGGGACTACGTCCTCCGCCGAAGGGAAGCAAGCCAGCCGACAGAGGGTGGCAAGCTAGCATTGAAGTACGAAGGGCCCTACATCGTCAGTGCCGTGGTCAAACCCGGCACCTACAAGCTTAAACGCCCGAATGGGTCCAATGTACCACGAACATGGAATGTACATCATCTGGTGAAGTTTTATCAGTAATCCGAAGGAGGTGTAGACGGCGAAGCCCTCACCCCTTAACGGGTTACTGATTGAACGCCACCCTCGGCCTCGAGCCACTTATGAATAAAATCATGTTCTGATTTTTTCCCCGGAATTTAAAGTAAAACATTAGCAGGTGCCCTCGTCGGCCACCTTAGAGTGAAAGGCTCAGGTCTGGTCGACATGGCCCCTTGCATTTGCAGCCTACGAGCGACAAGCTCAGGCACTCCATTGTATTTTGCATCAGCGAAGGGCTCAGGCCTAGCTGAGAGAGCACATCGTCCTGGCCCCGTAAGCCTAGAAGTGAAACACTCAGGTATGGCCGACGATGTCCCCAGGACGAAGAGCCCGCAAACGGCCCACGTCTTGAAACGGGAAGCTCACCGCGTCGTCCACGCGCCAGATCGCAGGACGACAGGCCTGAAATCATGGCTGAGGTGACAAAATCCCAAAACTCAGGGATGGGCAACGACAGCCGTTGGAAACCGACCAAAAGTCTAGCCCGCGTCATAAATAGGCGACGGGACCCGCCCTGAGACCACGGACGTTATAAACGAAGTCCGAACCGGCCGAAGGACGAGCACACCCTTCGGCCGAAGCCTGAAAGAAGGATACCCTCCGAAACAAAAAAAAAAACATACAAGGGAAAAAGAGGGAAGCCGACGGCCGCGCACACTTGCCGGCCCCGAGCAATGAAAAAATAAAATCCCCAAAATTCAGGCCCATTTCGGCCAAGTACATATCAGTCGAACACAAGTTTAGTACCACTGACAGGCAGCATGGACGACACGTCCACGCACCACGAGGGAACAATCAAGGCCGATACACACGCCTATGAAACCCTAACCACATCGGTTGGGTGACACGCGAGAGGTGACCTTCATCGGCCATGGTCCTTTGAGGCACCAACGCTTGGTATGAAACAAATCACCGCAATCCCGAGGATGACCAGGACGAAGCGGGCACTTATCACACCCGCGAAAGGATCAAGTAATCAAGAAACAACCCCTACTTGCCACAGCACATCGGATGGCCGACGCAGGCACTGGATCCATGGCCAGCCGACGAAGACAGGACCATCTCCTTGGACAGGCTATTCTTTATCCAGCACCCTCATCGGCCACAAGCCAGACCTTGGCCGGCAGTGTCACCGAAAAGACGTAAATACCTGACATTTATACCCAGGAAATCATCTAAGTACTCAAATGAAGGAATCCTAGCCGAAGCGGGTACCAGTATACTACAAAGCCGTTAACCACCTACACCTCTACATATGTACTTGTGAAAAATTCAAAGTCCACAAGACTATGGTGAAGGTACCCTTATCGGCCAGAACACATGGATGCAAGCCGACAACGGCCCTGGCTAAAACACCTGGGATGAGTCCAAGGCCAGGACGATAAGGACGCCAACTCCTGGACGGAACGGGCACTGCGGTCAGGGCTAGAAAGGGAAGCACCCAAAAGGAATCAAAAACACTTAGGAAACTTTGTGAAAAAAATCCCAAGTGTTGTGATAACAACGGAATACCGGTCAAGCCGACCAGGCTACCAGGACGAAAGGAAAGCACCTAAGTGGATCCCAAAACACTTAGAAACACTGAAAAATTCCTAAGTGTTATGAAACCACGTCCAAGCCGATCGACCCACTAGGCCGTAAAGACAGGAGCTACACGGACCCAAAAACACTTGGGGAAATTTTTGAAACAAAATCCTAAGTGTTGACAGTAAGGCAAGGAGGCATAGGCCGACCAGACTACTGGACGGGAAGGCCAACCTCACGGACGTAGCGGACGCTCGCGGGTGACCCAAGTCATGACTTAATACTTAAGACAATTTACAGAATTGAAATGACAAAGCAAACAAGCACACAAAGGATTCAAGGCCGAAAAGGACAGCAAAAATTTCTTCAATTGATCAAATTCATTACAATTGGGGGGCACTACGGCCATTACATAATTGGGCAACAAATGAAAAGCTAACTACAATAGGGACTAGCCGATCAAGCCTCCGGGGCTGGCTCTTCAACCTCGTCGGCCTCCTCCTCATCGGCCTCAGCTTCCTGGCCGGCAGCGGCGCTGGTGGCATCATCCAAGAAATCGAACTCCGTATAGTCCGGCTCGCCGAAGCCGAAGCTTTCTATGGGGGACTCCCGCTCCGACAGCGGAAGCGTGGCCTGCCCTTCGGGATCCTTCATCAGCTTTGGGAGCTTCAGGTTCCGTCTCGCCCATCCAGCCGTGTAATTCATGGCCTTCAACGCCCGGGATAGCCGCCGATACAGGAGCCTTTGCATCCGCTCCTGGCCCAGGTTGTAGTAAACAGACATCTCCTGGCTGAAATACTCCCGGCCGGCAGGGGAGTTCATCCCCCAATTCTCCAGCCTGGCGGCCACCACCTCGTAGCACCAGGGGAGCCTCTCATCGGCCTTCCACCCTTCGGCCAAGAACTTCTCAACAGCCTCATCGGCAGCCCTCACGGCGGCGGCTTCGGCCTCAGCCTTCGCCTTGGCGGCCTCCTCGCTCCTGCGCTTCTCGGCCTCAAGCGCTCTACGGGACTCTGTGAGCTCCCTTTTGCTCTCTTCGAGCTGGACCAGGGCAACGTCCCTGGCCGCGACGGCCTCATCAGCTTTGGCCTGCAGCGCCTTGGCATCCTCCCGGAGCCGGTCAAGGCAGGCTACCGCCTCGTCGGCCGAGGCAGCCTTCTGCTCCAGCGCCTGCAGGCGGACAATCTCCCAGTACTGCCTCTTATGGCTTTCCATAAGCATGAAGGCACTCTGCAGAGGGAAAACAAAGGTCAGGCCACAATCTCTACATAGACGAAGGAAGACAAAAATATAACAGTCACTTACTTGGACGAGGAGATCCATGCCGCCCTCGTAAATCTTCGGGTCCTCGAGCTTCTTCAAATGAGCCCGATCTTTGGCCGGCATGGCCTTGGCCAGGACGACGTGGCCGGGGACGAGCTCATTAAACACGCCCCCGCCGACGGGGTACTCTATCACTTTCTGATAGGTGTCACCGGCGATCTCCTTGCCGGCCCTCTTCGTCCGTGGTTCTTGGACGAGAGGCAGCGCTGGGGCGGCATCACCAGCAACAGTAAGATCCACGACGGGACCACCATCGCCCACACTGGGGACAGTAAGCGTACCGGCCTCACTGGCCGGAGAAGGGGAAGGAGCCCTCTTCGTCTTCTTAGAGACGCTCACACCGGCCTCGGTCAACTTTTTCTGGCCGTCAGTGGCCGGTCTCTTTTTCTTGGATGGGGCAGGCTTTGGGGCCGCATCTGCAGTTGCCCCGCTCCCACCGGCCACGGCACGCCTGGCCGCTTCGGCCGCCTTAGCAGCAATCTCCTCGGCCGCTTTGGCCTTTGCAATAGCCATCATGGAACGGCGGTCCATGACAAAATCTACAAGGGCAAAACACAAACAGATTAGTAAGGCAAAGGACAAAACATAAAGACAGAAAGCCGTAGAAAGAATTACCATCGGCCTCAGCAGGAATGCCCAAGTCCGGGCCGTCGGCCTCCTCAAAGGTGGTGGTCATCCTCGGCCAGAGTTGGAGGTCATCCTCCTTGTCACCATAGACATAGTACCTCACGAAGTCGAGGGCGGCCATCTTATATTCTGTGATGTAGTCCTTCACACTCCTCGGCCCCCCCTCCAGGAAAGCCTCCACCTGAGCGTCCAAAATAGAGCTCTTCGGCGGGTCATGCAGATTAAATCTTCCGGTGTGGCCGAGGGAGGGAAACTCGGTGCCACTCTCACCAATGGACACAAACACGAACTTGCTCTTCCACCCATGAATGGACGTAGGCAAATCCGTGAAGCTCCTCTTCTTCGGCAGCTGCTGAAGAGTCGCGTAGGCCGCACAGTTCTTGTGGCTTCCTCGGCCTATCTGGTACAGATTCATAAACAACGCCGTTGTCGGCTTGTAGCCCAACTCCTCACACCGGAGCAAGAACCCCACCATCAAGGAGTAGCTGTTCGGCGTCAGCAAGGCCGGAGGAAGCCCTACCATATCCAGGTACTCAGTAATGAAAGGGTGAAGAGGAAACCTCAACCCCTTAGCAAAACTCATCGGGTATACTCCAAAGTACCCCGGTGGTGGAAGAAGAACATGGTCCGTCGGCTTGGGCGCCCTAACCCGCCCGAACGGCCCCACGTACATCTGGGCAACCAGATAGTCGGTCGCACTGCTCTCCGGCTTTATCAGGTAGATGTTGGTGAGATCCAAGTAGGAGACGCCGGGCCCACTCTTCGGCCTCCTCACTCTTTTCGGCTTGGCGGCTCCCTTAACGGCGGACACCGGCCTCGGGCACGGAATGACAGCAGAAGTGGACGCCCCGTCCACCACTCGGGACGCATCTACGTCCTCACCCTTTGAAGAGGATGCGGACTCCTCGTCCTCGCCCTCCTCGTCCATCAGCTCCGCGGACTTGTATGGACTTAAACGCTCAATCTCCTCCTCAAACTCCTCGAGCACCTCGTAGTCAAGCGACCTCGTGGAGGGCTGGTCGTCGTAGGGGTAGTAGTCGTCGTTCAAGCTCTTCATTACTACTACTACGGGCTTAAGGAGAACTTACGATCTAAAGGTGTTTAAATGCCTAACACTAGATCAACTACTTACGGAGCACAATATGAAAAGCGAGGAAGATCGTGATGAACACTAACCTCAAACAATGAAGAACACGAAGAACAGGCTTGGGAGTTTCTCTCTAGAAAATCGGTCAGCACTTCGACAAATTCAGAATGCAAACGTGATTCTTCGTCGGAGGGGAAGGGGTATTTATAGACCCCCCCACCAACGGTCACTACACGTGGCACTCCCCCAATGGCCACATCAACGGCCACCACTGGGGGGCCACCACGTCACCAACGGGCCAGGACCAACCCACATCAACGGCCCACTGGCAAATCAGACTCTACGGCCTACACACGCTCAACGGCTTTACAACTGCCAGCAAGCGCCCACAACGTCCCACTTGCTCACCAATATCACAAATGCCAAACAATAAGAGGATGGCAACGGCCAGGAACGTAACGGCCACAGAACAAAGGGGACAAATAGCCTACAGCCTTCGGCTCCTCGTAATAACCCTTGATGATAACTCTCTACAAGAGATCTGTGCACAAGGGTTCTCCCACAGGGTTACCTTGGCCAGAAAATCGCCATGAGAGTTGGATTCAGGGGGACTACGGCGAGACCGCTTCGGCCAAGGACTCAAGCAACTCCTTCACCCCTCACACTCTTCGGCCTGAAGCAGTGGGGGACTGGGGGACTACACCGGCCTCAACGAAACAAAGAGTATAAGCAAGGTAACCACAAAACATGGCCACATCATCCACACAGCACAACGGAACTTCATCGGCCAAAGGCCCATAACGTCACTAGCAACGGCCAACAAGCCACTAGAGGCAAGGACACTCATCGTCCTCCGCCAACAATTAATCTTGATGGGCCCTTCGGCCAAGAACACGAAGGCCAACCAGCAACGGCCAAAAGGAGTGCGCGAGCACCCTCATCGGCCACCCAAAGGAAAGGACACCATCATCCTCAAAACAAGGAACAACCCCACCGGCCCAAACATAAACTTCAACCACCAACGTCCAGGAAAGGAAAAGCGCGCCTTCAACGGCCGACATCGGAACAAGACACTCATCGACCTCAAACGGACACGTCAAGGAAACAACGGCCTCCCCGCCCACAGCGAGGAGCAGGTGACGGCCAAAGCACATAACAGGATCACCAAAACGGAAACAGCGCCAATACCGCAACGGCTAACGGAGTATATCGGCCAAAAGCAACAAAGCACAGAAATCTACTCTCCTTCACTTCGTCTATGTCTCAGCTTAGAGAGTGGGGGACTCCTGATGGAGTATATGAGTCTGAGCTCCAGGACCCACATACTCGGAAGAACAGAGCACAAGACAACAGAGTGGCGCCCTCGTCGGCCAAGACGCCCCCGTCGGCCGAAAAGGGGCCAACTCAGATTACGTTCCTGAGTTTAAGGGGCTCGGGTGCCCTCGTCGGCCGTGCCCTCGTCGGCCGTGCCCTCGTCGGCCACGCCCTCGTCGGCCACGAAGACCTCCCAGAATCGGATTCTATACTTACTCATTTGTACAGCCCATTAGAGGCTTTGTATTCGGCCCAGTAGCGGTCCAGTTGTAAATGGGCCTCCCAAGCCCAAGGCTTGGGGGCCCAACCCTAATTTTCTCTATAAATACTCCCCTTGGGAGTAGTTATAGGGGTTACAAAATCATTCTATTGAAGCATATATTGCACTTCTCTCTCTAGCTCTCACTTCTCTCTAGAATTCAGGAGATATACTCTATCACAGGAGATATACTCTATCACTTTGTATCTCACTTCCATTAAATGTAGATTGATCTTTTAATCCCTCCTCTTTCATTGAGTTTCGAGGCACTTTCTATATTACTATGTTTCGAACTTAGTTTGACATAAATATAAAAACAAGTTCGCATTTGAAAATCTTAAACTCTCTTTTTCTGCAATTTTCTTTTCAAACTGTTGGCCTATGTTTGTATTACAGTTAACGATGCCCCTATGATGCAATATTGTAAGTGTCTACCATTAGAATCTGTAGAACTTTTATTCGGTGTACAATTCACACTCCGATCTTGACTTGATGTGTGATCAAGATGCAAATGTTGAATCAAATGTGCTAAAATCTTGAGAATGTTGCTTTGAAGAGATTATTATATGCATGAATTTAATGAAGTGACACTAATCAAGCGCCTGCTATTTTTACAGATTCTCCACTCAATAGAAATCGATTCTCACCATACCTCTAAGGCGGTTCTATCCAAGAAGAATGCTATTAAAGAAAACATGAAAATTTCTTGAGCAAAGAGCTCCGCAACCAAGAAGTTAAAGGATGCTAAAATTGATTTGTGACTTTGATTTTTAGGAGTTCTCTTTTTAATTTAATTTCTTGCATTGATATGCATTTTGATTTATGGGATTCATGTTGTGCACGATTTTTAGGAGATCACACTTTCACATAAATTTCATCAATACTTTTATGAAGGAGTGTTATAAATTATAAATTCATGAATACTATGAGACATTAGTATTCACTATTGGAGTTAGGGTGGACTCGGCGTGGAATCAGGTGCAGCACATTTGAGACTGGATTGGATTCGAGATTTCTAATTTCAGGTTTTGACCTTGGAAATGAGCAAAAACAAAAAAAAACAAGATTGGGTCTGGACTGGGTCTTGATTGGAATTTACCGCTCGGATATAATCGGGTCAGACCCAATCTTCTTTAACCAATAACAGTGAATGGCGGTCCAAAACCAGAATCGGGGCTGAGTCTACCCCTAATTGGAACACTACCTAAGAAATATTACATTTGTCCCACTCAACTTTATCAAGATGATGTTGGGTGGGAAAGTAGAATAATAAAAATTGTGTGATTGAGGTTTGTGTAGAGGAGAGAGAAATGTATGTAGTCGCAAATTCATTGCTTTAAAAGGAAAGCGGCAAAGTTTTTGGAACAAACAAAAAAAGGAAGTTGGTAAACTCCAGTGGGACGGAGGGATTATAATGTTAGTATGTTATGTATATTAATTGAACATAGAGCAAGGGGTAATTGAAATCGTGATTCTATAGATTTTTTAATTGCTCATTAATGACTTCGTTTGATTCTTAATTTTCCTATTATACACCAAAACAAGCCTTTAATTAAAGATACAAAGGTGAATAAGTAGATCTTTTAGTTCTTATGATGAAGTTTTGTCCTCAAAAGTATATGAGGCTCAAAGGATGTTCGGTGAGTTGGATGAACTAACTATTAATCCGACACACGACGCCTGCTGACTAAAATTGGAGCTCATTTATCGATGCTCAGATGATGCATGGAGAAAATGCTTGTAAAAAGTTTCTTATTCGTCGACTGTGACACCATCAGGCATTAGATTCCTGTTCACAGACAGTTCCCGTTGATGGTTAGTTATGCAATGAGCCGTAAAAAAACCAAGACGGTCATTAGAAAAGGTTGAAATCTTCCTATGTCGGCATGTTCTTACGATTGGATAGTTGCACATGGTGGTCTCATGAGTAACACGTCTATTTGGGTTAAAGTTTGTGATATAGGACGAAGACACCCAACCAACGTCTGCATTGAACATTGTATAATAAAAGTTTATAGTAAGTTGTAGTTTCCCTTGACAATTTCATGGACATACGTGTACATTTATTTTATCGCATGATGGTTTTAGATTGAACATCAAGCATCATTTTTTAATTTCCTATTAAATATGATTTTTTGTACTATCCTTCATTCTTTACAATTTGCAACAGTTTGACTTTCACGTTTGCCAACACACAACTTTGATTGTAATTATATTAGTTGAACAAAGAGCAAGGGGTAATTGAAATCGTGATTCTATAGATTTTTTAATTGCTCATTAATGACTTCATTTGATTCTTAATTCTCCTATTATACACCAAAACAAGCTTTTAATTAATGATACAAAGGTGAATAAGTAGATCTTTTAATTCTTATGATGAAGTTCTGTCCTCAAAAGTATATGAGGCTCCAAGGATGTTCTGTGAGTTGGATGAACTAACTATTAATCCGACACACGACTTCTGTTGACTAAAATTGGAACTCATTTAAATGGAGAAAATGCCGGTAAAAAGTTTCTTATTCCTCAATTTTAACACCATGAGACGTTAGATTCCTATTCACAGACAGTTCCCGTTCATGGTTAGTTATGCAATGAGCAGTAAAAAAACAAAGACGGTCATTGGAAAAGGTTGAAATCTTCATATGTCGGCATGTTCTTACGATTGGATAGTTGCACATGGTGGTCTCATGAGTAGCACGTCTATTTGGGTTACAGTTTGTGATATATGACGAAGACACACAACCAACCAAGTCTACATTGAACATTGTATAATAAAAATTTATAGTAAGTTGTAGTTTCCCTTGACAATTTCATGGACATGAGTGTGCATTTATTTTATCGCATGATGGTTTTAGATTGAACATCGAGCATCATTTTTTAATTTCCTATTAAATATGATTTTTTGTACTATCCTTCATTCTTTACAATTTGCAACAGTTTGACTTTCACGTTTGTCGACACAGAACTTTGATTGTAATTATATTTAGTTACGTATTAGAAAATATTATAAAAAGTTTATATTTTGAAAAATTACATTAATAGAAATTTAATAACATTTTATACATAACAGTTTAATTACATTTAAACATTTGCTATCAAGTTTTTTATTTTTATGTAATCCCATCTAAACTCTTATATCCTACGTACTTCAATCCCGTGCAACGCACGGGCGGAGTAACTAGTATGCATATAATGCAATCATTTTATTGATGTTGATTGCTTGCTTATATTATACTTATCTTTTAATATAATCATTTTAGACCAATATTAAAAAGGGTTGACAGTCAACATACCCTAGCTAAGTAGTCAAAAAGGGCTACTTTGCTCAGTTATAATCATTTTAGACCAATACTAAAAAGTATGCCGGGCGGGCTTTTTATGCAAATACTTGGGCCCGGAACCGGCCCGGGTTGATACCGGGTCCTGGCCTAACCAGGCCGGGCCGGGCCGGGTTCAATGTCTAATTTTTTTTTTTTTGCTTTCTTGTTATCCCCCGACCCCCCCCCCCCCTCACCCCCACCCCCAAACCTCCCTAAAACACCCAACCCTACCCTAGGAAAAGAAAAAAAATTGAAAAAAAATGAACCGAGCTCAGACCGAACCGCCCCGCCCGGGCTCGGACCGGTTCACCCAAAACTGGGCCCGAGCCCGACCCGCCCAAACGGGCTAAAAGCCCGGAACCGGCCAACCGGTCCCGGTCCGGGCCCGCACAGTAGCGATTCCGGGCCGGTTCTGGGCCGGGCCGGCCCAATTTAGTCCATCCCTAGGTTGACTACTTTGCTCAGTTGTAAGTTTTTGCAGTTCTAGTGTTATTACTTTTAGCACCATTAAAAAATTACAAACATTATTCATATCCTAGCTATACGCATTTTACATTTAAACACATACTGTGTTTCTAAACAGATAATTTTACCATTGGAATCATATTTATAACTTTTAACTAGGGGTGGACTCGGGCCGAGCCAACCGGCCCGGAACCGGACCGGCCCGCTACTGTGCGGGCCCGGCCCGGCCCGGTGAACCGGTTTCAGGCCCGGTTCAGGCCAACCGGCCCGGTCGGTTCGAGCCCGGGCCGGGCCAATTTTTTTTTTTTGATTTTTTTTTAAGTTTTTGGGTTGGGCTGGGTATTTTGGGCCATTTGAGGTGGTTAGGGTTGGTTTGGGGGTGAGGGGGAGGGTTGGGGGTTAACTAGGAAAAGCCAAAAAAAAAAAAAAGAACCGAGGCCCGGCCCGGCCCGGACCCGGGGGTTACCGGGACCGGTTCCGGGCCTCCCCTTCTTGAACCGAGGCCCGGCCGGGCCCAGGCCCGAACCGGGCCCGAACCGGTCCATGCCTACTTTTAACCATGACAACCCAATTTACCAATGAGAACCCAACTTTAGTGGGAAGCAGAGAAGGGGAGAAAACACAGCTGCCAACAAGTAATATGCAATCTACGGAAGCTAGAACCAATGGCGCAACAAGGCGCATCCTCAAAGTACGAGAAGACATGCATATATGATGTGATCCAAAAATTACGAAGATGATACGGAGGATACTTTTTTTTTTATTAATGCAATCCCAATTATGAACAATGACTTTTTCTTGAAAATAGCTTCACAACAAGTATGCTCAGTTATTCATTTCTGAATGCTAATAAAGACCAAACAAAAAAACATTAACTCTGATTGCTTAGGACTCCATTCTATGAGGCAATTCCCTGACGTATAAAATTTCAATAGACACACACCACTTTCAAGTCATGAACAATGATGCAGTTGATCCATGAAGGATATGAGCGAAACTAGGCAGACTGAACTTCATGCTTCGGGGTGCATTCTTCAGCTTTGTGTGAGTTTGGTATGTATCTCCAGCAGCGTTTGTTGACCCCGCTAATTTTTTTGGGTGCTTCGGCAATCGGACTGCCTGTGCGTATCATATAGTACATGATCATAAAATATACAAGAAATCGTTATTGAAGATCAGGAAAGTGGAAGAACATCTAAGAACCAAAAAGAAAAAGGGGAAGAGTATGCAAGAAAGCCCCAGGAGTATTGTAAAGTAAACAAATGAGTGAAATGATTACTCTTGCAGGATCACGACTTCCAATGATCTGTTATAAAATCAACATTTTCAATCACATCTCTGGTTAATCAATAGCTTAAGCTTTCCGCCTTACTGAGCATCAAAGTTTAGAAAGTCACTTTTAAGCCTTGAGACTATTTGCAGTTATAAGGCAATGTGTAAGGCACGAGGCGGTTTGAGGCCTAACCCCTCAAACCTTATGCAAAATTTCATTTACATTTCAAAAAACTGACATCTAAAACATGTTATCAGTTATACATTTATACATACAAATGAAACATATAAAAGTGCCACAAGCCACTATCATAAGTTTTGAAAAGTATTTAAGATTCATTGTCCCGAAGAAAATTGAATACGTTGTTCAACTGAGAAAAACATAGAAGAAATAACTGGAGCCTTGAACTTTTGATATTCTGGAACAAATTGAATACAAAGAAAAAGTTAAAAAAGGTGTGTTACTACTGCTACTTTCGAATCAAAAGATAAAAATAGCTGGACTTAATATAGTTCTTTCTTCTTTGAAGCTCGCTGGAGTGAATATATGGTAACTCAGTAACTTTGCAATAAATGTTCAGGCTTCTACAGGAGTTCAGAGTAGTTTTAGCCTTGTCGGTTATTTTGATTTTATAGGTAGAGCTGTGTGATGATAATTGTTGATTTGGAAAATATAATTAAGGCTTAGTGACTATTTTTAGGAAAACAATAGATTCAATATCATCATCGTCATCATCATTATCATTACCCCAGTGCCGCAAAGGCTCCCACCTACAGTGGGGTAAGGGGGGTCGGATGTACGCAGTCTTACCCCTATACTAAAGCACAGAGAGACTGTTTCCGGATGACCTATAGTGAAAATCGCGTCCAAAATTGAATGGACTGACTTCAACTTCATAACAAAGAAGTGCAGACAGTTTAGTGAGCCATTTTGCTTTATTCCATCATATTTTCAAGCCAAAACAATAGATTCAATATAATTTTACTAAAAATTATCTAGCCTAAGAAAAAACCTTATAATTGAAAAGTAAAAAGTATGAGGCTTTCGCCTAAGAAAGCACCTCCCGGCTTAAGCTTCAGAAATGCCCCAACCATGAGAGGCTAAAGACTCGGTTCATTCGCAGTCTCAAGCCTTTATTCACCTTTGAGATGAGCAGCCAAGAGAGTGGCTCAAAAAAGCCTTTCTAAACCATGTAGAACATCTACTGATACTCCTTGCATGATATGATATGATGATAAGCTAATATTAATGAAACAAAGTAAAATTTGAATATAAAAAAACAATCAGACAAGTAACGAACCATCTTTATGAGCAATGCCCCAAGCCTTTCCGTGTGTTCCACTCTGCAATAGTCCCATGACTAGAAATATTAATATTGATATTAATGCTACAATAAATCAAAAGGCCAAATACTACAGCTCAAAATCGTGAAAGAATATAGTTACCTTGTAAAGATTGATCTTGGTGATTCGATAGGAAACATCGGTCCAGTGAGTTTTAGCCAACTGATAGCCGATTCCCCAGTTTGGCAAGAACTGCACCACCTCAAAGAGGTTCTTCTTCTTCTTCTTTTTCAAATTTGGCTTCTTCAGGTCAGGTGCAACCGCTGGCTTGGGAGAGGTGCTCAAATATCTCAAGGAGCTGCAAGACAGCCTGAATAAGGCAGACATTCGATCCCCCAATGCTGCCTTACTTGCTAGAGCACTCGCCATTTTCTAATTACCCAAATGCAGATTCTGTTGAGCACCCAAACTATGATGACTATAAAGCAGTTAAAAGAACATAATTGCACAATCGCAAGGCTGCATAGAAATTACAATTAATCATCAAGAGAATGGTTCTTTTTATTGAACATAGATCAAAAGCAAGCTTTATTTAATAAATCAGTATAGCACTACAGCTGAAAGCAATAAGCATTGAGCTAGAAAATTATTCCTTCTCTTTTTAAAAAGTCAACACTCAACGAAATCATCTCAAGATAATAAACTAAAAAAGGCATTTAAATGTAAACTGGAATCTACTACAATCTTTTGTAATAATACATCGGGCATTAGTTAATGAAATAATAAAAATGTAAGTAGTATGAATGTAATAAGTAGAAGCTAAACCCGATTGAAGTAGAAGCTAATGAGTGAGCATCATTTATATTACTTAAACCCGGTTGAAGTATAAACTGTAATAGAGGTTAGAGGTGCTCACTTCTCAGCCGTCGTGCTCCGACTGTCCGATGGCCTACCAGCACCAACGAAGTAAGCGAACACTCAACGGAGCAGCGATTGGCCGTTTCAATTGCCTATTAGCGATTCTGCGATGGAGTCTGCGCGGCTGCACCCTTGCTTTGGAGAATTGGAGTAGCACGTGTGTGAGTGTGTCTGATTGGGTATTTGGGCCACTGTTTTAATTTTGGGCTGGGAGAAGTTTCAGATTTCCAAAACTGTCCTTTAATATTATCACCCAAATTTAATCATTATTATCCGGAAGACCCAAAATGACAAGTCAGGGAGCTTCTTCTTCCGATTTTAGACTGATTCCTTAATCGTGGACATTTGACCTGATATATCAATACTAAGCCAAATGTTGTCATCTTCAACACATTTATCCGCTGCCTTTGTTCTCCTTAACGACGTCATTTTTGTCGGAATAGAAAAACCAGTTGATTGCATTGAAAACCAAAAAAACAACAACTATACGTTTGGGAGTATATGTAACCGAATAGAAAGTGGATTAAGATCAGGATAGATATGTGAATGTGCGGAGATCATTTAAATTAAATTGATTTACACTTCATGGGTTGCTTTGAAAGAAAGGATCCGGAATGAATAGATTGCAGTGAGATTCGGGTCGGAGCACCGTTCCATGGAAAGTTGAATACATCTATGCGAATTTGGCGGTGGCAGACGGGACCGTCGAGACACAGTGAGCAGCCATTTCATTCGACTGTGCGCTTTACGACGAAAAATCTCTCTTTAAAGTAGAAGACGATACAATAGACAACGTTTTAGCAGGACTGTGGCGCGGGCAGACAACCCTAGAGGAGTGGGTGCAAGACGTCTTGGCTCTAAACTTTGACAAACTCCAGCTGAGACCTGTTTCCCATGAGGACTTCAGCTCGAATCCAAATAGATTTGAGTAGCCGGACCAGTGAAGTTTGGGAGATTGGCTGCCTAACAACGAGTTGAGTATAAAGTATAAATCACTTCATTATGGGATGGAATTTGCATTTCATCTTTATTAGAGCGCCCAATGTAAATATAGGTAAACTTTTAGAGGGTGGCAAGGAGAGGCTAGGGGATAAAAGAAACGTAAAAGAGAAAAAAGTGTGAGAAAAAGTGGATGTTGATAAATCAACTACGTCTTTACCTGCTCCAAGTGGCATCAGAAATGTGAGAGGACTGAAGATAGAGCCTCACGCCAACAAAATGATGTTGGAAAACAAGAAGGATATAATAGGCATTTTATTTATATTTACTTAATTAATTTTAATCGGGGGTTGTGTTTAGTAAAATAAGGACTGCATTTAGAATTTCTCATTATATATATACGATAGTACTAGTTACGAAAAAATGAGGGTGAGCCTGGGCCCTACATGACCCTAGGCCTAATCCTCCCATGTGTGCCACACTAACCAGAAAGAGAAGACATAGTTGAAATAGATGAGGGAGCGTGAAGTATCTGTAAAATGTTTAGGGGTTCGAGCAGGGGCAGATTTAGCATTTGCATCCAGGTGGGGTCAAAATTTTAAAGATATAAAATAACATGTGTTGCAACAAAAAAAGCCAAAGACAAAATACAATACTATAAAAATAAGAGTTTTCATCAAAGTCAAATACAAGCACCCAATAAATTTACAACTGTTCTTTACGGGAGTTCATCGACTGATACCGTTTGATAATGACATCATTGTCAATTTTCAAGAAGATGTCTTTTTCTACTCATCCGGTTACTAAGATGAAAGTTGGGAAGAATCAAACTCTTCACCATTAAATGACTTTGTGTTTCCAATGTTGTTTTGTTATCATTTCTATTTGAAGTTTCTTCAATTTTACTTGAGCCTAGCACAATTCTTGATGAGCTATATTTCTTAGTTCCTACTTCAACATGATCATAAAAACTCTTCATTACCTTTATTAAAAGAGATTGAATTAGTACAATAATACAAAAAACTCATGAGTGAGAATATGCAATTAACACTAAAAAATGACATTAATAATAACATATTAGAATGAAATCCATCCTAATGTAAATCAGAAATCACAATTTATAAATCACAATCACATTCAAATCAGCATTGATACAATCATACATCAACATAGTTATAATATACTACTAATTTTATAAAGTGCAAAGCATGGAACTTTGGAAGAGGCGGACCGTAGTACAGACCCAGGGGGTTACCGCCCCCAACAAGAAATTTTTTTAGTGTATATATACAGGGGCGGATCCAGGAATGAGGAGTGGGATGGGCTAAGCGGTAAAAAATTGTTGTTGCACAAAAAAAATTATGTTAGGGTTGCTATTGAAGCGAACTTTTTTCAAACTACTCGAATTCAAGTATGATTTCAAATTTAAATAAACGACCCGAGCTTAACGAGTTTTAAAATCGAACATGATCTAGATTTTGACTTCGAATAGTTATTCAAGCCGAGTGAAAGCATAGTGATGTTCAGTTTGATCCGGACCCGAGCCTATCGGGTAGTATATCTTAACATTACGACATTTTTAGTGTGATTTTATAAATTGATTAGTGGTTACTTAAGATTCTATTATTTATTAGTATGAATTAATATACTTCAATAAAAGTATAAAACTAATACGTAAAAACAAACGTTGTACATAAAATTAATAAGTATTCCCAGTTTCAAAATTGAATTGAGATTTTTAATTTTTTTCTTACATGTCCAAACAAATCATTTTGTAATCTTCAATTGTGCAGATTTAGACTCCCTACAGATTTTTAATTTTTCTATATGTCCACACAACAAATAAATTATTTTCTAATGTGTAATGCTATCCCTAATCATTATAAATTTATAATAATAAACATTATTTTGTTGTGTACTGTAAAATTCAATTAATAATTAAATAGATTGACAAACTCAAAAATAATACGTAGTAATACTCAATAAACAACCCAAAGTCGCAAAACAATAAATTAAAACTTAAAAGTCTAAAACTTAAGACGTAGTCACCTAGAGGCTGGAGAGGGAAGACGGACAACGCAGGGGTGCAGGGCTCTGGATGCGTGGACGGCAGCGCGGAATCTGGCCGTAGGTCGGTTGGTGCCTGGTGTTCGTGGCTTCGTCCCAACTCACAACTCGCTTCGTCTCTTCAACCTTCTTTCTGCGCAAATCGACCAATTCGCATAAGACCGCAAGTCCGCAAGTCAGGTACTGGTAGCTTTGGGCTGGAATGGGCTGATAATTAGAGCTATACCTATACTAATAAAAAAATAAAAAATTGGGCTGGGCTGAAGCCCACCCCTGCCCTCACAGTGATCTGCCCCTGTATATATATATGAAAAATAATTTTCTCCTTCCGAAAAAATATTTTGAACCTCAAAAAATATTTTCAACCACCAGATGACTTTCCTGGGTTTGCCCGTGAACTTTGGAAGAATAAAGAATAAACTTTACTACGTATTTTTTATTAAAGCCATTAAAGGCTTACAACCCTTCAACCCTTAGAGCATCTCCATTCATACTCTCTAAATAAAAGATTTTTTATTACACATCATTGCCACATCACATTTATTCAATAAATTTTAAATGATCTCAAAGTTTAAAACTCTTCATCAACAATAATACTCAAATAATCTGTTTTTTCCGGACATGCATTAAATGTATTTTAACTATAATCTAAAATAATTCGGGATTTGAATCTTGATATCGGATTTTCTTTTTCAATAATCTCACTAAATAATCTTCCACTCACAATGATAATCTTTAAAATAATCTTACACATCATCTGATTGATCTTCAAATAAACTCATGGATGAGGATGCCCTTATGATTGCTGAAATTCCTGATCTTAAAAGCTCTATTCCAACAGTGAAATAAAAAATATAATCAAATTAAATCATTAAAAAACCTACCTCAAATGGAAGACCAGAACACGAGTGTTCTGAGGCGTAGAGCACAGTCGCAGAGAGCCAGAGAGCGAGTCAGCCAGAGTCTTTTGGAGACCTAGCGGCTAGAGGCAGGGACCAAGGGCTCGGTGCTTGAATGTCAATTTGCTGCAATTTGGGCATTTCACATATAGGCAAGTTTTAATTTTTGGCCTTCGGCCTTTGGAATATCCGAACATCATAAAGTTCCGCATAGGAGTGGACTCGGGCCGGGCCAACCGGCCGGAACCGGACCGGTCTGCTACTATGCGGGCCCGGACCGGGCCGGTGAACCGGTTGGTGCCCGTTTCGGGCCGCCCGGCCCGGTGAGGTAGGCGGGCTGGGGCCGGGTCTCCTAAATCGTGAACCGGCCCGGCCGATTCGGGCTCGATCCGGTCCAATTTTTTTTTTCTTTTTTGTTTGAATTTTTTTAAGTTTTTGGGTTGGGCTGGGTATGATGGGCCATTTGAGGTGGTTTGGGGTGGTTTGGGGGTGAGGGGGAGGGTTGGGGGTTAATTAGGAAAAGCCAAAAAAAAACAAGAACCGAGGCCCGGCCCGATCCGGTCCGGACCCGTGGTTACCCTGGCCGGTTCCGGGTCTCCCCTTTCATGAACCGAGGCCCAGCCGGGCCCAGGCCTGAACCGGGCCCGAACCGGAACCGGTCCATCCCTAGTTCCGCACCGATGTAGCGATGCACCGTGTTTGATTCGGACTGGGATGTATTACTCCAACATTTTTTTATATTTTATTACTCCGTAGTAAAAAACGTTTTTTGAGTGTGGGCCAAGGCCCTCACTAGCCTAGAACCCAATCTGCCCCTGGGTTCGAGTAATAGGATTTCTGTGATATATAGACTTTGGACTGGTCAAAGAATTGTTAAAAGAAACCTAATTGGGAGCGTTGGATCCAATTAGAGCCATAGGGCTAATTGACGAGGGAATATTCTGATTGATTGGTATAGATTAAGAATTTATGATCCTTTGCTAAGAAAATGCTTGAATATGTCACACATGTACAACACATAACTGAATATTGTAACTGAGTCGATGACGTTAGACCTAAAGTTGATTATTTTCTTGTGAAATTTGTTTATGATTATCCGGAGTGTATGCTTGAAACGTCCAAGTCCACGCATCTAAACAATGGTCTTAGCTCAGATGTGGATGAGCTCAGCTCGACCGTGAGGGAGTCTAGCTCAAGAATTTGGATGCTTTAGCTCTAGTACAATGGGTTTGGGTTGGACAATATACATCCCCTGTGCAGTGGCAGTTGGCTCTGGCAGTTGGCTCAGGTAGATCTGGGCTCATCTCTGTAGTTGATATATTGATTTGGGGTGGATTCGGCTCAGCTCAGCTTGGCCATGATTTTGGACTTGTCTCGTGGATCTCAGAGCACACCTCAGTCTCAGCCTCAATGCGGTCAGCCTCAACCGGGTAGTAATGCTTTAGTTGATTATTGAGGCATGCGAGGTTGTGACCCTCGATTATGTGACAATATATATACTCCATCAGTGGGTCTCAATTTGTAATGTATATGTATGTTGTTTCACAGGTATGTACTACGTAATATTTTTCTCAGTATTGGCCTAGGCCGTCACTCTCTAGCTACTTGGGACAATAGGGAGTTCATGAAAAAGATACATAGTATAGAGAATTGCACAAAATAGGACTAAAACATTAAGAAAATTTTAAAATGAGAGTAAATATGTTTTGGAAAAAGTAATTTAAATATTTCAAAATTTTTAGGAGTATGTGGTAAGTACCCCAAACTTGCAAATGTAAAATATATATCTCAAACTTTATATAAAAATTAGGTTAACACCATGATCATATGTTTTTCCCCACAAATACAAGTAATTTTATGGTGTGAATACATAATTTAAAATACACAAAGTATTTGTGAGGATGCAATTAAAAGTAGATTGTACCGAATGTAATATTATTTATTTCACAAATGAAATTTCAAGAAGAATGTTAACTGCATCCTAACAGAGCTCAAAGTATTTTAAATTATGTATTTATTCAAATAAATTTATATTTGTTAAAAAACACACACTCATGGTGAGAAAATATTTTTTATATAAAATTCGAGGTATTTTTTTAAATGCAAGTTTGGGTATTTTTTATATTTTTATAAATGCAAGTTTGGGTATTTTTCACACTCTTTCAAAATTTGAGATATTTATATAATTTTCTTCATACATGTTTCCCATAATATGACTTATTTGATTCTATTTAAGGAATAAATCTTTCTTAAATAGGAGTGTATAAGTCATATTTAATTTCAACGTAGTCATTAACACAATATCATGGGGACTTAATTTAATACAAAACAATTGTGATGAAGTGAAAAACTTATAGATAAAACCATATTTCAATTTAAAAAATGGTTGAATTTGACTAATTTGCACCTCATATTTCGGGTGATATAGGACTTTGTATCTCATGTAATTTCAAAATCATTAATGTGTGCACCCCATCAATCCAAAAAATGTGAAGGAGTGTGGTGTGAAAGTCAAATGATTTTATAGTGAATTGAGGTGTATATAATAATGATTGTGAAAATATGTGCAAAGTCAAATGTCACCAAAAATAGGGTACGAAGTCAAATTCTCCATTAAAATTCTTTTTTTTTTCTAGGCATTTTTTTTGCTTTTCTATGTACTATTTAAATAACTTTTCTTAGATAGGTATTTAAATATATTTATCTATGTTACTTTAGATACTAATATATTTAAAAATAAAAAGAGATTTTTACAAAAACATTTTTAAATTATTTTTTTTTACAAACATGTAAGTGAAGTTCATACAAGTGTATGTCATGGCCACTAAATATAAAAATTGAACATAAGTTACTATGACTAAGTCACTACTATCGTCACTACATTTAAGAGTTCACTTTTTGAAAGAAAAAACATTTATTTTATTCATAGATTTGTAATAATTTCAAAAAATATTATTTTTTAATGACGATGCGATTTGCCGGAGTCCAAAATATATCATATCAGAATTTAAAAAAATATCAAAAGTCCTGTATTATATACCATGGGGGTGTTTGGTTATCGGCATATCAGCCAATTTTTGGCTGTTTTGACCATCAATTGGCTTTTTGACCATTTCAAATAGCTATTTAGGTGTTTGGTTAATCAACTTTTCCTATTGGCTTTTTATGTCAATCAGCCAAAAATCAAAACTCTACTAAACTTAGCTTTTTTCTTTTGGCTGTTTCACTTTGTTCTCTAAAATACAGATTTAGCCTTATCTAAATCACAGCTCTCGGATATAAATCATACTCTTTAGCTCCTATATTCGGTTTACGTGCAGTGCAACTTCAATTGTTCCAAATTGAAAATTCACTTTTGTTAATGAAAGGACAATTCACTTCGATCTCTAAAAGCATGAAGACCCACTTTTGTTAAGAAATATTTTAATGTATAGATACACTAATAAATGTCTAAGCGATGACGTTAACAAAATTTAGCAATATATGAACAAAATACATTGCAATCAATATTATTCGTGTGGAGGTATTGGCCCCACGGGCCAATGCAGCCCTCTCCTTTCTTTGTTGGGCCTGTTTGCTTACCTCTGCCCTGGCCCATGTTGTTCTGCCGCTAGCCCTTCTTCTGGAACCCTCTTTTAGGGCTTCCCCTATTGCCCGGGTACTTAAACTCCTCTACGCCTTTGGTTGACGTAGAGGTCTTCGGTTAGAGAGAGAGAGTGAGGTTAAGAGAGAGTGAGAGAGACTTCTGTCTCTTCTCTATTCCGGTCCATCGGTGGTACTCTCTCTGTGCTTCCCCTTTTCTGACCTTTGGCGTGCGTTGAGATGGCTGGGCTGGTCTGAGTGTTCTTGTCCCTTCCGGTGGTGCTTTGGTGTGTGTGCTGTATGAGCGTGGTCTGAGCTGGAGAGGTGAAAACCTGACAGTGGTATCAGAGCCGGAACTCCTGTCATCCTCGCCTACAGCCCGGGAGCTCCTCCGCCGCCATCCGCCGCAGATCTCCGTCTAAGTGGTAAGTCGAGAAGTCCACCCTCGGGTTCTCGCTCAGGTAAATTGGCGATAAACACCCTAGGTTGCCGGGTGCCTCCGGTTTTATGTGATTCTTTGGTGTTTTACTTGATTCATCCCCTTTCCCCGCTTTGCTCTTGCTGCTGACCGTGTTGGTCTGGCTATCAGTTGTAACTGACGTTCCCCAGGTGCGTTCTCTTTACCTTCGTGTGTGAAGTGGTCTGCATGAGTGTTTTGTGTTTGCGGGATTGAGTTGTTTGATCTGGTATTCCGTGTTTCTGTCTCCTTTACGTGTTTATCTCTACTTTACTGCTTTTTGTACTTACTTGGTATCCTTGTGAACCGGGTTTTTTGCCTCTGTGACTCGACACCTGAGGTTAGGACTGACAGGTTCCCTGCCAGTCACTCTAGTGGCCTTCGGATCTGTGTGGCCTGTCAGCCCGCAGCCGGGTACACTGGTGAACCCTAGCTCCTTGGTTCTCTGTCTCTCTGTTTGCTATCTTTCATTTACCTTGTCTTCTGCCACTGATTCTTCAGTGTTATCCTTTTTGTGTTCCTTATCATGTCTGCCAATATGTATGGTATGTTACCTTTTAATGGAACAACTGATTTTGACATTTGGAAACAAAAGATCAAATGTGTTTTAATCCAGCAAAAGGTTTTCAGAGCTGTAAGTGAACTTTATTTGGATTCTGATGATAGTGCTAAGAAAGCTGAAATGAATGAAACTGCCTGCTCTACTATATATCTTAACCTATCTGACTCTGTGCTTAGAAAGGTTGGTATTTTGGATTCTGCTAAAAAGTTGTGGGATAAGTTAGATGATCTTTATACTGATACTTCTCTGCCTGGTAAATTGTTTTTGCTTGAAAAATTCTTTCGGTTTAGGCTAGACCTAACCAAAGACATTGATGAAAACTTGGATATTTTTAATAAGTTGATCCAGAACATTAAACAATCTGGTGATAAACATATTGATGATTATACTGCTGTTGTGTTGCTTAATGCTATTCATGATTCATATAATGATGTTAAATCTGCTATTAAATATGGTAGAGATGATGTCACTCTTGATATTGTTGTGAATGGCCTTAAGAGTAAGGAGCTTGACCTTAAACATAATAGGAGTATCTCTAGTCAACCCAAGGATTCTGGTGAGGCTATGTTTGTGAGGGGTAGATCTAAGAGTAGGTCTAAGAATCAGAAACAGGATGCCCAAGCTAAAAATAGTAACCCAAATGGTAAGAAGAGGAATAAGTCTAGAAAGCGTGTGTGCTACAACTGTGGCAATTCTAGCCACTTTATAAAGGACTGTCCCCATCCTAAGAAACCTGAACAGGCTAGTGTAGCTATAGAGAGAGATGACCTTGGTGAGGTTCTCATGGTGTGTGACCATGTTAATTCTGTTCGTAATACCTTGACTGAGCATGAATGGCTAATTGATTCTGGTTGTACCTATCATATGACTCCTTTTAGGGATTTGTTTTCTAAGTATGAGAATTGTGATATGGGTTATGTTTCCTTGGCTGATAATAAGAGATGCAATGTTTTGGGTGTTGGTGATATATGTCTCAAGTTTTCTTATGGTTCTGTGTTTACTCTTAAGAATGTGAGGCATGTCCCTGATTTGTGTCAGAACTTGCTATCTGTTGCTGCTTTGGAGGGTAGTGGACTAGAGGGAAAGTGGGGGAATGGGAGTATGAAAATTTTGAAAAATTCTCTGGTGTTGTTTAAAGCTGAAAAGGTGAACAACCTTTATGTGTGTCATGCTAAACCTTATATTGACTCTGTGAATGCTGTGAATGTTGTGCATACTGATAAAACCTTGTTGTGGCATAATAGACTAGGGCATATGAGTAATAAAGGTTCAGGGATCATGCACAAACATGGTTACCTTGGTAAAGACTCTGTGAACTCTTTGACTTTCTGTGAATCATGTGTGCTTGGTAAACAACGTAGAGTCCAGTTCCCTCTATCCTCTTATCCTAATATGACTAAGTGCTCCTCTGTGCTTGAATATGTGCATGTTGATGTTTGGGGTCCTGCTAGTGTTCCCACACATGGGGGGAAACGATATTTCTTGTCCTTAATTGATGATTTCTCTAGGAAAGTGTGGGTTTATCTTCTAGAACATAAGTCTGATGTTTGTGAGAAGTTTAAAGCCTGGAAGTTACTTGTAGAAAATCACACTGGACAGAATGTTAAGACCCTTAGGACTGATAATGGCCTAGAGTTCTGTAACCAAGAGCTTGACCAACTGTGTGCCACTTCTGGCATTAGGAGACATAAGACAGTGCCCTACACCCCCCAACAGAATGGGGTGGCTGAAAGGATGAATAGAACCCTTCTTGACAAGGTTAGGAGTATGTTGTCTACCTCAGGTTTACCTAAGAAGTTTTGGGGTGAAGCAGTCACCACTGCCACCTATCTGATTAATAGATCTCCCTCTGTTCCCATAGGGGGTCAATGCCCTGAAGTTAAGTTTACTGGTGGGCCTCTTGACCTAACAAACCTTAGGGTCTTTGGGTGTGCTGCCTATGTTCATCAGAAAACTGATAAGTTAGATCCTAGATCCAAAAAGTGTGTGTTCTTGGGTTATCCTAATGGGGTAAAGGGATATAGGTTGTGGGATAGAAGTGTGCCTGGTTTTAAGGTGGTTATAAGTAGGGATGTAATTTTTAATGAATTTGATTTCCCTTGCTTGCTTAAACCTGTTTCTTTGCATGAGCCTGAGAGGACACCTGTTGAGGTGGAGCCTCAGACTCCTTCTGTACCTATTATTCCTGTTGTTATGTATGACACTCCTCCTGTTGTTCCTGTCATCCCTTCTGATGTGCATGTTAATACTTCTTCTGATACTGCTACCTCCGGTGAGGTGGAGTTCAATACTCAAGATGACCATGTGCAAAATGATTCTCTGTCTGGTGAGACCAATGTGTTTGATGATTCTGCTGAGAATGATAATGTTGATTTGCATGACTACCAACTTGTTAGGGATAGGGGTAGAAGAACCATTAAGAGAAAATCTGATACTTTGTCTGATTATGCTTTTACTGCGTGTGATATATTTGATTTTGCTTTTACTGTGTTTGAGGCCCTAGACCTAAATGAACCTAAGACCTATAGTGAAGCTATAAGGTCCAGAGAGTCTCAGAGATGGCTTGAGGCCATGAAAAGTGAGATGGACTCTAGCTCTAAGAGTGAACCAGACTTGGACCCTTGTTCCTAGACCTAATGCCAGCTCAGTGGTTGAGTGCAAATGGCTGTTTAAGGTCAAGGAAGAACCGGGTAATAACATTAGGTATAAGGCCAGGTTAGTTGCCAAGGGGTTTACTCAAAAAGAGGGGGTAGATTATGCCGAAATCTTTGCTCCTGTAGTTAAGTTTACTACTGTTAGAATCATGTTGGCATTGGTTGCTCACCATGACTGGGAGATGAAACAAATGGATGTCACCACTGCATTTCTGCATGGTGAATTGGATAAGAAAATTTACATGACTCAACCTGAGGGCTTTGTGGATCCCAATAGGAGTGACCATGTCTGTCTGCTTAGGAAGGCCTTGTATGGCCTGAAGCAATCCCATAGGCAGTGGAATATTAGGTTTGACAAGTGTATGCAGTCTATGAAATTTGTGAAATCTGCCTGTGATCATTGTCTTTATTTCAAGAATACTAATTCTGTACCTGTGTTTTTGTTAATATATGTGGATGACATGTTGATTATTAGCCCTTGTCTTAAATCTATTATGTCTGTTCAAAAATGTCTTTGTGAGAACTTTGCGATGAAAGATCTTGGTGATGCCAAGAGGATACTTGGGATTAACATTATTAGGGACAGGAGCAAGCATACTCTTGTTCTAAATCAGATTTCGTATGTTGAGAAGGTTTTGAGTAAGTTCAATATGTCTTCTGCTGCACCTGTGCATGTTCCTCTTGCCTCTCATTTTGTGCTAAGTAAGAATCAGTCTCCTAAGGCTGATTCTGAAATTGAGCTTATGAAGTCTGTTCCTTACTCCAATGCTATAGGTTCTGTGATGTATCTGATGGTATGCCTAATCCTGGTATGCCTCATTGGAATGCTTTGAAATGGCTTTTGAGACACTTGAAATTTTCTGCTAATCATGGTTTGATTTTTACTAAGTGTACTGAAGGTGTGAAACTGAGTGGTTATGTTGACTCTAACTATGCTAATGATAAAGACAATAAGAAATCTACCACTTCCTATGTGTTCACTTTGTGTGGGTCGTGTATTAGTTGGAAATCTCAGTTACATCCAATTGTTGCCTTATCAACCACTGAAGCTGAGTATGTTGCAGCTACAGAAGCTTTCAAGGAAGCCATCTGGTTAAGTCGTCTTGTTGCTGAAATAGGTTTTCTTAAACAGGATGTTACTGTGTTTTCTGATAGCCAGTCTGCTATCCAGCTTTGCAAAAACCCTGTTTTTTCATGACAGGACCAAACACATTGATGTGAGGTTCCATTTTATTCGTGATGTTTTAGATACAGGTAAAGTGAAGCTGTGCAAGATACCCTCAGAGTTCAACCCTGCAGATATGGGGACGAAGTGTCTATCTGCTGAAAAACTTTTGTCTTGTAAACGAATTTTGAATTTGGACTGCGGTTAACTCTGTTTGCAGATTTTGGGTATGTTGGAGGGTAGACTCTTGAAAGCGTAGTGCTTGAGAGAATCTACTCTCACGGTTAGGGAGAGTACTTTGGGTACTTCTCCAATTTCCTTTTGGGAGTATTTTGTGTATCTCCAATTTGTTTGCCAGTTATGTCTTTAGGATATCACTGGTGACCCAGCGATGATGAACCACGTGCTCATGTTACTTTGTGATACCATGCACCACCAATGATGGCCAATAAGGTGGAGAGTGTGGAGGTATTGGCCCCACGGGCCAAGGCAGTCCTCTCCTTTCTTTGTTGGGCCTGTTTGCTTACCTCTGCCCTGGCCCATGTTGTTCTGCCGCTAGCCCTTCTTCTGGAACCCTCTTTTAGGGTTTCCCCTATTGCCCGGGTACTTAAACTCCTCTACGCCTTTGGTTGACGTAGAGGTCTTCGGTTAGAGAGAGAGAGAGTGAGGTTAAGAGAGAGTGAGAGAGACTTCTGTCTCTTCTCTATTCCGGTCCATCGGTGGTACTCTCTCTGTGCTTCCCCTTTTCTGACCTTTGGCGTGCGTTGAGATGGTTGGGCTGGTCTGAGTGTTCTTGTCCCTTCCGGTGGTGCTTTGGTGTGTGTGCTGTATGAGCGTGGTCTGAGCTGGAGAGGTGAAAACCTGACAATTCGTTTTTATTACTTTTTATTACTTTAATGAATGCAAATAATTTAGGATAATATATTAAAATCATATCCTTAACCAATAGAAAGCTAAAATAGTTAAATAAACTAAAAGCATTCCATCTCCTTGTTTGTGGTGACATAAATATCAAGTATTTTTTCATTTTTGTTACACAACTTCTCTTGGTATATTTTTACCTAAAACTCCATTTATTAATCAAAATATCGTCATACTAATAAAATTTATTAACTCGTGAAATGTAATTTCTATAGAAATTATTACTTGTGTTAATACTTCTTTATTTTTTTAGATAATTAAAACGGTTTAAGTAGTTGTACTAATTATAATAAAAAAATTAATTGATGTCCTTAAAAGTCATTTACCAAGTTACCAGCTGATTATAAACAACCATTTAACCAAACACTATTTTACAAACTGCTAATCCTATCAGCTAATCAAAACAGCCAACAGAAACTGTTGTCATCAACCAGCTAACACAATCAGCCAACAGCCAATAACCAATTGCCAAACACCCCCCATATGTATTAGGTTCGGTCGATATAATATATATGGTGCGGTTTGATTTTCTAGTCTGAATTAGGCATTTTAATTCCCTTTTAAAAACTAGACATGATCATAGTAAATTTACTTTTCTATTTGTTGTCTTCCCTTTCATACTTATCATTTATAAACCATCTCTCCTACTTTTATTTCCTAAAATATTCATTACTCAGGAGTATTAGTTTTCAATACGAAGAGTACTATGCATGTCGTATTCGATAATTAAACACACTGAGCTCTTTTTTCACAATTTTAATAGAGAAAATGATCTCTCATGTGACTAAAACATCAATCGTTTTCCAATATATGAGTCCTTGAATTTTTTCCCAATATTAATACTCTATTATGAATGCAGGGTTATATCCCAAGCATATATTTAAAAGGAATTCTATTTATATGGTAACTGTTTTTTGTCATATTATAAGAAATCTCATTATCTAGTCATATTTTGGGAAATCCTCTATGTTTTGGTATTATTTCCGTAATAATCCCATTTTAATATGTATTATATTTAAATCATTCAATTAGATCATTTTAGTGATCACTTTAGACCTTAGTTAAAAGAGAAAATTACCAATATGGGAGTAGAACATAGAACCTATTCCAAAACAGGAGTCTTACTTGGTCAACCACATTTGACACGGAAATTATATGCAAGTGACCATAATGCCCTTAATGAAGCTAAAGGTATTACCGTTTTGCGTGCTGCGGACGTGCTGAGCAGGTGGAAGTAACCGGCTACACAGGTAAAGGAAGATTTTAAAAAAACAAAAACTGGAAGCCGGCAAAACTTCTCCCATTCGCGTAAAATAACAACTGCCTCCATTAAAGCGCGAACCTGGAGAACACAACCAACAGCGCACAACACTAGAGAGAAACTGACAACACTTGGCCATAGAGAGGACGAAGTGCAGATTACAGAGTAAAACTTGGCCAGAAGGACGACATTTGCCTGAAGAAGGACAAACTTCGCGATAAGAACAACAGATATCATGGCTGATTCGGATTTTCAATCACATGGCCAAAAAGTCAGAATCAACAACGAAGTGGTATGTTGTACTCACTATAGAAGAAATATAAATGTTAAAGCGATGTTAATCATGTCCATTTATGAATTTTGTAATGCTTAAATAATCATTGACAATAGAAAGTGTAAATGTAATGGAAGTTGTGTGCATGTCGTGCTATGTATTGTGTAGGTGTTGTAAAGTTGTCTGTAATGTTTATATTCTGTGTAATAAGTGTATTAATGTCACTGATTTGAGAGAGTTATTGTCCATTCATATTGTAATACTTAAATCATGTTTTATAGTATTTAAATTAGGGCAAAAGTTGCCAATGTTAATGTTGGCAAACTATGAATAATAATATATTCTATGAGTATGGGTGAATTATGAAAAATATGGCAAATATTATGCGTACAAGGTGTGTCATGACAGAGTCAATGTGTTGAAGAAGAAGAATTGTGTCAAAGTACCTGTAGTATGGAAAAAATTGAAAAATGTTAGGTGTACAAGGTGTGTCATTAGAGACTCACTAAAAAGTAACTGTAATGTGGCAAAAACTGACAAATGTTAGAGTTGTAAGATGTGTCACGACAGAATCAATGAGTTGAAGAAGAAGAATTGCGTCAAAATGCCTGTTTTATGGAAAAAAGTGCCAAAAATAACTGTTATAAAATTTTTACTGAAAAATAAAAGTTATTGAGTACCTCAATGATTTCTAATATTGCTATGTTTTAGACTATCTCAATCATGCAAAAGTTCCAAATACTAGTGTTTCAAATGTGTAATTAGGCAATGTTTTACAATAACCATGTGTAAGAGTGCCAAATGTTCAAATTGTGATTTTGTTTTGAATGAATGGAAATATTTAATAGTAATGAAATTTGTTTAAATACAGACTATCAGTCGCACTTGTGAAACTGGACTACTTAGAAGTTTGGACAAGTTGAGGCTAAATGCCAATAGCAATCTAAGTGAAGTAGCAAAAAAAAAATAAAAGGGCAACTGAGTGAAGAGAAATTAATAGCATTCAAAAACACAGTTTTTGGATGGATGCTTGACATTGAACAGATGCCAAGGTTGAGTGGCCAGTTGTGCATAGCACTTGCAGGGAGCTATATTGAGGAATTTAACAACATTGCTGAAACTAGTGTGATAAGGTTTCACATAGGAAGCAGTGTAATATGTTTTACCAGATCAGATATGGCGTTGCTGCTAGGGCTGAAGGTTGGTGGTGACAGAACGATAGGAAATGTTCAGTTACAAGGCGATATTCAGTTACAAGGAAATTTCTGTAGAAGGCATTTTGGAAATAAGCAAGTAATTACGAGACAAGATGTGATAAGTGCTCTGGAGGCTTATAACCATGGTGATCCACACATAGAAAAGGAAGATGGTTTGAAGTTAGCACTGCTTTATGTGCTAGCACATGGTTTATTGGGACACCAAATGTCTAGACCATTACCAGCAAAGTACATAAAGTTAGTACATGATATTGAAGCCTTCAATGTATATCCTTGGGGGGATGATGTGTGGGAGGACTTGGTTACAAACATCAATAGAAGTGCACATGCATTGAACGTGTGTGGAGGAAATAGAGTTGCATTCCGAGGATGCATGCATGTACTTCAAATCTGGGCTTTTGAAACATTACCGATTTTAGTTAACACAGGGCTGTGCATCATTATTGAAGGCAGAGAAAATGTGATCCCAAGAACACTGAAATGGGCTTTCCAAAAAAAGCCATCCATGGAACTCTTCTGTGATCTTATATTTGATAATGATGAGGTAATTGAAATTTATATGTTTTTAAATTTACTTATCCTTAATAAATGAAGAAATGTGTAATATAGAAATATTTGTGCTTTGTGTTTACAGTTTGAGTGGAAGAGCATAGTGCCAACTGCACAAGAGATGGAAAATATTCAAGGTGTTGCTGAAGCAAGGTTACTAGATGAAGAACTAGGATTACTGCAGGTGATTAAAGCAGATGGAAAAGAAAAGAGGAAGAATGAACAAGTGGCAGCAAAGGGAAATGACAAACTGAGAACAAAAGAAGTTGTAGTTAACACCAAAAAGGGTAAGTTTGCAAGAAAAAGGGGAAAACACATAAAGACAAACCAGAGTGCCTCTAAAGCAAGTAAAAGGAAAGCATCAAAGGAAACTGATGAAGATGAGAGTTATGAGGAAAGTGAAGAAGAAATTTCCAAGAGGGGAGTGAAGAAAATGATGCTGAGGAGATTTGACCACCAAGTAAAACAAAATTTCAAGATGATGGCAGAGTTAAGGGATTTGAAGAACAAGCAAAACAAACAGGAGGTGATGCTAACTAAGCTGATTCGTTTGGTGAAGGAACTTTCAAAGAACGTGAAGAAGATGAATACAGAAGGAAAGGCGTCTAGAGCTGAAGAACTGATGGATGGCAACAAGGCTGGAAGTGAAAAGCAGACTGAAAGTATCAACAACAATGGACTTGATGCAGAAGCAACAAATGAAGAACCACCAAAACAACCACAAGTCCAGGATGAAGCAACAGACAATGTAGTCATCCCCACACCTTGCAGTGGACCAGGTTTTAAAATATCAAATATGGAAGCAGAAACAGAAGAAAGTGGAAGCAGTGAGAATGAAGGGGTCTTACAGCAAAATATTGATTTGGTAATGATAAATTAATTAATTTCAAATTTATATTGTTCATTGGTTTCAATGCATGACATGTGTTTTATAGGACAAGAATAAGAATGGTGAACAGATAGCCATGGATGGCAATGCAAGTAAAAGCACTGTAGGAGATACCCAAGAAGAGGTCCAGGTAATACATGTCATATTTTGTTATGTGAAACAATTGTATTTAATATATAATTGAGAAAAAAAGGCAACTAAATTTCCATTGGATTTAAATATATATAATTGTATTTAATATATAATAGAGAAGAAATGATTGTTTGTTATAGGAGAAGAGAAATGATAAGGAAGAAGAAGCAAGGTTGAACAGAAGTGGTTATAAAGAAAATGAAAAGGTAATACAATACCATAATTGCCACAAAATGGCAATAGTTGCATTCTGTCATACATTATAACATCATAAATGCACTAAAATGACATAGCAAATAATTTTATTAAATTATGCAGACAAAAACTAACAGTGGAGCAGAAAAAAAAAGAAAAGGGGAAATGACAGAGATGATGAAGATGTTGATACAGTTTGGAGTGAAGAAAATACACAATTCGTTAGAGATTTGTGTATGAATGTAGACATGATTGAAAGACAGCTGTTTGGAGAAAACAAGGAAGAGGTGAACCAAAAAGTTGGAAACAAAGTGCAGGTGATGACAATAACTTTAGTGAAAAGTTATAAATATTATATTAATGTCATTTATACTTTGCCACTGTAATTAATAGTGACTTAATGGGTGACTGATCAATGTTTGTTTTCGATGAAACTTAAAAGGAAACATCTACACAAACTCAAAGAGCAAAGAGGACTGCCAAATCTCCTGTCAGGTACACACCAGCAGGGCAGACAGCTGACGCAAAAAGAAGAAGAAAGGAAAAGGGGAAAAAAATAGCAGAAGAGCAATTCTTACCACCACGTAAAGTGATCTATGGACCCTTCTCAAAAGACCCAACAGATCCTATTGATGAACAACAAACCAGACTATTCAGCGATTACCTCCAGATTGGGCTTCTGAAAGTTCCAAAGAAAGAAAAAGATGAGACTAGAAGATACAGGAAGGATGATGAAAGGTTGATCACTAAACCGCTTGTTTTGGACATGATGAAGATAGAGTCAAAAACTTGGTTGCATGACCTGTGGTTAAACCATCAGTGGCTAAAAGACACGGTATAGTCTGTTATTCAAATAAAATAATTAAAGAAAGATATATTAATAACATCTGATATGAACTCTGTTTTTGCAGCATGTAGAAGTCGGGATGTACTATCTGGAAATGAAGAGAGTACACTTCAAGTTGAAGCAAAAGTATTCAACCACAGATCCATTTTTTATACAAATTATAAAGAGGGAGCATGACATGATCTTAGATGGAAAGACCACACTCAAAGAAGCAGCAGACAAAGAAAGTCCGTCCCAATACATTCTAGGAACTGCAACAAACTTCTCCCTGCACTGGGCAGATTGTGACTTCATTTATATGCCATTGAACACCGGAAGTCATTGGGTGTTGTTGGTGTTTGTGGTCAAGGAAAGAAAGATTAAAGTGTACAACTCAAACAAGAGAAGAAGTGACTCACTACGTGATATTCTGCAATACAAAAATTGTATTACAAAAATGCTACCCAAAATTCTCGATTTCCACAATGTCTATGAAGCAATTGATGAAGAGCCAATGGGAAACAGACAGATTCTTATTGAGGGTGTTGCAGACTGCCCACAACAAGACACATCGTAAGTAAAAGACTTAATAAGTTACATATATGAAATTGTATTACATAAAAAAATACTAATATAAAAAAGGTTGTTTGTTACAGGGGAAATTGTGGAATGTATTTACTCAAAATTGCAGAATTCTTGATGATGGAAATGGACTTATGCGAGCTGACAGCTGATGGCATGGGGATGTTCAGAAAGAAGATGGTGTTAGAGTTGATTGAGTACATCAAAAAAAGGTTGAGCGAGGAAAAAAAAATAGAAATAAATATGTAAAATGGCGGGGTTAAGGAATACTGTTTTTTGCTTAAATGGATATGTAATTGGGGTCGAGTGGGTATGTTTGGCTTGACATTTCTGGTTGTGGTTATTTCTATTACTTTGGAAAAGTTACAAGTATTAAACAATGACAACTATTATCATCACTTTTTTTGTCAGCTTATTTCTATTGAACAGATGGCATTTATTGGCAATACTTAACCATGTCACAAAAATACATATTTTCCTGATTGGTAGAAGAACAATATGGTCTGTTTGATAATTTTTCAAAGCCATGTTTATTTTTTCATTCAGGAAAACAAAATGAATAGAAAGTTATGTATTTATAATAATGTATGAATACTGTATGAATTTTTTTTATAAGTACATTATACTATACACAATTAGGGAAGACATTTTTTTTAATATTTCAAAGAACAAGTCTACACTATGTTTGGAAACAATTGACATAAACAAATTAGGTATGACATTAACATCAAAAATAGGTATTTTTGGTATATATTCATATTGAAATCAATGTAAAAAAGTTGAAAATATAAAAAAGGACTCACAGTCGTAATAGATGTTAAAGAAAAAATGTTAACATATTCCAAACATTATTGATATGTCAATTAGTTCAATTTTCAAAACATTATTGAGCAATTACATAAAATATTGCCATCCTAAATTTGGAAGTGGAACAAACATGTTAACTTAAAAAAATAAGATAATTAGGAATAACAATTTTCAATATTTGAAAGAACAAGTACACACTACGCTTGGGAAAAAATTGACATTGATGTAAACAAAGTAGCTAGGTTAAATTAACATAAAAGGGTATTTTTGGTATATTTGTTTTTATTGAAATAAATGTAAAAACGTCCAAAATATTAACAAAGGACTCGCAGTCCTAATACATGTTAAACAAAAAGATGATAATACATTGCAAACATTATTGATATGTCAATTATTTCCATTATGAACATCTTATTGAACAATTACAGACAATATTGCCATCTGACATTGGGAAATGGAACATACATCATAACCTTAAAAAAAAGATAAGACTAGATAAAATAGTACGAGAACCAGTGCAAGGACAATCGTTACTTCAATTCCCATTATATTCTCTCCTCTCCCAACGTTCTACATTATTATTGTGCTCTATTACAAAACAAAAAAACAGCAGAAACATTGTTTGTCACTAAAAAAGTATGACTGATAAAACTGTATAATCACTGCATAGAAATAGGGATAGGATTGCGACATGATTTTTTATTATGTCCAAGAATATGGCAGCGAGAGCACTTTTGTCGTTTAGATCCAGATCCACGAAACTCCCCAACAGAAGGAATTCTGGCCTTCTTAGGACGTCCAGCAGGTCTTTTGAGACAACTTGGCGGCTTGCAAATCTGATCACGAACATGTTGAGGAACCAACCATGATTGTGGATCAACAATGGGATGTACAGCAGCACTCCAAGTCGAAAGCCATGAATCACATGAATAGAATGGTGAGATGAAGTCATAGCAAGATAAACGGGGGCGCACACGAATAGCAGCAACTGCATGAGCACACACAAATTGTTCCAATTGAAAACTACCACAGGTACAAGTCTTGTGGTTGAGGTTAACCACAAAAGATCTACAATAGCGATCCACGACTTCAAACTCGAAATATAAAGTTGATTTCACCTGATAGAAAACATATAAAAAATACAGTTACGAAATAACGAATGTAAGAAAACAAAAGCCAAGTCATATTCATAAAATGATAGATGGCAACAAAAATACATTTGGAAATATAACAACACTTATGGCAATAAGTTACAACATCTATTAGTGAAACAAGAAAAACACTAAAACCTGCATGCGTGTGGATTCAGCTTACACAGCAACTAAATGGTTCTCGAATTTGGGGGTCAAGAAAGTGTATGTTTTAAGGGCTTCCTCACTTCTTTCCGTGAACCACTGTTGCATTCTTTCACGCAAGAAATCAACCAATTTACAAACTGAATACTCTCTAGCACAAACATTTACTTTGTTTAACGATTCTGCACAATTTGATGTCATGATGCCATATCTGCGTGGACCAGCAACACACTTAGCCCATCTATGGTTACCAACTTTACTTAACCAAGGTCGGATTCTAGCATCTTCTGTGTCCAACATTGACAAATATTCCTCAAGTTCTTGCATAGTGTTTGCTGAATAAGCAGCTTTAAACTTCCATCCAAGACCATTGGCACCACCTCTGAATTTTGAAATCAAATTACGCCTCAGGTGTTCAACACAAAACCCATGAAGAGCATGGGGGAAGACTTCAGCAGCAGCAGAGATTAAGCCTTTGTGGCGATCAGAGACTATATACATATCGCTTCGCATAGAGATTGAACCACTCAACCTGCTTAGAAACCATAGCCAAGATGTTTTGGTTTCAGAATCACAGATTGCAAATGCCAAGGGAACGATGTGGTTGTTGGCATCTTGAGCACAAGCAGTAAACAAAGTGCCTTTGTAATATGCCTTCATGAACGAACCATCTAAGATAAGTACAGGTCTACAAAACTCCCATGCTTCACGCCAAGGTTTTAGTGAAAAGAAAAAATACTGAAATGCACCATCAGCAACAGTTACAAGTTTTATGGTAGAATCTGGATTTGCTTCTTCAAGAACATACGCCATTGAAGGTAGCTTCTGGTATGACTCTGCATCAGATCCGAACTGCCTTTCCTTTGCACGTTTCTGTGCTTCCCAAGCTTTCTTGTATGACATAGAAATCCCATATTCCAAATTCATATCATGCCTAATCTGTTTTGGCGTATAAGGTTTAACAGAAGCATCCAAAAATTTGTGTGCCACAAGATTAGCAATAACACTAGATGTTGCATGTCTACTATTAAATTGCCTATAGTCAACAGAGCAAGTGTGTACAGCATCAAGCCTGTAACGATAACAATAGATAACTGTTCATAAATGCAATGGAAGACAAAGAACAAAATGTTATCACATAATACAAAAAAAATAATGAGAAAAACAAAAACAATATTAGATATAAGTTAGCATGACAACATACCTTCTAATCTCAAACATTTGTACACCATCTAATCTGACTGCACGAACTGCCCACTCACACGACGGATCCAAACAAATAATGTGTAATTCTTTCTTCCTTGATGTTAGAGTTCTGAATTGGAAACTGTTGGTGATGACATACAACTTTAAATGATGAAGTAAGTCAGCCTTGTTCGTGTAAATAGCATTAATCATAACACATGTTGGATGATAATGACTAATTACGTCAACTGGGTGGTTCACAGAGGCATGCTGTAAGGATAATGATTTGGAACCAATACCAGAAAAATTAGGCAAAATAGTTGAGGATGAAATGTTGGTTTCTGAGGAAGAGGAAAACTCATCTTCTTCATCAATGGAAGCCAAACTGCTATGCAACCCATTCCCTTGATTACTACAATCAGAGTCACTCACATGCAAAGACAATGAAGATGTAGTAGAACCATGTACAAGTGAGTTATGAAGTGGTACAAAGTCATGAAGCACAGAAACACTTTCAGACTTAAACTCCACACATAGTGGTAACTTTGCAACATCCGACTGCAAACACTTCATATAAAGATAGAATTTCAAAGATTCATCATCAACAATAAAAACAGGAGGGGGGCAACCATCAACAATATAAGAAACCCTGAATGAATGATTTGGTTTGTACTGATTAAAGATTCCACGCAGCAGATCAAGCAAGCTTGTGTAGGAAGAATGAAGTCCAATATGAATACCAAATGTATCCAAACTTGAAAATGTATTATCAGACAACCATGTACCGTCCAACTTAAGCATAACAAGCAACATATCAACCATTTGTAGAAATTAATGCCTAAAAAATAATGAAAAGTTCAGCAAGACAACATAATACATGAATCAGTACAGGAAAACTGTTATTATGACATTTAATGCCAACCAAAGAGTAGCTAACAATGACACAAAACAAATGAAGTTATGGAAAAATTTAAAACGATAATCAAACAACATCGAATCACAATGTAAATCACCAATTGAACAACACAAATCAAAATTCTTACACAAGAAATTTACAAACAAAAAAAATCATAAAACAAATACGAATTACATCAAAACTAAACTGAAACTATCAGAATTAATTTACGAAACACATATATGCACAATTACATATCATCACCATTCAGTAATATTAGAAGAACATTCGAAGAAAGATGTAATCAATATTCCGGAAAATCAAGTAGTAAGCTTACCTGCGGAAAACGCAGGGCACAAGTATGCGTAATGCCAATGAAAACACCTAAATTCGCAAAATCAGAAGCAATGGCAAGTCGGAAGAGAGAACAGAACCAAGACGATGCTTAAGAATGTTAATCGCAGGAAAAAAAAAATTAAAAATGCTGCGCAGCGGAAATCTCCAACCGGAAGAAACGGTTAGAAACAGGTTACTTATGTGGCAATGCTTCCGTGTAAAGTAAGGGCATTTAAGGAAGAAAATAAAAGAATAACATATGGCGGCAGAAAACAGCTCCAATTTGGGGAAATTAGCTAAAGAACTCCTATTAATGCACTTTCCATATGTTTAACTCCCATTAAGGGGAAATTAGCTAAAAAACTTTGGGCTCTTATTATTGCTAAAATGTTAGATTTTGTAGTCACTATAAATCGGGCCACCAATGTTTACATGTCTGGTCTTCCTATATTTCCTCTTTCCACCTTACAAATTACGTACCATCCTCTTTTCCTATACTCCTAGAAGGCTATTATCCTCAATTCATTGCGGCTTTAGCTTTCTCTTCCTCCTAATATCATCCCCACGAATTCAAGGGGAAAAGGTCCCGAGCTAGTTAGCTAATCAAAAGGATCGGAGTATATATAGATGCGAAAGCTTTGTCCGAATTTGGACAAAGAAGATGGGCTGGAAACGGTGCTTGAGGTTCCAATACCGGAGGAAATGTTGGGCTGCACCAACACCGCCGTGGGTTGGAACAACCTCCGCCATCGCATGAAAGCTTACCAAAAGTTGCCATCCGATCACGATGAAAATCTTTTCCTGCTTAAGATCGTCGGCTCCGCCTTAATACCTTTCAAGGCTCAATCTGATCGTACCCTCACCATGCCCGTCCGTGATTGTTCCATTGTACGTCAACACAACTTTCTATTTATACTTAGCTATGATGTACAAATGGAATGAAAATTGAATTTTGAAAGATTAACTAGCTAGATAACACGAGCCAAACAAAACGATTCTAAACGGTACCTTAAAGCTAAGAACGACCCTCTTTCCATCATTTTTTTTTATCTTGCAAGATTAAACTAGCGGTATAAGTAATTCAATATCTCACATATTATTGATTTAATATTTGATACGATGCGACAAACAATTAATCATGTAATTCGTCGGAAAAGACGTCGCCGACGTTGAATTATCCGAAGGAATGTATACTATCTGGTGGAAAAGTTCTTAAATTGTAAAGAATTACTCCGTATTAGTTACATGAACAAGTTTGCAACAAAATAAAATTACAAGACAAATAATAGGTACAACCGAAAGTTACAAGACTAAAATTGCAATTATCCCTTCTTTTTTATTGCAACATTTTTATTTTCATGTTTGTTAACGCACAACGTAACTTTAACCATTGATATATTGCTGATGGAGTATATGGCCCGGGAACCCCCGGCCCACAGACTCCTACTACTCCAATAAAGGCCCAACAGGCCGGCCCAGAAAGCACAAGAGGCCCAAATCACAGCGCCCAGAGTACCAAGCAGCCCACAATGCGCACCAGGGGTGCCTTCGGCCTCCTGGCCAAAGGCACTAACTCTCACAGGAGGGCCAAGACAGCAAAACAAAGTTACTGGGAAAAACGGCGAAAATCAGTAGCCCTCGACACCTGGAGCCCTCGGCACTAAGGGGATCCCCGGTGCTCAGAGCCCTCGGCTAGTCCTCTACAGCCGAGGGCACCTTTCCCGACATGATATCCGTGCCACATGCGTACAGATCACCATACCCTGTACTACGTCCCATCCAACAGCCGCATTAAATGCGGCCACATGCGGTTGTCAGCGCCAACCAGTTGAGATGACCTCTCGGCCAATAGACGCTTGACACGTGTCCCTGTCCGGCATTTATTGCTACTATAAATAGCACCCCATTTCCCCATTTGTAACCAAGTGATAACACGCTGATAACGCTGCAGACTTTCTAAATATACTTTCTCTCTCTATACTTACTTGCTCTGACTTCTCTCTAGTTATTCCCCGTAATAACCCCTCGGATAAGCTACCCCCAGGGTACACTATCCATCATTTGGTGCTCTCGTTGAGAGGTCGAACAATCAAGTAAGAAACCCTCCCCCTCGACCAAACACAAAAACACCCATCTAAAATGGTGAGAACAACTCGTGCCAACTCCAAGAATGTAGAGGACAGGAACCTGGCCCTCGGCGAGGTCGACGTCCCCGAAGCCTCCAACAGGGCTCCCGGGGGCGGCGTCATCGCCGGGTTGGACCAGACGGCTGTCGACCTACGCCAGCAGATTCAGCAAAATGCCCCCGATGCCCGCCTCGGCATCGAGGCCAAAAAGAAGGACCGGAGCGAGAATCAAATTAGCCCTCCGGTCATCACCATAGACGTACAATCGGCGCTCTCCGCCTTCATCCAGACGCTCACCCAGAACCCGGGTGCCTTCGACACTTTGGTTCCCCTCCAACCTCAGGTGGGGGAGAATATTATGCCTCCCTCTCATCCACGACCCCTTGGCAACCCGGTCCTCCGGATGGGGAACTCCGAGGGGATCGTGGCCCAAGATACGGCCTCCCAAGAAGTACAGTCCCGGGACCGCCACAACGTGAACGGGGAACAACTCCGGTCCTCCGCCCTCGAGAGACTCGGAGGGGCGCAAGACCGCCGAGGGGTCCAAGACCGCCTCGGGGGGAAGGCGTTCCAAAGACCTGAGGAAAGTGGCGGGTCCGTCTCCAGGGCCAATGAAAGACGTCCCCATCAGGACAAGGGCAAGGCACCTCTCCATGCCGACGACGCACGCCACCAAATCAATCAGGCCCACTCGGCCCGGGTCCATTCGCAGGGGGCGGAGGCCCTCCCGAAGGACCCCCGGGACGAAATCATTGCGGCCCTCCAGCGCCGGCTTGACGAGATGGAGGCCACCAAGGCCCACGCCACCACTTCTGCCCCTCATACAGACCTCAAGTATGAGGCGATGATGGCCAAGATGGAAGAAATGCAGAAGAAGATAGCCGAGGGCTCCGGGGAACCCACCATACAGCTCCGGACCTGGACGCCATTTACCCCAAGGGTATTGGCGGCCCGGATCCCGGAGAAATACCGAGGGCAGCTCATCAAGCCCTATGACGGAAAGACTGACCCCCAAGAGCACTACAACAGGTATCAAAACAACATGATGATGGTGGGGGCATCGGATGAATATTTGTGCCGCTGGTTCCTCTCCACCCTAGAGGGCCAGCTTACGAATGGTTCAATCGATTGCCCGAGGGCTGCATTGACTCATGGCAAGAACTCGCCCAACGATTCTTGACGCAATTTGCGGGGATGCGCCGCACAAGAAAACACTTCTCCCACTTACTAACAGTGAGGCAGAAGAAGGAGGAGACCCTTCGGGAGTTCCTGGAGCGCTGGAGGACGGAGGCTGATAAAGTTGATGGCGCTGACGACCGGACCCTCCTGGCCCTCCTCCAAACTATACTCCGCCCCGGGAACTTCTCAAGGAGTCTCATCATCGAACCCCCTCCGCGATTATATAAGGGCCCTACAGCGGGGGGACCGGTACGCCGAGGCCGAGGAGGTGGAGAAATGCCACCATGTCCCAGACCAGCAACGCCCTCGGCCAGAAGACAAAGGTAACCGAGGGTCGGGGGCTCCCCGCAATCATCCCAGGGATCCTGCCCCCTCCGGTGATCGCCCCCGACATGGCCAAGCCAAGCCCGGGGGAGGCTACAAGGGGAACCCGAGGGCTTGGGCACAGCCTGTCCTCCTGGAGCACCCTCGGACACCATTGACGCACCCCGTCAGCGTCATCCTGGACTTTGCTGAGGAGAGGGGCCTCGTGGAACGAGATTCACGCGTGCCCTCGGAAGTATTTGCCATCAATCCAAACTACCCCTACTGTCGTTTCCACCGACACCAGGGGCACAGGACCGATGATTGCCATCAGCTGAAGACGGCCATCGAGAGATTGATACAAGCGGGCCATCTGTCCCAGTTTGTCCAGGGGCCTCAGCAACAGGCACCCCTCATCAGAGGCCACCCCGAGGGCAAACTGCGAGAGGGAATGCATGGGTCAACCCCAACACCATCCCCCTCGGCAAGAAGAGGGAGATTGGAAATCTGGAGGAGGAGGAGGAGTACCCCCGGTACCAAGAAAAGAAACACCACATCCTCATGACTACGGGGGAAAATACCGGGGGTGATTCTACAAGTCAACGAAAGAAGTGGGCTCAATCACTTTACGTGGGGGAAGTCACTCATATGCCCCCGGTAAAGCGGCTGAGGGAGGAACCCATTATCTTCACCAACACTGATCTCCCCCCAGTATCCTCCCCCCACAGGGATGCCCTCGTCATCCGCACAGAGATCAACGACACCATTATTCACAGAACTTACATTGACACGGGCAGCTCCGTCAATGTAATGTACCTCAGCACCTTCAGAGAGCTGCATCTGGAGAGAGGGTCCCTTCGGCCCATCAAGACTCCTCTTGCCGGCTTCACCGGCGACACCATTGATTCCGAGGGGGTCATTACCCTCCCGGTAATCTTCGGCGACGGCCTCCATAGATCCAAGCTCGAAGTGGAGTTCGTCGTCGTCAACATCGATTGCGCCCACAACATCATCCTCGGCCGGCCAGCCCTCGAGGACCTCGAAGCCGTCATCTCCATGAGGCACCTCTGCCTCAAGTTCCCAGCCGAGGGGGGAATCGGTTACTCGAGGGGGAACCAAAAGCTTGCCCGCGCTTGCTACCTTCAAGTTACAAAGAAGGTTAGCAAGATGGAGTTCCGCGTTGACACCATCACCGGAACTGTGTAAGCGGAAGAAAGGAGGCCGAGGGCTGAACCAGTCGAGGAGGCAGAAGACTTCGCGCTCGATCCGGCCAAGCCGGAGAGAGTCGTGAAGATTGGAGCCAAGCTCCCCGAAGATTTGAAGACCGGCATCATCAACGCCCTCCGCGCCTACTCCATTGTTTTTGCATGGGGGCCGGAGGACATGCCGGGGATCAGCCGAAGGGTCATCACCCACCGCCTCTCGGTGGACCCTTCGGCCAAACCAGTACAGCAGCGGAGGAGACCCCTCTCGGCCGAGAGGAGGGAATTTGTGAAGAAAGAGGTCGCCATGCTCCTCTCTATCAGGCACATCAAGGAGGTAAAGTACCCCTCATGGCTGGCGAACGTAGTCCTCGCACAGAAACCGCCCTCATTCTGCATATGCGTGGACTACACGGATCTTAACAAGGCGTGTCCCATGGACCCCTTTCCTTTGCCAAATATTGATCAACTTGTGGATGAAACCGCGGGGTGTGAGATTATGTCTTTCCTCGACGCATTCCGCGGATATCATCAAATATACATGCATGAGGAAGACGCTGAAAAAACAGCCTTCATGACTCCCGAGGGCATCTTCTGCTACCTCGTCATGGCCTTCGGCCTAAAGAACTCAGGTGCCACCTACACTCGGATGGTGGCCAGGATATTCCAAGTTGTCCTAGGGCGCACCATGGAGGCATACGTTGACGATATGATCGTCAAAAGCAAGCAGTCCGCAAGCCATGCTGACGACCTGAGGGAGATCTTCGTCATCATGCAGAAGTTTAGCCTTCGGCTGAACCCGAAGAAGTGTACCTTCGGCGTCCAGGGGGAAAATTCCTGGGCTACATGGTTAGCCGAAGGGGTATTGAGGCCAACCCCGAGAAAATCCAGGCCATCATCAACATGGAGCCCCCACGCAACGTGAAGGAGGTCCAACGGTTGATGGGCCGCCTGGCAGCCCTCAACCGCTTCTTATCAAAATCGGCGGAGAAGTCCTTACCCTTCCTCCAGATCATGAGGAAAACCACCGGTTTCCAGTGGACTTCAGAATGTCAGGGGGAATTCGAGGAGCTGAAACGATACTTATCTTCACCCCCTGTGCTCTCTAAACCCAAGGTAGGGGAAATCATGTATCTCTACTTGGGTGTTAGACCGGCTGCCATCAGCTCAGTACTCATCCGGGAAGAGGATGGCATCCAACATGCCATCTTCTATGTTAGCAAGACCCTCAGGGAAGCGGAGCTCCGGTACTCCCCCGTGGAAAAAACGGTGTTGGCTATCGTATGGACCGTCAAGAAGTTGGGCCATTACTTCCAGGCTCACCCGGTCCAGGTCCTCACTCACCAACCCCTCGGCGCCTTGATGAGGAGCCCCATTAGCTCCTCCCGAATGGTAAAATGGGCTGTCTTCTTGAGCCAATACAACATTGACATCCGTCCTAGGCCCGCCATCAAGGGCCAAGCCCTAGCGGACTTCGTAACGGAGTGTACGGCAAGGGCAGCCACGGACGAGGAGCCCTCGGCCCCTTCAGATGACTGGTGGACCCTCTACACCGACGGCTCCTCCGCCATCAAGGCATGCGGAGGAGGGGTGGTTCTCATCTCACCCGAGGGCTTCCGGGCCTATTATGCAGTCCGTTTCTCTTTCAAAGTCTCTAACAATGAAGCCGAATACGAGGCTCTCCTCTGTGGCCTTCGGCTGGCAGCTAACATGAAGGCCCGACAAATCCACGTCAAGTGCGACTCCAAGTTAGTCGTCGGCCAAATCTCCGGGGAGTACGAAGCCAAGGAAGGGAGAATGAAGCAATACAAGGAGGCGGCCAAGGAGTTGCTTAAGGTATTTGAGGCACACTCTCTCACTCAAATACCGAGGGCTCAAAACTCCGAGGCCGACATTTTATCAAAGCTCTCGGCGGAATCCCCTAAGCATATCTCCAAGATTGCCAAAGTAGAAGAGCTCAGCCTCTCTAGCATACATGCTAGCCCCGTCATGGATATACAACAAAGACAGGAGGACTGGATCTCGGATATTGTTGCCTTCATCACCACGGGGCAACTGCCCGAGGATGAGGCCCGCGCCAAGCTGGCAAAGATGAGGGCTCCCAGCTACACTATCGAGGACGGGAGGCTTTACAAAAGGTCCTACAACGGGACGTTGCTTCGGTGCCTTCATCAAGATGAAGCCGAAGTAGCAATGGAGGAAGTACACAGTGGCACTTGCTCATCTCACCAGGGACCCTTCTCCATGTCCCAAAGGCTAGTAATCCAGGGCTACTTCTGGCCTACGATGGCCCGGGATTGTGCAGATCTTGCCCGAAGGTGTCCCGCATGCCAACACTTCCAGAAAGCCCCCGGCAGGCCAGCGGTCAACTATGCCCCCATCAGCACATCCATACCCTTCGCTCGATGGGGCATAGAACTTGTGGGCCCTCTGCCGAGGGGTACCTCCAACAATAGATACATCATCGTCGCCATCGATTACTTCACCAAATGGGTGGAAGCTGAGCCCCTCGCCAGCATCACTGAGGCCAGGTGCCGTCATTTTTTTCTCAAAAACATCCTCACCAGGTTTGGCGTCCCTAAGCAAATCATCTTCGACAATGGGACTCAGTTTGAGGCAGCCCCCTTCTGTGCCCTCCTAGAGGCATGGGGCATCAAACACACCTTCTCATCCGTTGCCTACCCTCAGGGCAACGGTCAGGTGGAGAATGCCAACAGGACCCTGCTTGAGGGCCTAAAGAAGAAGCTGGAGGCCGAAGGGGGTGGTTGGGTGGAAGAGCTCCACAACATCCTATGGGCCTACCGTACCACCCCTCGGCGGGCAACTGGCGAGACACCCTTCTACCTTTGCTACGGATTTGAAGCCAAAGCCCCCACCGAGGTAACTCTCCCAACCCGAAGGGTCACACAGTATGATCCGGAGGCCAACGACACCAATATGGCCCTCGATCTCCACCTTATTTCAGAACGCCGGGAGCAAGCCTTCATACGCGCAGAGAACTACCGAAGGCAGGTGAAAAGTTACATTGACGCCAAGGTTCGCCCCCGGGAATTCCAAGTGGGGGACTATGTTCTCCGAAGAAGGGAAGCTAGCCAACCAACCGAGGGTGGAAAGATGGCACCAAAATTCAAGGGCCCCTACATCGTGGCAGCCATCATCAGACCCAGAACTTACAAGCTAAAACGCCCTAACGGGACTGAAGTCCCTAGGCACTGGAATGCACATCACTTAGTTAAATTTTATCAATAACATCAGAGCGGCCAAGCCCTCATAACTAGTGAATGTATTATTTTACGGCCCAAGGCCTAATAATTCTGAAGAATGAGGGCATTTTGAAGACACTGAGAACACGGAACAAGATTATCACAGGGGCCAAGCCCTCATATCACCCTCAGGCCCAAGGCCTCACCACAATAGAAGAACCCCCGGCACCAAGTGCCGAGGGTAGACAATACTATCACCTACGACAAAGCACCACCTGTCCCCACAAAGAAACCCCTCGACACCTGGTGCCGGGGGGACACACCACTATCAACTTTCAACAGATTGGGAGAAACACCAAGTGTTTCACAGAAGACCCCTCAGTACCAAGTACCGAGGGAAAACAACACAACACCTTCAACAAGTGGGACGAAACACCAAGTGTTTCCACAGGAGACCCCTCGGTACCAAGTGCCGAGGGCCGTACATCGGAACAAACACCAAGTGTTATTTCCTAAGCCGTACCCCTCGAGGACGCCTATACCGAAGGCGCCACCTCTCGGTGCCGGCAGCACGTAGTGCACCCGGCCATTTGCAACCAGTGTGCAAATGAAAACCCTTCCCTGAAACGCTTTCCGCGTCATCACTCCAAGGGTATGACAGGCATGAGAAACGCCCAGGATTCGACTTTCAAAACGGAACGCTTTCCGCGTCATCACCCCAAGGGTATGACAGGCACGAGAAATGCCCAGGATTCGACTTCCAAACTGAAACGCTCCCCGCGCCACCACCCCAAGGGTGTTGCAGGCCACGGACTATGTCTAGCGCCGAGGGGACGACTTTCAAAATTGAGGCGCTTTCCGCGCCATCCCCCAAGGGGAGACAGGCTCCAGACCACCATATCTTGTGCCCAGGAAACGACCCTCGATCCCCTCGGAACTCGGAAGGTTAACCCGAGGGGGGAGCTAATGGTGTATTCTGTTACCTCCCGATAGGCCAAGCCTTACCAAGAAACCAAGTTTCTTGAAGCCTTCCCTTCACTACTAAAAAAAAAAAGAAAAAAAGGGGTGGTGAAGGGGAGTAGACTCGGGGAGAAATCAATGAGTACATTACTCCAACAATTCACAAAAACATACCGAGGGCTCCCCACGGGAACACCTTCGGTACCTGGAAGTTCACAAGTACAAAGGATACCATTCACAACAGACATCATCAACGAATGGCTAAGTCCACTCAAGGATCGCCTCCGGCCATACCTAAAACCGAAGGCTCAAACAACTCTAAACGTCCCCGAAGGGCACTATATGACAAACAACCGAAGGCTTTTGTTACCATAGCCCAACATTGCAAAGCAAAGGAAACTATCCTAAATCCACAACGCCTACAACCGAAGGGTCCCCCTCGAAGGACAGCAGCAGGAAATACTTAAAGAAAAATCTAAGTCCTAAATGCTTTGCCCCTTGTGGAGCCGCCAGTCAACCGAAGGCATACCTGAGACAAGACCCTCACAGTCACCCGAGGGCTCCTACTTCACACATACTACACTTAGGAAAATTTCCTAAGTCCTACATATTTTGGCCCTCGGTCAAATCTCCATGCTGCCCGAGGGGCCATGCGGTTGAAGATTTGGTGAAGCTACACTTAGGAAAATTTTCTAAGTCCTACATATTTTGGCCCTCGGTCAAATCTCCATGCTGCCCGAGGGGCCATATGGTTGAAGACTTGGTGAACCTATACTTAGAAAAAATTTCTAAGTCCTACATACTTTGACCCTCGGTCAAATCTCCATGCTGCCCGAGGGCTCCTACTTCATACATGCTACACTTAGAAAAATTTCTAAGTCCCAAAGGTTCTTACCCTCGGTGACAAGTTTCTAAGTCTCGAATCTCCCTGCAGCCCGAGGGGTCACACGATCGAAGGCTTGGTGAGACTACACTTAGAAATATTTTCTAAGTCCTAACTATTGCTGGGCCCTCGGTCATACATCCAGCAAAGGGTACTCAACTACCGAAGGCTAAAAGTGTATTCAAACACTTAGAAAATTTTTATAAGTCCTAAGCACCTCACCTCCGGCTATCTCACGAAGGCTACATGGAACCAGAGGGGAGGAACCGGCCGGGGGCCAACCGATGAACAAACACTTAGAAATATTTCTAAGTCCTGAACATTGCGCCCTCGGTGAAAGGTTCAACTGACTGAAGATTACTAGTAGCCGAGGGCTACGAGAAGCACTACATTTGGAAGAATATATTCTAAGTCCTAAACATACATTCAGGAGGGCGAAGGCATACATTCAAAAAAAACGGGAGCATACATTCAAAGAAAAACGGTCAAGGGAAACACATTATACACCAAAAGCCCGAAGGCATGTACTCATGAAATTCAAATGTACATTACAGAGGTCCGAAGGGCAAAGGAATACAAGCATTCATTACAGCGGGATTGTTCAAAACATGTTGAATTAAGAAATTACAAATTAACATCCCCGGGGGCCGTCTCCTCCGAAGGCTTTGAAGTAACCTCTGTACCGGCCTCAGGTTCGTCACCCTCAGCCTCCTTCATCAGCTCGGTGTCCTCCAAGTCTGGCCTCTCGGCATCGGAGGGGAGAGGAACACGGACGTCTGGCTGCAGGGGGGGAAGTCCGTATGCTGCCGGGTCGAAATCCTTTTGCTCAATCTTCAGGTGGCGGGCCATCCTCCGGTAGATAAGGGCTTGAGTGAAGAACTCGCCCCCATCATAGTACTGTTTACCCTTTCGGGAAACCCACTCCACACCGGGCCCATCGCACCACTCGACGACCGAGGACAGCCACTGCTTGTGCTCCTCTGCTCGCCACCCCCTGCCAAGAAACCAGAGATGGCGTCCCCTCGGGCTTTCTCGACGGCCTCCGCCTTGGCGGCCTCGGCCTCCCTAGCAGCTCTCTCAAGGGCCTCAGCTGCGGACCTTTCAGCCTCGGCCTTGCCCCGGTCTGCGGCCTCCGCCCGCTGGGTCATCTGCCGAAGGCTCTCCTCCAGCATAGCCATTTGCCGGATGGCATCAGAATTCTGGCGGATGAGCTCCCGCATCTTGGCATCCTACTCGGCCTTGCGAAGATGCCACTCCTCTAGCCTCCGGGTCTGCTCTCCGAGGGCAATGCAGGTCTACAAAAAATACAGAAGTTAGGAAGGCCGTACATTATTTCCTAGCACAAAGTAAAAACGGTAAACTGTCAAAAACTTATCGTGAGGGAAGACCGGAGGATCCTGTCCTCAAGGGCTTGGTCGTCATCAGCCCCGAGGGCTGCTCTGTCAATCTCGGGGGTCATACCCCTCAGAAGCACCCTCGGGTCAGCCGTGCAATTCGTCACGGCCATTCCTACCGGGAGGGAAACCGTCAGGACCTCAGAAGATGGCTCCCGGACACCCCCCGGCACCTCCGCCACCGTCATCTCCTCATCATGCGCCCCGGAGGCGGGACAATCGTCAACAATAACCACCGGGGGACCTTTCCTCCCGGCGTCTCCCGTCTTCGGCTTTTTGCCCTCGGGAGCCTTGCCCGCGCCTTTTCTCTTGGCAGCAGCAGCAGCATCAGTGTTTGGGGCCGCCGACGGCCCCTCCGGCTTCTTGAAGAAGTTGCCGGCGGGTTTTGGGATGCCAGCATCCGTTCCCTTCGGGGCCTTGGAGGACTTTTTCTTCTTCAAATCAGCGAGCCCCGTGACGTTCATCATGTTGACTGGGATACCTGCAAAACAATACGGGGTTAAAACCGAGGGGTCACTAACCGATGGCACAAAAAAAGGAACAAACAACAAAAAAAACTATGTGCTAAAGTACGAAAACGAGGAGGCCCTCAGCCACTACCTCCGGAGGCTCCCTCAAATGCCGGGAACTTCTCATTTGTTTCCCCGAGGAAGCGATACCGCCGGAACCCGAGGGTGTAGAGATCCTCCTCTTGGGTGCACTCCTTGATGGTTATGTTTTTGTCCCGGCCCTCCGGGATCTTTGCCAGGACCCTGCCATCTTTCTCGAGGGCGGCGCTCCTCCTCTTCTCGTGCCTCCTAAACCGGTCAGGCAATTCCCTCGGAAAGGGGCTCTCGGACAACTTCACGTAACACCACCGGTCTTTCCACCCTTTGTTCGAGGAGGGCGCCTCGGTAAAAAACTTGAACAATGCCACCTGCTGCAGGTTTGCGAAGCCCTCGGCGTTCGCATGCCCCCCCGGCACAGGTTGAAGCTTTGGAAGAAGAGATCCAGGCTAGGTGTTACCCCCCGGGATTTGCAGAGCTGGAGGAAACCCATGATGTAGGAATGGCTGTTCGGGGTCAGTTGGCAGGGGACCAAACCCACGAACCGGAGGTACTCCCGGAGGAAGGGATGTAGGGGGAACCGGAGCCCCATCGACACAGAGAGGATGTGCACCGCAATGCAGCCCTCGGGAGCCCGGGAGAGAACGTCATCGGGACCCGGTGCCACCACGATGGCCGAGGGGCCCACGTGTTGTTGAGTGACATAAAGATCCGCCGCATCAGCTTTCGACCTTATCTCTAAGGCGGCGGTGTTCAAGTAGGAATACCCCTCGGGCATATCGAGGGGCTTCCCTTGGTCTGCAACGCTGCCCTTCTTCTTGGGGGCAGCAACCTTCTCCTTCTTTTTTCCGGGGGCCACTCAGATGGGAACCGCGTTCAGCGGCCGAGAGGTGCTGGCCTCGCCAGTTCCCCGAGGGGGGAGAACAGCAACAGTGACCCTCGCGCCCTCTTTCTGCGCCTCTTCCTCAGCTACTTGCCAGGCGAGGGCCAGCTCTTCATCTTCACACTCTTGCTCGAAGCCCTCGGCTTCCGCCTCAGCTACGAGGGCTTTCTGCAACTCCATGGCGACGACAGCGTCTTGTCCTGCAGAGGGCTGTTCGCTTGAGGACTCCACGTCCGAGATGACTTCATCCTCCATCGAGGGCGCCCCCGAGATGTCCTGGGAATCACTTTGGGAAGACATCTTTGCACTAGTTCGAGGGCTCGGAAACACTAGAGTTCTCTAAGGTACAACTACTAGAACTAAGGCCGCTACAGCTAGCTAAGGAGGGAGAATACAGATGGGGAATTGACCTTAAGACAGGGATTGATCGAAGGCGGCTGTTTCTCTCTCTAGAAATTTTGGCAGAGCTTCGCTACAATGATTTCGCACAAGGGGAAGTGTCCGGCCATGGGGTATTTATAGGCAAAAGGATCTGGGCTTGGGCCTGGAAACCGGGCCTCCGGTTGGACTACCATCATTACCAACCGTGGTTTCACCCAAACGGTGACGCCCGCCCACGGGCAGCCAACGAGCACGCACCACGTGGCAACCCCCCCCCCCCCCCAACGGCTATATCCTGACGTTACATATTCCAACGGCTATATTTTCAACGACTATATTCTGGGAGCCCCTGGGTTTTTTACTTCACTCCACTTCATCAAGAAGAGCCCCCGGGTACACTTACCCGGAGACACCCCCGGTTTGTGCCCCACACACTACATAACAGATGCCTTCGGGATCACTCCTTCAGAAGCCCAAGGCTTCATATCAGGCCACCCCTCGGGGACCCCCCCTCAGCACTTTGAGGGCCGGGTAGCCCCCGGGGAGTATGCCTCATTGACGGATAGCCTACGACACACAGGTAATGGGACCCTCGGATATCCTCATCACCAACTAATCAACAAACAGGGGACACCCCGGTAACAATTCAACTACTACCCTCATTCATTACGCCCTCGATCACCAGATTGAGGGACTCCCCTTCGGCACCTCCCAGGGTATCAAAAGCAAGCCTCCGGTTAATCAACACATGAGCCCTCAGAACGGGGAAAGCCTTCGGCATCATCATTATTCTCCATTTCGAACCAAGGTTTCACATTTTCGATTCATCGTTGGGGGAATTTGGTGCACTCTTTTTTCCTCATTAGGATTTTTTCCCACAGGGTTTTTCCTAATGAGGTTTTTAACGAGGCATCCCCCCAAAATGAAACGAAAAGCGTCAGCCTTCGGCCCACAACAGCAACGCAACTACTCTACTCCTTTTCACCACTTTGCAAGTGCCTCAAGGAGTGGGGGACTGGAGGACCCCCTCGGGAAAAATCACAAACATGACCCCTCAAGTCCCGACATGTGGGTAACTGAGGGACTGCCCTCGGCAGAATAAACAAACAGCAAACTACCCACAACTCTACAAACTACAAAAGGAACAACGGCAGAGGACAAACACAATTACTCCTTTTCCCTCAAGTACCTTTCGGCAAAAGGAGTGAGGGACTCCTGATGGAGTATATGGCCCGGGAACCCCCGGCCCACAGACTCCTACTACTCCAATAAAGGCCCAACAGGCCCAGAAAGCACAACAGGCCCAAATCACAGCGCCCAGAGTACCAAACAGCCCACAATGCGCACCAGGAGTGCCTTCGGCCTCCTGACCGAAGGCTCTAATTCTCACAGGAGGGCCAAGACAGCAAAACAAAGTTACTGGGAAAAACGGCGAAAATCAGTAGCCCTCGGCACCTGGAGCCCTCGGCACTAAGGGGGTCCCCAGTGCTCAGAGCCCTCGGCTAGTCCTCTACAGCCGAGGGCACCTTTCCCGACATGATATCCGCGCCACATGCGTACAGATCACCATACCTTGTACTACGTCCCATCCAACAGCCGCATTAAATGCGGCCACATGCGGTTGCCAGCGCCAACCAGTTGAGATGACCTCTCGGCCAATAGACGCTTGACACGTGTCCCTGTCCGGCATTTATTGCTACTATAAATAGCACCCCATTTCCCCATTTGTAACCAAGTGATAACACGCTGATAACGCTGCAGACTTTCTAAATATACTTTCTCTCTCTATACTTACTTGCTCTGATTTCTCTCTAGTTATTCCCCGTAATAACCCCTCGGATAAGCTACCCCCGGGTACACTATCCATCAATTGCATCTCTTAGTAGTTAAAAATCAACAATTTCATATTTTGAAAAGTTAAAATGAGAACAATTTAAGCATTTAACAATATCTTTTGAAAATTAAATTTCGAGTACATTATTAAATAAAATGGAATTAAAGAAGAGCTTATAAATAGTTTAAAATTCAACATGTTTCATCCATTTATAACCACATGTACGAGAAAAAAATAGGAGGCTTCAACGGCAAGATATATAGTGCAACAATATGTAGCAGCAACAGGAGGCCTTGGCGTGTTAAATTCAATCAAGAGTATGTACGCGGTGGGGGAGGTGAAGATGGTAACCTCGGACGTGCAAAAGGGCGGCGGTCAGCTGCGGCTGCCGGCTTCAAACACCGCCATGCGGAATAGTTGTGAGGTTGGGGGGTTTGTACTATGGCAGAAGAACCCTGACCTCTGGTTCCTTGAGTTGGTCATCTGTGACTGCAAGATCAGTGCTGGAAGTGATGGCAAGGTTGCTTGGACTCAATCCTCTTCCAACTCTAAACCCTCCAAAGGCCCTCCTAGACCTCTCAGAATGTTTTTCCAGGTAGGTATATTTATTGTTTGCTTTTGTATAATCCATGAATAATATACAAGAACAAATTGGAATAATATTTAAACCATGATATGGATTTAATTTGTGTATAAAAGCTTGAGAGACTTAATTAGGGCACTAAGAACGTTTTCACTTGGTTGGTTATTTTGTTATAATATACGAAGTACTTTGTAGTTTGGTTTAAGTCTAATTTTATTGATCGAGCTAGTCTTATTTATTCAAGTCTATCCTACTATATATGATTTATTTAAATCTGACGTGGTCTATGATCGGAACCACTTCAACTAAAACATTATAAAGTCCACGTCTGTACGTATATTATTATTTTCGTCCAGTGTCCCACTAACAGTAATTAGTACAAGATGTAGTAGCGCGTTTACCAAGAGAAGTGAGTTTATGTGTTAGTATTGAATTAAATATTGAGAATAAAATAAGAATGATTTAGAGGTATACGAATATTACCATATTTATAGTGAAGCAATCTTAATGAGAGTTGGGGAGTAAAAAACAAGGGAAAAGATTGAGCATGCACTTCTGGAAAGTTCCCGAAATAGGACTAAAACAGTTTCAAAATTCCAAAATAGGATTTCATGTTCTTTATCCCAAAATAGGACTAATTACTGCCATGTTTAGAAAATACTGCCATCTTTGAAGTCTGGTACTGCCAAAACATGGCAGTAACTAGTCCTATTTTGGGAATAAAAACATGACAGTCCTATTTTGGAATTTTCAAACTATTTTAGTCCTATTTCGGGTAATTATATGTCTTTGTACACTACTTCAAAATTAAAGTGATGGCGATATACCTTTTATTTTAGCTTCATGTGATCCCATCTTGTGTGCATTGATCGAAGCAATATTAACGGAAAGTAACAAATTTCTTATTATGATGGAAATAAATTGAAGTGATGAATAAACTATTATGCTTTTAACATTACTTCATTTTCCCTATTTGTTTGTCCACGTTTTGATTTTGTCGGCGCTCCTTCAATTCTTTTGAATTGTACGTTGATAAGAAAATCATTTAATACTTTGTCACTATTAATGCTTTTCTCAGCTTGCCCGTTAAAATTAAATATGGAACACACCACGAAGAAAGATTTAACATAAAGAACAATATATCAAGCAAGAAGTGGCCTAAAATTGGAGTACTGGACTTGGACTTTAGGAACCGACACAACATATAAAAACGTACCAAGACTAATGACAAATACAAATTGACTATTATAAACAACTAATTCATAATAGACCGGAACCCATAAATTGTTATGTTCGATCAGTTTCAATTTGTTTGTCAAAACCAAATCGATCAAACCCAAACAATTGTTATGACTAATGAGCCCATATATACGAGTAAAAATGTTATGGAAATCATGAATAAAACTCATAGACAATAGTATTTAATTAAAATCATGAATACGTTTTTTTTGGATAAATAAAACACACATATAAGCTAAGTATAAAGGCCTTTTGTCCTCAATAGTACAAAAATGAGGATAAAAGACAAAAATGTGACATCTTTTTTATATTTCCAAAAATATGATCAATTTCACAATTATATCCTGCAATGACAAAGTGGCTCCGGTCAAAGTGACCTCTGTCACAGTGACTCCGACCTATCGGTCAAAGTGACTGCCTGTCCACCGACCACAGTGACCGTCCGCCCAACTCCGGCCACCGCCGCTGACCACCATCGCCCCCCAGTCCACAGCTTACCATCCCACCAGCCCACCCTCAGCCCACCCCTGCCCCCTGCCCATCTTCCCAACCCCTTTCTCGGCCTCCCCTACCCATCCCTTGCAACTGCTCCACTCGCAGCCCCAAATCGATGGCCACCGCATCCACCATAGAAATACCACAACCGCGACCACAACACCTAGCCCAATTTGTCATCTCCACCCTAACCCTAGCGACCGCCGCTTCACCAGCCCCAACCCTAGCTGCCGCCATTTTGAATCCGGATCTGGTTTGTTGCTTGAAACAAGTCGCCCTTCGATCATTCTGTAACCCTTTGCCACCGCCCTCCAACGGCAAACATCGGCCATGGCGAAAATCGAGGAGAAGAAAAGAAGTGTAGGAAGAAGAGCCGATTGGTTGTTGGCGTTGTTGTTGGTCACTTTCACCGACATGGAGTTGCCTCCTCTGGTGTGAATAACCCGATGTCGCATGGTCGCACCATGGAGTTAGGTGCTCCTTGCCTGGGACGGAGAAGAAGAAGCCCGCCTGACTCACAAGGGAGAATACGACAATGGGCATTTTAAACCTTTCATTTAATTTTAGTCATATAATCGTCGTAAATAAAAACTACTCCCGTTTTTGTTTCAAGTATACTTCGGCCATTATTTCAAGTATAAATGGAAAAACTAATGAAAGGTGAGCTTTCTTCGAATCTTGGTGAGGAATTGAAAGATATGATGAATATTTTTTTTCAATATAGGGACTTGATCCGAGATCAACGGCAAACCTATTCTTGAACGGGATTTGCATCGGGGAAAAGAAAGTAGGGGAAGAAGAGTGTTTCATAGTGAAAATGGAGACAAGTGCAGAAGTGTTGAAAGCACAAAGCACATCCAACACGAAAGTCGTTCACCACACAATGTGGGGAAGTTTTAGTCAAAGGACTGGTCTCCTCATCCAATTTCAAGACACCAAGTTGGTAAGGCTGAAGACAACATCCGCCAATGACGATGATCGGAGCGTGTTCTGGGAAACAAACATGGAATCTGTGTTGGAAGGCTATAGATATGTCGAGGGAGTCAACATTGCACATGGAGGGAAAACCACCGCTATGATATATAGGTATGGGGATGATAAGAGCTATAGGGCAATGATTGAGGAGACTTGGAGAATCGATGAGATTGACTTTAATATTTGTGGTTTGTGTCAAGATTCCTTTTTAGCACCCGCGTACTAATTGTTATTAGTAATTCTTGGTCTACCAAAAGGTGTATACTTTTTTAAAAATTGACAACAATAATATCTTCTTTCACCAGTTTTCTTATAATTATCCACATTTACGTAATCTTAGAATGATCTCATCTTTGCATCCCATATTCTTTCATTAGGTCGTGAACGATTGAGCAAAACAAGCAAATCAATATCTACAACACGCAAACTAATGTATGTGGACAAACATTATTTTTTTCTTGAGTAATATTTTAGATTTTTCAACTTGATTTCCTTACACAGACCAAATTTGTCTATGATAAAACTAGTAATCTTCATCCAATGCAACTCGTGTGTATAAAAGGTTGATGCAAATATCATTTTCCAATTGCTATTTGCTGACTCCCTAAGTCCAGGTTAATCTTTAAAAAATGTGAAATAAAACTGAGGTTAACCTTCTTTGAAAAAAGGGAAAACAATACGTTAAAGAACAATAATACACACACGCGCACACACACACATATTATATAGACTCAAGGTTAAATCCTATAAAATACAAAAGTCTAGGAAAACGTTAATTAGTTTTCAATTTAAGTGTATTGTTGTTCTAAAGGTTTGGCACTGATATTGCCAATAAATGCATGGCAATGAAAAAAAAGATTGAGAAAGTTTTACCCATTTATTGTCTGTAAAATATATCTCTATTCTTAAATAATTAAGATGTGCTAAATTTTCACATGCTTTACTTTGACTATATTTTATTTATTAGTGTATTGTTAGAATTTCAATTCTTGACAAATATTATTTAACTTATCTGATTTCAAATTTTCAAAATCTGGACTTAAAAAAAAGTTACTAAAGAAAAATTAATTAAATATATTAAATTTCAAAATTGTGCATTTTTAAATGCGAAAATGGAAGTGTTTCAATTAAAAGAATGAATGAAGTGAAGAGTCGGCCCTAGGGAAAACCCTACGCGGTCATCCCTAACTTCCTTCAAGATCTAATTTTTCATCCATTTCTTCTTCAATCAGCAAAATTTTTGGAAGATGGTGACATTCTCTATGCAGTGAAAGATCGAATCAAAGCTTTTCTATGCATCCGCTGTTTTTTACTTTATATTTTGAGGATTTTGTCCGGCTTGTCACGCCCCGGACCTATCCGGACACGTCAACAATCCGCCGTACAATATGAATAGTCAATCGGAGTCTAACTCATCCATATTATACAAGGCGTCTCGAATATCATTCACACATTAGTCATCCATAAACAAACATAATGTAAAACATTTATTAAAGCAGCGGAAACATTAATACAAGTGTTCAAGCCACACTTGGCAACTTAGGCATACAAGCCCTCAAATAATTATTCAAAAATAATATCCATGAGCATTATTCATATTGTTTTCAAAACAGAAACGGAAGAAGCACGAACAAAGTCTTCTTCCTTTGATCTCCCCGAAGCAATGGGCGGTGGTAGCAACCTTCAAGTTCTACCTGTAACTGTGAGGTGGCCTCCCCCGTGAAGGAGAGGTCAGTACTTTGAAGCATTTGAAAAGTACAATGACAACTACACTGTATATAATCAATGTTTCAATTTTCTAAGACCCTCAATCTAGGGTGATACTATATTATAGGCCGTAACCCTCTGTTACCCTATTCAAAACCTACTTACCTTATATATAAGGTCAAGTAGTCGGCCTATGGGCCCATGCTTACCTTATTACGTCATTTCACCATAGTATAGTCACACTCACCGATATCATTCCGTCGTGCTAGAGGCTGACTCTAGTCACTCCATTTCGTGCTAGAGGCTTCCTCTAGTCACTATACATTATGCTAGAGGCTTCCTCTAGTCATTTCCCGTCGTGTTAGAGGCTTCCTCTAATCACTCTTCATTATGCTAGAGGCTGACTCTAGTCATCTTACGTTGTGCTAGAGGCTTCCTCTAGTCACCTTTCCATATGTTAGAGGCTGCATCTAATCATATCATTAAGATTCCTAAGCAACTTCTATGCCTAGAATCACTTGATATTGAGTAGTCTTTGAGGCCTACTCCTAGCTTAACTTAGCATTTATACATTCCTACCTTAAGGTATCTCATAGGACTACTTAAGGTACAACTTTCATAATCCAAGCCCTTAGGATTTATTCTATCAATTTTCATGCTAACATTCCAACTAGTATTTCAATACTAGTCAAATAATCTTAGAACATCCAAGTTCGAATTTACGATCATATTGCTCATCTCAAGTGATTTTCCTTTTCAAATATGATCTAATAATCTTAATGTCACAATATCACTTTTATCCATTCATGAATTTTCTACATGAAGTAAAAGCATATCTTCATATCACTCTTATCACAATATTTCATAAGTTATTTCATTATCATGCCCTCATATTCATAATACACAATCATACACAATTTCCTCCAAATTTGTATATCATGCTTCATTTACTCATATGCAATAGTATTTTCATTTAGGCATTATTAATCATTAATAATCCATGAAAATCACAATTAATACTTTAGGCAATCTTATGAAATTAACTCACTAATTATAAGCAATATAGCCGGTCATCCTCACCTCAAATGAGCTTTAAATTGATCATTCTCAACCCAATTCTCAAGCTTCAGCCAAGGGTGTTTGAGAACTGATTCCTTGCTTGTAAATGGGTGTTAAATAGCCTCCTCAAGGTGCTAGCTCAACCCCTAAACGTCGATACGAAAACAGCCCCTAGAATGGGTGTTTTCCGGCGAACTCGTTTCCTAGTTTTTCCAAGATTGCTCTAGGTTAGCATCTAACCTTTAAAACAAATAAGGTACCCTTATAATAACATTTTATACACTTGAAATAGTGTATAATAGTTCCACCAATCGTTCATATCATTTGGAAAATGAAAAGAAAGGTTTTGGAGTTAAAACTTACTTTGGAAAGGAAGATCCGATTCTGCGAGGTTGTGTTTTGTTCGGACGATTTGGAGGCCTTCCACAACTCCGTTTGATGCACAACAGACGTCCACGGATTCCTCGTCTCGAGAGATTTCCGTAGACACATCACACGCCCTATGTGGACAACTGGAGATCAAGATACGAACCAGACAACACCTCCCTCTCCCTGCTCGAGCTTATGCGCAACAGTTCACTCAAGCTCGATTTTTATATGAAAATATCTCTCTTTGCACAGAAACCACCCAATAAGTCAACTAGACTTCAAGGGCTATCCAGGGACACCTCATTCACATTATTTGGTCGATTACAACTTCACTTATGGAGGGAGACAAACAGCACTCCCTTATTGTGCGAAAATAGACAAGGTGGGGTTCCCTCTTTACTTCCTTTGTCAAGTTCAGCCCCTAAAGTCAGCTGTGGCCGCCCTCTAACATTATTTTTCTTGTCTTGCAGGTGGAAGGAAGGTGTGTGGCGTACTCTTATGTCCCCTAATTAATTTAGGAGCAAAATATCCACCAATACTTCCAAAAGTGGAAAGATGAGTCCTATTGTTTTTGTCCATTGTCATAAGATGTACTTTTTGTACTCATCCCAATTTATTTAGATCAAGTCAACCTTCTAAATCATATTATTTGGTCTCTAATATGTGTAGGATGGTCCCAATAATTTATGGGATGTATAATTATAAAAGAAGACCCTACTCCCATTATTTAGCATAATAATGCCAAACATGGGACCATAGGCATTTGTATTCTTCTCTAATCATTCTATAACTTATTTATGACATTAATATTCATGTAGCTGGACTACTAACCGTGTGGGTCACCCTCCAGTGGGTCTAGGACGTCATTTTTGGATGATTGCTATTTTTAGCAGGTTAGGCCCAAAATAACATTTGGGTTGCCCGACCGCTCTTACTTTGTACCGAGGGGTTGTATATCTTTATTTAAGGATGTTGGGCCCCAATATTAATAATATGGCCCAATTAATTATTTAGGAGCCCATTATCATTATATGAGCCCAAATAGTAATACGATAAATTATACGTTCCGTAAAACTTTAATCGTTTTACAATCGTTCGAAAATAGGGAAATTCAATACATAAGCTTTGAAATTAAATTTAAATTTCTAGGACGTTTGGGTGCGGTGTCACACGGCTTCTTCATTGGCCGAGAATTTTGTTTGCTTCATGTGAGGTGTGGTATGTTATTCTCCTAGCAATGTCTAGAGGCCGTGTGTTTCCAATCCGTGTAATTGATCTAGTGAATTTTCATTGTTCATGGTTGGTAAAGCTTTTTCAACCTTGTTGTTCTGATACTTCATTTACTCACCCACCACCTGAACCACCGCCTCGATCTGGGAAGAAGATGATGCTCAATTGGATCTCCTTTTCGGTGGCTGGTCAAATCGATGATTCAGAAAATTTCTGCTCGACTAATTTTCCTTTGTAGGTTGCTGGTCAAACCATTTCTCCCTTTCCGGTGGCTGGTGAAGTTAGATCCTTAAGTTGTAATTTTTTATTTTCTCTTTGGTGTAGCAAGAAGAGCAGCAAGACTGTTATACTAGACTACAGTATTGCGGGGTTAGCGATCTAGAAGGATTCATTAGGTCTTTTCTGTTCTATGTCTCATCCCATTGTAGCCTTAGACTATTCGTTCTCTTGTATCTTTCCTATCTTTTACTAGTAAACTAGTTCTTTGATTTTCAAAAAAATGAAGGAAGTGTGATTTTTTATTTATAACATGACTATACATACAAATATACAAGTGTAAATAATTTTGAAAATGGTTACAAAAATTGTATGTACAATATATAGGACTTTAACTATATTAATTGAAGTGTCGGTTCAAGATACCACTTGAAATCTGGCCTAAACTAGTTGACATATATACTAGTTTGAGCCTCACGTATCCATGATAACTTCTACCATAAACTTGGTAAAATACCTTATTACTCATTGTTGCTCTTCAAATTTATATAAAAATATTAAATTAAGGTTACCAAGTGAATCATTTTGATCAAAATTTCAAAAATGTGGCTTTGCATAATTTAATGTGTCAACGTAATTCATTTTATAAACGAAATCTCTAAATTCATCATTATTAATACTTACGGTACGTGTGACGTAACATTTATATATTTAACCACAAGATTGAACCCGATTTATGGCCTTATATAATTGATCGTAGAAGTAAAGTAGTGGAAAACCCGATTTATCGGCCGCTCACTCAGTGATATTGTTGTATTTTTATTATGTATTGTTTCACTTATAATTAATTTCATTATTTGTGGTTGTGAAAATTATACACATTTGGTTTAATTGGGTTTTTTTCTAGATAGATGTAACTTTTTTAGATTAAGATCAATTTGAGCTTAAAACAGGTTAATATCATCCAAAGGATCAAGATTGGATCCCAAAAGATCAAGAAAAGTTCAAGGGGACGATACAAAAAGAAGATCGAAAATATATTTCATATACCTGTTCGGGTATAGGCAATACCTGATCGGGTATTGAGTTGCTTCGAGTGTCAAAATTTGGAAGACAAAACAACATGCATGATTTTGAAGATTTTTGGCTCACCAAGATCGGGTATGCTGACATACCTGACCGGGTATGTCCCGAAAAGTCACTTTCTGGGAAACTGCCTTAAGACCCGATTGGGTATCCTATATACCGGTCAGGTATCAGACCCTACCACCTCCAAAATCTTATAAATACACACTTTTCCCTCCAAAATCCTATAATTAGTTTAGATAAGTGTTTTCTTTATATGTTTCTAGTATGTTTAGTCTCCAAATGAGGAGCTAAACTCTTTCATCTTTGTTTTGCTAGATTGAAGCTTATGATTTGTAAGTTATGAGTTATTTTCTATAATCATCTTCCTTGAATATTAATTAAATTCCTATTTTAGATTTCATATTAATATTTGAGCATTCCTTGAAGCTTAGATTGAAGGGCTTGCTCCAATGGCTCTTGCTTTATTCTCTTCTTGAGTTTTTCTTCATAAGCTTGAGGAGATCCCAAGAGATTGTCAACCGTCATTGGTTTTAGTTCTTTAGATTCTTCTATTGTCACAACTATGTAATTTTTTCAAAGACCGTATATTTTGTTCTTCATAAGCTTGAAGAGATCCCAAGAGATTATCAACCATCAGTGTTTTAATCTAAAGACCGTATAATTTTTTCAACCACACGATTGTCTTTGATTTCTTCTCCATATCTTCTTACTTGATTCATGACGGTTTGAACTCTTGAGAAATAGTCGTCAATAGATTCCGAAGAGTTCATGTTTAAAGATTCAAACTCACCTTGAAGACTTTGAAATTTTACTTTCTTCACCTTATCTACTCCTTTGAATGAATTCTCTAATATCTCCCAAGTTTCTTTGTTTGTAGTTGCACACGCCACCTTTGCGAACATGACTTCATCCAAAGCTTGATGGATGATAGAGAGCGCCCTTTGATCTTTCTTCTTAGTACTCCTCAAGGCATTCTTTTGATTTTGATTTAAGGCGTTGATGTCCTCGGGTTCCTCGAAGCCTTCCTCTACCATGTCACACACATCTTCCGAACCAAGTATTGCCTTCTTGCGAATGCTCCAACTATCATAATTCTCCTTTTTTAGTGGAAGAACTTAAAGAGAACCGACCATTTTTGGGTGATGCCTGAACGGGCTCTGATACCACTGTTGACAATAAGAGAATGAAGATTTGGGAAATTGGAGGCTAAATTAGAAATATTATGGAAGAGATATTTGAACAAAGAGGAAGAACTCTTTTTATTAGAACAACTCAATTTGCTTGATACAAAGTGGTGGCAGGGGAGCTCTATTTATACCAGTACAAAAGTATCTAGTGTAATACTTGATATTTAATTTAAATGGATTAATAGTACTACTCATACCAACAAGGTGCGTCTCCTTTTAAGGGAGCTCATTAGCCAAGAACTCCAAAGTTAAGCGTGCTTGCACGAGAGTAGTCTTGGGGTGGGTAACCCCCTGGGAAGTTTCTCAGGGCGCGCACGAGTGAAAACAAAGTGCGCGGAAAAGGCTAGTGGCGGGTTCTGAGGACAGTTCTAGAAGTCATAAGTAACTACCTCGGGGCCGGGGTGTTACAAATGGTATCAGAGCAACCCTGCGACAGTGTGCTGATCCGTTGGATATCGGGCGGGCACTTAGCAGGGGAAAAGATTCTGGGATATGATTGAGATTTGTTTATGGGCGCAACGAGGATGTTGCGTTCCTAAGTGGGGGTGATTATAATACTTGATATTTAATTTAAATGGATTAATAGTACTACTCATACCAACAAGGTGCATCTTCTTTTAAGGGAGCTCATTAGCCAAGAACTCCAAAGTTAAGCGTGCTTGCATGAGAGTAGTCTTGCGATGGGTGACCTCCTGGGATGTTTCTCAGGGCGCGCACGAGTGAGGACAAAGTGAGCGGAAAAGGCTAGTGACGGTTTGTGAGGACAGTACTAGAGGTCATAAGTAACTACCTCGAGGTCGGGGCGTTACATCTAGACTTTTCTATAATTAATGCATTCTAGACAATTTTATAAAATTTATGATAAGAGAGTTCTAGAGTCCCTGTCTTCTAAAGAAGCTCTAGAATTTATCTCTTCCACATTTCTCTACTACTTGGGCCTTTCCAATGATAATTTAATACATCTTAATCAAGCCCAAAATAAGTTTAATTTTTAACAGATTCAACCCCTATAAGCTAGCTAGCTCCCTAACATTTATTATATTTTTTAGTTGTAGATCGCGGAGAGCAGCCAATGCAGGAAGTTATTAGTGATGAAGCAACCAATGGAAACACCGAGAAGAATGTCACCTCAGGGCAAAGGAAATATGCATTGTTTACTGAGCAAATACGTTGTATCCACCGCAAGATTTGCGAACACAATAAAGCCATTCAGCAAAGCAAACCACATCTCCACATCTGCATGCAATGTCTCTTCACGGGTAGCACCTAGTGCAAACAACTGCAAGTAACACAAAGAGACAAACAAAACAAACCCAATCACTTCAGCATAAGCAAGTAAATACTTTCACCCCTTGTTTTCAGCCACCTTTGCTAGAATAACAATGATAATTCCAAGCAAGTCTAGAAAGAAGTAGGCAACTTTGAATGGTAATTTTTTGCCATAGCTTCTTTTTTGCTTTAGGTGCTAGGAGTCCATCATCAATTTGCACAACCACAGAATTCTCTCTTATCTTATTTTCTTCCTCTTGTACACTAGGTTGTGATTGCTCCTCGATCTCAGCTGTAGGAGGTGGTTGCTTCATGGTTCGTCCTGATAAATATAAATAAATCACTTATACGACCAGTACTATAATAATGTTGTGTAGAAACATAAAGTTAATTCACTTGCATATTACAGAGCAGAAAATCAACCTCCATCATTTTTTCCAGCCTTTCTTTCAAGATGGAGATCAGGATGGTGTGTTTAAAATTAAACTTATTTTGTGCTTAATTAAGATGTATTAAATTATTGTCGGAAAAGTCCAAGTAGTAAAGAAATGTAGAAGAGATAAATTCTAAAGCTTCACTAGAAGATAGGGTCTCTAAAAGTCTCCTATCATTAAATGTATAAATTGTCTAGAATGCATTAAATATAGAAGAATCTAGATACTTTGTATCAAGCAAAATCAAAAGCAAATGGAGTTGTTCTAATAAAAGAGTTCTTCCCCTTTGTTCAAATATCTATACCATAATATTTTAATTTATCCTCCCAAATTTCCCAAATCTTCTTTCACCTATTTCTAACAGTGGTATCAGAGTCGTCTGTCGTCACCCAAAAATGTCATGTTCTCTTCAAGTTCCTCCACTAAAAAGGACAGTTATGACAATTGGAGCATTCGCATGAAGGCAATACTTGGTTCGGAAGATGTATGGGACATGATAGAGGAAGACTTCGAGGAACCCGAGGACATCAACACTTTAAATCAAACTCAAAAGAATGCTTTTAGAAATATTAAAAAGAGAGATCAAAAGGCATTTTCCATCATCCATCAAGCTTTGGATGAAGCTATGCTCACAAAGGTGGCGTGTGCAACTACAAGTAAAGAAGTTTGGGAGATATCAGAGAATTCTTTCAAAGGAGTAGATAAGGTGAAGAAAGTAAGACGCCAAACTCTTCGAGGTGAATTTGAATCATTAAGATTGAACTCTTCGAAATCTATTGATGACTATTTCTCAAGAGTTCAAGGCGTCGTTACTCAAATTAGAAGAAATGGGGATGAATATAAAGATAACCGAGTGGTTGAAAAAATTCAACGATATTTAGATCCATAATATGATTACATAGTTGTGGCAATAGAGAAATCTAAAGATCTAGAAACTATGACGGTCGATGAACTCTTGGGATATCTTCAAGCTCATAAAGAAAAATCCAAGAAGAGAATAAAAGAAGAGCCATTGGAGCAAGCCCTTCAAACCAAGCTCACCTTAAGGCATAAAGAGACTTTTCAAGATGGAAGAAATCAAAATTCAAGACGGTGTGGTCGAAGTCAAAGCAATGGAAGAGGTAAATACAAGACTTTCAACTAAGATGAGAGAAGTCCAAGTTTCTATCCATCAATAGGGCGAGGAAGAGAGGAGTTTTCAAGACCAAGGTATGATGAACTTCAAGTTCAATGCTATAATTGTCAAAGATTTGGTCATTATGCCTCCGATTGTAGATTGGCAAAAATGGAGTTAAGGAGGGACAAATTTTGCCAAGGAAGAAGAAGTAAATTCAACATTGTTGATGGCCCATAAAGAAATAGAAAGTGAATCGAAAATGACTTGGTACTTAGATACAGGAGCTAGCAACCACATGTGCGGGAAGAGAGATATGTTCATCGAGCTTGATGAATCGGTAAGTGGAAATATTTATTTTGGGGATGATATAAAAATCCAGTAAAAGGAAAGGGGAAAGTTTCAATCCAGTTGAAAATGGAAAGAATGATTTCATCTCTAATGTCTACTATGTTCCCAACATGTAGAAAAAGAATATGATGTTCATATGAAAAATCATTCCCTTTTGATGAGATAAAAATGGAGTTTTGGGTGCTAAAGTACCAATGTCAAAAAATATAATGTATTCATTAAACATTGAAAACGGGGGAGTTAAATGTTTGAAAGCGTGTTTTAAAAATGCATCATGGCTTTAGCATTTAAGGTTTGGGCATCTTAATTTTGGAGGTTTAAAATTGTTGAGTGTCAAAAATATGGTGAAAGGTTTGCTCCAAATAAATGAACCTAGTTATTTGTGCGAGGGATATTTATTTGGAAAGCAACCAAAGAAAAATTTTTCAAAGCAAGCATCTACAAGAGCAAAACAACCATTAGAGCTTGTACACACGGATGTATGTGGACCAATTAAACCAAACTCTCTCGAAAACAGTAATTATTTTGCTCTTTTCATTGATGATTTTATTCGGAAAACGTGAGTTTGTTTTCTAAAACAAAAATCTGAAGTTTTTGGGGCCTTCAAGAAATTTAAATCTCATGTTGAAAATGAAAGCGGATTTAAAATAAAATCCATGAGATCCGATCGTGGGGGGGGGGGGGGAATTCACTTCAAAAGAATTTGAAAATGTTTGTGAAGAAAATGGTATTCATTGCCCCTTAACGGCTCCATATACTCCACCACAAAATGGAGCCGTTGAAAGGAAAAGTTGGTCCCTTCTTAATATGGTTCGAAGCATGCTTAAAAGCAAAAAAAATCCAAGAGAATTTTGGGCTGAAGCCGTGGATTGTGCGGTTTATTTGTCAAACCGATCTTCTTCTAGAAGTGTTTGAAACAAAACCCCGAAGAAGCATGGAGTGGAAGAAAGCCCAGAATTGCCCACTTCAAAGTTTTTGGGAGTATTGCTTATGCTCATGTGCCGGATCAAAATAGAAGCAAATTGGATGACAAAAGTGAGAAGTTTATCTTTATTGGACACGGTGCAAGAGAAAATGGGTACATGTTATACAATCCAAGCAATGGAAAATTGTGGTTAGACATGATGTTGAGTTTGATGAAGAGAACACTTAGGATTAGACTCAAAATGAAGAACACTACAATTTCTTGCCTTACAACAATGAAGAAGAAGAGGAGCAAGAGCTAGCCCATGAAGAGACCACGAGTCCAACTCTACCATCACCCGAGCAAGAAGGATCCACATGTGAAGACAACTCAAATGAAAGGCTGCCTCGCTTAAGGAGCATACAATAGCTATATGAGGTAACTGAAAATATTAATGGTCTAACATTGTTTTGTCTTCTTGCCGATTGTGAACCAATAGGTTTTGAAGAAACGACTAACAACAATAATTGGAGGGAAGCCATGGATGAAGAAATGAAGGCCATCATGAAAAATGACACGTGGGAATTGGCCACCTTACCCAAAGGGCATAAAGCAATTGGTTCAAAATGGGTGTTTAAAGAAAAGACGAATGCCATGGGGGAAGTTGAAAGGTACAAAGTAAGATTGGTTGCGAAAGGGTACAACCAAAGAGCCGGCATCGACTATGAAGAGGTATTTGCTCCCTTTGCCCGTTTGGAAACTATAAATTTTTTAATTTGCTTGTCGGCTCAAAATAAATGGAAAATTTTCCAAATGGATGTGAAGTCCTTTTTTAAATGGGAAATTAGAAGAAGAAGGTTATTTAGAGTAACCACCGGGATATAAAATAAAAGGGCATGATGACAAAGTTCTAAGATTGAAAAAGGCACTTTATGGTTTGAAGTAAGCCCCAAGAGCTTGGAATACTAGAACTGATAAGTATTTCCAAGTAAATAATTTCATAAAATGTCCCCATGAACATGCTCTTTATGTCAAAAGGAGGAAATTGGAGATATCTTAATTGCTTACCTTTATGTTGATGATCTAATATTCACGGGAAATAATCTCAATTTATTTGAGAACTTAAAAAAGGCAATGAATCAAGAATTTGAAATGACCGATATGGGCTTAATGTCTTTATTTGGGAATCGAGGTAAAACAAAGTGAAGGTGGATTTTTTATCGGTTAAGAAGGATATGCAAAGAAAATCCTTTAAAAGTTTACAATGGATGATTGTAATCCAATCAATACCCCGATGGATTGTGGTGTAAAATTATCCATGTTTGGTGATGAAGAAAAAGTGGAGCCGACAATGTTCAAGAGCTTAGTTGGGAGTTTACGATACTTAACTTGTACAAGACCCGACATTTTGTATGGAGTTGGTCTCATTAGTCGGTATATGAAAGATACATGAACCTCTCAATGGAAGGCCACCAAGAGAATTCTTCGCTGCATCAAAGGTACTCTTAAATTTGGCTTGTTTTACAATTCTTACAAAGATTTCAAACTTGTTGGCTATAGTGTTAGATCATTATTTAGTTGTGTACAAAACAATTATAATTTAACTAATGAGTCTTTGTATTAGCTAGATTAGTTGAGAAGAGAACTAGGCCTAGTTAAAATGATATAATTAAGCCCACACGCCTAATAGTTGTTTCCTAATTGTAATAGGGATGTTCGAACTTCTCCCTATAAATACAGGTTGAATTGGTTCGAAACTGCTCTAAGTCTCCACATATTCTGTTCCGCGTATTATTCTGCTAGAGCACCTAGACTAGGTATAAAATTCTCTCTCAACATTCTGTGTACTGTTCATCATTGTTCGAATCATCATTATCAATATGCGGTATATGTTGATGTTGAATTTCTCTTCTACTATTTAAATTTTGTCTATTATTCTTAGATTAGTCGACTGTTGATCTGGGCAATAATTCACACAATTGGTATCAGTGCCAGGGTGCAATTCTGTTCCTGAGAATCCTCGAATTTTTCTAGAATTAATTTGATCAAAATCACAATTCTTGTTTGAATTAATTTTTAGATCTGTTCTTGGAAACTTACTGAGTTTAGAAGGTTGTTACAACAAGGAAGGTCATGGAAGAAGTAATCTACACAGATTCAACTTCTTTTTTCGCACGCCCGAGATCTTAAGGAATTCACTGGACCGAGATCTCTCATTACGTACTTCAAACACCCGAAATCCTCATCCAGTTCTGGATTTCGATCTGCACCCGAGTTCCTGATTTCGAAGCCTCACCCGCGATTCTAACTGCAGGCCTGAGTTCCGGATTTCGGTCCTTCTTCTGAAATCAGCTACCGAAATCCATTTAATGTTTGGAGACCCGAGATCTTCACTTTTTGTAGCAAACCCGATTTCTTAATTTCGAAGGACACTCGAGTTTCAGATTTCGAATCTGCACCCGAACTCTAATTCAAATTCTTCATTCGAATTCTTAAGTGGACCTGAGATCTTCATCTGAAATCTGATTTTGAAATCTACTTCTTAAATCAACACCCGAGATCATTTTTGTTTCACCATCCGAAATCTTAAGTTTTCTCAGGGAACCCGAAATCTTTGTACAAACCAGCCCTCGAAATCTTTTTCAAACAAGAACATTTCTCGCCTTTAAGATCAACAAGAGTCAACAATGGAAACTTACACTCTTGGAAGTGACTCTAGACCTCCTCTATTTAGGAGAGGAGAATTTGTATTCTTGAAAGTCAAATTTTTAAACTTCATTCGAAGCAGAGACAACGAGAAGAATATTCTTACATCTCTAAATGAAGAACCATTGAAGTCTGGGTTGACGTTCCAGAGATCACAACCAACAACCCTCCTACACCAGCTAGCAAAGCATTGAAATCTGAGAATGATTATTTTGAACCAGCAAAGCTGAGAGCCAAAGATGATCTTCTTGCTGCTACCTATCTGTTACAAGCCATCCCCAATGAGTTCTTTATGCAAATTGATAACCTTACTACTGTTAAGGACATGTGGATGAGATCCATCAAATTATGTAGGGCACTGATGTTGGACCCAAATCTAAAAGAGCTCACACCCTGAGTCCTGATTGCTTATGACTCATTTGCTTCCAGAACTGATGAAGAGTTGGAGGATACATATCAGCGATATCGGATGGTCCTGAATGAGATGAGAAAGATTAACATCCGAAACACCAATATGGAAGTCAACCTGCGCTTTCTGAGAGCACTCAATCTTGAATAGAAGAAAACAACAAAAAGAATCAGAAGGGAATTCTCTGAGGATGTTCATGAAAAAGTCAAAACTTCAAAAGGGAAGAACACTGTTGACTCACTACCTCTTCTTTCCACGGAAAAGAAAGAGAAAGAAAAGGTTCCCAAGATATCTTTTGAAATGGACTCATCTGATATTGATGAGAAGAACATGTCTTATTGTTGGAGATATTTTATTGTGAATCAAGTTGGTCATAGATTAGCTTTATATTTAATCCTTGTATTTAAATAGTGCATAAATTAGATAGAAATCAGGCCAAGTGTTAGGCCCATTTAAACAGGCCAAAAGCCTATTTCGCCTAACCTAAACCTCGCCTATAAAAAGGGAGCCGAGGTTTAGGAAAAGGTTGAACGTCGTACTTATTATTCATAGCCTTACGCTTATATCATTATGCTGTACGTTCCACGGTTTATCAAAGAAGGTTTTACGGTGATTCATTCTGTGTTCATCTTTACGTTTAATCTTCCTTGTTAGATCGATTATTCATTGCTGTTACAGAAACAGGGACTAACAATTGGTATCAGAGCCGATCGAGAACGATCAGAAGAACTCCTGCAGAATACTCTGTTTTTGTTTACGTAGTTCATTCTGTCGATTTTTTGCTCTGTAATTTTGTTTCTTGTTCAAAAGTTGTAAAAGTTACACCTTTGGAATCGCCTTTTCAAAGCGATCAAAGGGTATACTTCAGTTTGTGTTTTACGTTTTTTTTTATTTCGAGATATCTCGAGCTAGGCATCTCGACATCCTAGTTCTTCACAGGTTCTGCTACGTTTTTCGAGCTGAAAACTTTACCAGAAGATCTCGACATTCAACTCTACAGGAAACTATCTTCAGATTTTGATTATCTGATTTTTACAGGTTGAAAGATTTCGACATTAAGGATTTCGACATCTAGGATTTCGAAATCTTGATTTCGAGAAAAGGTTTCGACATCTGGTCTCGACATTTGACTCATCGGATTAAGATTTCGAGATATTAACTTCTCGACATTTCAAATCTCGAGATCAGCATCTCGAAATTTGAAATCTCGAGATCCCAAATCTCGAGATCCTTAATCTCGAGCCCAAATCTCGATACCGGGTCTCCTTTATCGAAATCTGAGATTTCGATATTCAGATCTCGACATCTGATTTTTCGAGATTCTGCCTCTGAAAATCTTTTGATCAATTTTCTCGAACGGTCAGTTTAGTACAGCAATGGGTTCAGAATACAATGCACAAGGGAACAGCAGTACCCCTCCTAGCCTCAGGAAGGGAGAATACCAAATGTGGAGGAACAAGTTTCTAAATTTCCTCGAGCACAAAGAAAACTCTTCTGCAATGCTCGAATCTTTGCTTGAAGGACCAGCTGAACTCTTGATTTCAGTTGGTGTAGATCCAGAGAACAATCCTCCTATTTTTCCAGAAATAAGGAGAAAAGTTCCATCTGAATACACAGAAGCCGACAAGCTCAGACTTCGTGGTGATCTTATGGCCAAAACGTATCTCCTTCAAGCAATACCGAACGAGGTTTATGTTCTCATAGATAGCATGCAGACAGCTAAGGAGATGTGGGATGAAATAGAGAAGCTGCTACAAGGCACAAGCATCAGCCTCAAAACAAAGAAGACTACAATTCTCATCGCTTATGACTCCTTCAAAGCAGGACCAGGAGAACCATTGAATGAGACTTACAATAGACTTGTTCAACTGGTAAATGAACTCAGAAAGATCAAAGTATTCAGGTCCAATCTGGAACTAAATATTAGATTTTTATCCAGCCTGCATCCTGCTTGGGAAAAGACAGTGAAGGATGTCAGATCACGGATAGATCTGGACGAAATTGACCTCTGCACACTCTATGAACATCTGAAGCAATTCGTTAACGAGGTTGCATGCGCTGAGGATCATCACACCACAAACCCTTTAGCTCTTGTAATGGATGCTCAGCCTAGAAGAACAACCACTTCACTAAAGAAGAAAAAGAAGAAGATGGTGGTTGAATCAGATGATGATGAGAGTGACGATGACAAATCTGATCTAGAGGCTGAGCTAGCAGACTTACAGAAGAAGATGGCAATGCTGGCCAAAAGATTTGCAAAGAAGAACACTTCCTCCAACAGGCTGAGAACTTCCTCCTCAAACTACAAACAGAAGAATCATGATCAAGGATCTTCTAGGAAGGCATCATTAGCAGAAGAAGCTCCTAAATGCTATAATTGCGGCAAGCCTGGACATGTGATCAAAGACTGCCGCCTCCCAAAGAAGAAAGATGCTAACTTCTACAAGCAGAAGATGCTGTGGAATAAGCAGAAAATGCTGATGGTGCAGAAAGAAGAAGAAACCTCTGCCATGATTGCTGAAAATGAGAACTGGGCAGAAGATTCTTCTGAGGAGGAGGAAGAGGAAGACAACTATGCTCTTATGGCACGAGTGGAGGGAGATGAAATAAAGGGTGATGCTGCGATCCCCGAAGGCAACTGCTCAACAAGCTCTGTAAGTACTTCACATACTTCTTTAGATAATCAACTGCAGTCCTTACTTGAAAAGGACAGTCTAATCAAAGAACTAAGGGAGAGACTAGACAATAATCATAGAGTTCTGAAACAGAATCTAGACCAAAAGTCTTCCTTAAGTATTCAACTTGAAATTGCAAAAGATCAAGTCAAAAAGGTGTCTTCAGATTTTGAAAGCTTTGAACTTAAGATAGCTGAATTAACTAAGAAATTTGAGGACAGTGAACGGGAAAAAAGCACAGCAAAGGCTGAATGCGATTTTTTGCATAACAAAAGAAGAACGCTTTTAAATAAAGTAAAAGAACTAGAAGATCTAGCTGCTAGAAGAGGTCAATCTGAACAAACTGTTTTTTTGCTTAACAACAAACAAAAGGATGACCGATTCTACAATGCTAAAACAGGTCTGGGCATAACCAACCCACGTAATCTTAAGAAAGTTAATTGCCTTCAAATCTATAACAAAGATTACATGGGACTAGGGTTTGGCGAGAAAATGTATTTTCGAAGTGATGAAGATCATGCTGAAGCAGAAGAAGAAAAGAGAAAGAAACCAAAACCTGCGATTTCTTGTGATTATCCCTCAGTAAATGAAAAACAACTTTCAGAAGAAAAACCGACTTCCTGCTTTAGTGAATGCCTAGACCCTTATGCCAAAGATATTCCTCACATAGGACACCCTCTAGACCCTCCCCCGAGAGTAGGTATTGCTAAAACTGGTGAGGAACCATGTATTTTTCCAATGGCTCAAAAGCTCAAAAACCTACAGAAAACTCTTGATAACGAGAGAGAGAGATTTGAAACAGAAAAGAAAGGTTTTGAGCGCAACTGGCAGGAACTTCTTCAAAAATTTAATGATTTGAGTGAGCAGTTTCATGCTAAATCAGACTTTTCTACGACCAAGCCTGACAGCTCACACACCTCACATGAGAAAAACAATGCTTTAAAAGGTTCGTCCACTCATCTCTCTTCTCCTTTGTTTACAGGGAATGAAGTGAATAAGGAAGGAGAAAAGAAGAATGAGTGGAGGAAAAAGAGGAAGGAAATCGCAGAAGGCAAAAAGAAAGTTTTTGAGAAAAGTACCAGCCCTAGATCTAGTTCAATATTTTACTCAAAAGTTAATTGTAATTCTGTCTCTACAAAGCAAACTTCTAACAATTCAGTCTTGAGTCCCAAGCTGAATATCTCTGAGACATCTTCTAGACAAAGTTCTATTTATAATACAAGTGTTGCTTATGGTTATTCTGTTCCAGATCCCCATAATTATGAATGTGAGATGAATGTTGTTAAATCTAAGCCTTCCAGAAAGCTTAAACCTGAAAAGGAAACCAAGAAAGAAACTTCTAAGGGAACGTTTTGTATTCCAGATATGAAATACGCTCTTAGAGTTCATTCTAGGAAACATGTTAATCGGCTTTCTAAGGAGGAGATTTTCAAAACCAAACTCAAAAAACAACCGTTCAATCACACAGCTCCTGTCTACTCTCCTCCTGAACCTAAACCGAAAAGATGGGTCCCCAAGATAAGACCCGTCAAAACTGAAACTGAAAAGTGGGTCCCCAAGATGAGACCTACCAAACCTGAATCGAATAGGTGGGTCCACAAATGAAGACCCATCCAAACTAAAACTGAAAAGTGGGTTCCCAATCGTAGACCCATCATAACTAAAACTGATAGGTGGGGTTCAAATCAAGGACCCATCAGAACTGCAACTGAAAGGTGGGTCCCCAAACTTAGACCCACAAGGACTAAAATGGAAAGGTGGGTTCACAACATCAGACCCACCAAAATGGAAAGTGCTAGGTGGACTCCAAAAACCAGACACACTGCAAAAGCAGATCTGGCAATTGGAAAGCCCATCGAAGATAGATCTTTTGTTGAAAGAGCAGCTGACCTTGGATCACTGCTCAAAGCAAGTTTTAAAAAAGTGTTTCTTGATAATAAGGAAGGACCCACTCCAAGTTGGGTACCTGATCTTATTTGATTGTTTTGCAGGACGGTCATGTGTGGCACTTAGACTCAGGATGCTCAACCCACATGACCGGAATAAAGCACCTTTTGAGCAACTACACCAACTGCTACGGAGGAAATGTCAGATTTGGGAATGACGCCTCATCTCCTATCCTTGGGTATGGGGACGTCGTCTGTGCCAGTGTCACAATAAAAGATGTTTCATTCGTCAAAGGGCTCAAACACAACTTACTGAGCATTGGACAATTCTGTGACAGCGGGATGGAAGTGAGGTTCTTTGCAAAACAATGCTGTGTTCTTGACAGCACAGGAAATACATTATTAACGTGTTACAGAACATCAAATCTGTACACTATTGATCTGAAAAGCGTCCAATCCACCACTTCCATCTGTCTGCTGTCCAAAGCTTCAACTGAACAGAACAACCTATGGCACAGACGTCTCTCCCATCTGAACTTCAAACATCTATCAACCTTGTCCTCCAAGAAACTTGTCAAGGGGCTTCCTCTGCTAAAGTCTTCCGCTGAAAATCATTGTAGTGCCTGCAAAATGGGCAAAATGACGCGAAGCTCCCACAAGTCAAAAACTGAACCTTCATCTACTCATCAGTTGCAGCTAATACAATGGATCTGTGTGGACCTATGAGAGTACAAAGCATCAACGGTCGCAAATACACTCTGGTGATTGTTGATGACTTCTCTAGGTATACATGGACAAAATTTCTTCGATCAAAAGACGAAGCTGCGGAAATCATTATGACCTTTATCAGAACGATCCAGAAACTGCTACAGCACAGTGTTCGAATTGTCAGAACTGACAATGGTACCGAGTTCAAAAATCAGACTCTCACTGAGTTCTATGAATCACTCGGTGTCACTCAGCAATTTGCAGCAGCCAAAACTCCCCAGCAGAACGGAGTTGTTGAGAGAAAGAACAGAACCCTTGTTGAAGCAGCACGCACCATGTTAATTCAATCAAGACTGCCTCACTTCATGTGGGCAGAAGCAATCAATACTGCGTGCTTCACTCAGAACAGAACCTTCATCCACAAGCGCTTCGACAAGACTCCATATGAGATCATATTCAACAAAACTCCTGATATTTCTTTCCTCAAGGTTTTTGGCTGCAAGTGCTTCATACTCAATGATCGGACAGAGAGAAGTAAGCTGGATCCCAAAGCCAGAGAAGGCGTGTTCATTGGCTACTCACTGCAATCCAAAGCTTACAGAGTCTATCTCAGAGACAAGCGGACTGTCATCGAGAGTGTAAACATTACATTCTATGAAATGGCAGACTTTGCTATTGAACATCTCCAGACCGATCCATCCACTGCTGTACCAGTAGCTTCTGATAAAGCTGAACCAAACACCGAACACGACGATGTGATTCTCGACTCTCTCTTCAGAAACTTTTACGAGAACTCACAATCTCCACCTCCAGCATACACTCCAGAGTCAACATCAACTCCAACAGCAGAGATTCCGCTCCTCACAGGACCAGATGACGTACCATCCACACCCTCAACCCCTCAAACCAATCCCAGAGGTGTGGATGATCACGGCTTTGCCATAGGTCCGGAATCATCTCCACTACACACCACAGCTGCCCCAGAGCCTTCAAATTCATATCAGGACTCAGATCAACCAATAATTACTCCAACTCCTCTAGCTCATGAGAGGAAGTGGACAAGAGCACATCCTGTTGAACAAATAATAGGTAATCCAAGTCAAGGTGTGCGAACGAGATCAGCAACAACAAATGAATGTCATTATGCATGCTTTCTAAGCAAGAATGAACCATCCAAAGTCTCAGAGGCACTCGCTGATCCAGATTGGGTGATTGCCATGCAAGATGAGCTCAATCAATTTGACAGACTAGATGTATGGACACTCGTGCCTAAACCCCCTCAGAAAACCATCATTGGCACAAAATGGGTGTTCAAGAACAAGAAGGACGAAGAAGGCATAGTGATAAGAAACGAGGCACGACTGGTCGCTAAAGGATATAATCAGCAAGAGGGCATAGACTATGATGAAACATTTGCACCCGTAGCAAGAATTGAAGCAATCCGCCTTTTTCTTGCGTACGCGGCCCACAAGAACTTTACTGTCTTTCAAATGGATGTCAAGACTGCCTTTCTAAATGGAGTCTTGGAAGAAGAAGTCTATGTCTCTCAACCTGAAGGATTCGTAGATCTCAGATATCCCGACCATGTGTACAAGCTAAAGAAAGCTCTGTATGGGTTAAAACAGGCACCAAGAGCTTGGTATGATGCATTAACCGAATTTCTGACTGACTCAGGTTTCTCAAAAGGGAAGATTGATACCACACTTTTCATCAAGCGACAGAAGTCTGACATCATCCTGATTCAGATCTATGTTGATGACATTATCTTCGCCTCCTCAAATCCACGCCTGTGCAAACACTTTGAGAAACTGATGAAAACCAAGTTCGAGATGAGCATGATGGGAGAACTGAATTTCTTCCTAGGCCTGCAAGTAAGACAACTCTCTGACGGCATTTTCATCAATCAGTCAAAGTATATTCTGGAAATGCTTAAGAGATTCAACATTGATAGCAAATCTTCCATGACGACCCCCATGTCCCCAAACAACAAACTGGACTCAGACCCCTCCGGGAAGCCAGTTGATGCTACAAACTACAGGGCCATCATTGGATCTTTGCTATATCTCACATCAAGCAGGCCTGACATTGTCTTCTCCACATGCTTATGTGCACGCTTTCAGGCAAATCCGAAGGAATCCCATCTGACTGATGTTCGAAGAATTCTGAGATACCTCAAAGGCACTGTGAATCTAGGCCTTTGGTATCCCAAACACTCAGGTTTTGACCTAGTCGGATATTTGGATGCTGACTTTGCTGGTTGCCGGATGGACCGCAAAAGTACATCGGGAGCTGTCCAATTCTTGGGCGATAAGATAGTCTGCTGGTCTTCCAAGAAACAGAACTGTGTGTCAACATCTACGGCCGAGGCAGAATACGTCGCGGCTGCTAGCTGTTGTTCACAAATATTATGGATGAAGACCCAGCTAAAAGACTACGGTTACACACTCCATCATATCCCGATCTACAGTGACTCTCAAAGCGCCATAGCCATCACCAGCAACCCAGTTCATCACTCCCGCACCAAACACATCGACCTGCGCTATCATTTCATCAAGGATCATGTGGAGAAAGGAGACATTGACATGTATTTTGTAAGCTCAGAGCTTCAACTGGCTGACTTGTTCACTAAGGCATTGGATGAAAAACGATTCCAGTTCCTAGTCTCCAAGTTGGGCATGTTGAACCTCGAGCCCGTTTAATTATGTCTCCACTGATCTATAAAGTGTGTGTGTGTGGGATTTGTAAATAGTGTGTGTGCGTTGCATGTGTTGAGGGGGAGAAAACCAGAAAAATAACAAAAAAAAAAGTGTGTGTGCGTTGCATGTGTTGAGTGGGTGAAAAATCAAAAAGAACAAAAAATAGTGTGTGTGCGTTGCATTTGTACTTATTGTTCGTTGCATTTTTTGAGGGGGAGAGGTTTTTCACTGTTTGAGGGGGAGCAAATTTTCACTGATTAAGGGGGAGCTCTCTATTTTTACTGGTTTGGGCCTCGAATTTTTTAAGGGCACTGTGTGCCAGCCCAATCATTCGGGCTCAATTGTTACGGAGGAGGTCCAAATATTTTTTTCTCGCGTATATAAGCCTCGGAAAAGCCCTTCACTTCCTATTCTAAACTTTTCGCAAAGGCTTGAAAATCGCAGAGCTCCTCGACTTCACAAAACCCTTGTTCTCGCAAACCTACCTTCTTCTTCGAACCTCTCTTTCCGACATCCTTCGAAGTTTAAAATGGCAGGAAACACTAAAGCACAGATCGACGATGCCATCTACCCCAAAGGGAAATGGATCAAGGTGTTGGACAACAATTTCCAGCTAGACCTTGCGGTGTTCAAATGCCAGAACCCCATAGTTCCAGCCATCTTGAAAGGTCACTATCTCTGGCCTGCACTTCACAACTCAAAACCGGTGCCAGAGATATACCTACAACAGTTCTGGGGGCATATGCATACTGATTCGCTGAAGGATCGTTCAAAAATAAAGACCAAGCTAAACGGCATGCGGGTGATTCTTACACCATCTACTCTACGGGCTACTCTATCGCTGCCATTCCATGATGAGTACGATGCGCTGCCGTCCATCCCAGATCTACTGAAAGACGTGGCATCTCTAGGCTACACATCTTTACTGCCACAACTGTCAAACTTCAACGGCGCCTATCTCCGTCACCCGTGGAAGAATCTGTTTGGACTGGTGAACAAGTGCGTGTCGCCGAAGCATGCCGGATTCGACAAATGCAACAAGCAGATCCTGCTCATTTTCCATGGTATTGCCTTCAACAAGAACTACGACATGGCACAGCTCTTCTTCTCAGAGCTAATGGACCTGGTCAAGGCCAAAGAAAAGAATAGGCCAGGTACCATTCCGTACGCTAGGTGGCTTGGGTTGATCATCAACGACCTCATGGCAGAGCATTCAACAATCCCAAAACGCAGCTCCGATCCACACTTCACAGCACCAAAGCTACAGTACTTCAAAGCAGACAAGAATCCTTCCTATGGTCTGAAGATACCTGGATTTCTGCTACAGCTGGTAAAATCTTCAAATCCAGCAGTTCAACAATACAAGGAAGCAATCGAGAAGACCGTCCCTATGGTTCAGCAAAACCCAGCTGGACCTACCCAAGGGACAAAACCGAGTGTTGGTAAGGGTCCCAAGAGAGCCCAAAAGCCACAGAAACCAGTGGCCGGTTTGCCCAATGAAGGGAAGTCTGACGACTCTCTAGAGACGAGTCAGGCGGCTGAGGGCACCGAGGAAGACGCTGAGGAAACGGCCAGTGAATCGTCTAGTGGAGCTCAAACAAACACTGACGACAAGGCCTCCGAGAGCGTGGGCACGGAGAGTGACAAATCAGACTCGGATGATGACAGTGATGACAATGATAGTGATGATGTGGAGCTCACATATGCACTAATTAGAAAAGGGAAGCTGCCCGTCGAATCTCCAAAGAAGAGAAGAATCACTGCTGAAGACGCAGCACCAATCATAGCTCGTAGACCTCAAGTCTTCACTATTAAAGAAACAGCTAAACCAAGAGCTGATCCGAGCGAGACTAATTGCTCAAAGGATGATTACGACGAGGCAGCTCACTCCATCAAGACATCAATCAACCAGGAAGAAGTTGTCATCCGAGAAACCAGGGCTAAAGTCAAAAATGACAAGGTTGCTAAGGCCAAGCCCCAGCCCCGAGCGACAAAGAGTCTGTTTGATAAGGCGGACGAGCACATCTTTGCTGGCTGCGACTCCTTTATCCAGATAAGCCGAGCCGAATCCCTAAGCACAGGAGCCGATCTTTTCGGTTCCCGAGTAGAAGTCGCAGCATCTGGCTCAACTGCGCATGCACAACCCTCTCCCAGCCACTCAATTGCCTCTCAAAAGGCTATTGTTTCAAAAGAACGGGACTCAACCCCCTCGCTGGTTCCTTCTGAATCAGTTGAGCATACAATTGACCTATCTCCCAAGGTCAAAACCCCTTCTTCACTCACATCGAGTCTAGGTGTCACATTTCCCACATTTTCTTCCTTTTCTAGGACACCTACACTATTCACAGCACATACAGGTGCACTCACCCTGAACGCAACAACCAAAGCGCAAGCTATGACGGTTGGAAGCCCTGCTACGCCCATAATGATTCCATCATTAAATGCAGGCCACACATCAGCAATCTTCACTGATGCTGTGTCAACAGTTACAACCCCCGTAACTGGTCACCTTACCTTTGAAGACGTAAACGTTCTACTAAACCGCTTCCTAGATTCCACCATTAAACCATGGGTGCAAGATGCAATGACCGCTCTAGCACAGGAATTTAGGACCACCCAAGCGGTTCGGTCTGAACAGACACCACCCCAACCTTCCCCTGAACCGTTCATCTCCCATACACAACCCATATCCTCCACCCCTCTATCCCACCAATCCATCAACCAAATTCCTATCCCTTCTATTTCTCGGGGAACCCAGAATACAGAACCAGTATTCTCCCCACACCCGACCACACCCTCCATCGATCTCTCCTCCCTATCCTTTGACACCCTAGCTTCGGCTCTGCTGAATAACCTCTTAAATACCCCAGAAGACGACCTCACTCTTCATCAGCAAGCCATACTAGAAGCTCTTCTTTCCTCACCCGAAACCAAGGAGAGTCTTCGTGGTCGCAAACGTTCCCATGAGGACCCCGATGATTCGGATCCTCATGAGGGGGAGAACAAGCGACCTCGATCACTTGAGCAAACTGCTCTACCAAGCCAAACTCCACAGCCAATTCAACCTGAAACCTCAACAAACCAACAGCCACCATCCACAGCCAAACAATCTAGCATGGTCGAGCTAGAAATAACATCCCGAGGCGTATCTCCCAGAGATACCAACCGAGGAGGGGATGGAAGTCCTGATGATGATACCACTGGTACATCTTCTCCATCAGGCCATCAGTTGGAACCCAGTTCTAAGCTGATGTCAACGGGCAATCCTAGTGAACCCGGTAGTGCTACACAAGAACAATCACCGCCTAAACAAAGAACTCCATATATCTCCCCAGGCAAAGACATCCATGATGCACTGGAAGAGGCGGTGATATACGACAAATGGCCGAGAAAATGGACAGAATGGGATGATCTCCGGGTTGAAGCCGAGCAAGAGGACATGCAAAGAAACTGGTGGCTACGAGAGCTTATTAACAAATGCTCTGAAGATATCATTAGGCTCGAGGACGATGAACGCAAGGAAGGGGAGAACTACAAGGAATCCCAGAAAGCTCTTGAATCGGTCGTAAGACAATCAGCGGGAAGACTTCCCAAGACAGAAACCCTGGGACAACGTTCGAATCAAAGCCCCCTTCCAAGAAGAAATCAGAGAGCATATCTGGCGTAGACCAGACAAAGTCAAGCCACTGAACGAACTGAAGCTAAGAGGCCTTACTCATTTGAAAGGAAAGCATGCTGGAGGTCATGTGCATATGTTGCTGCAAAGGTCAACCGGTACACAGAGAGAACTGATGGAACAAGATCTGAAGTCGAATATTCTCCCGATCCATCAAATTCTACAAGTGAAGGCTGAAGACTATCATGGAGTAACATTCTACACCTTCAGACTTCAACGCACCGATGGGAGCGAATTCACTTATCAAGAGAACGACTTCATCATGCTGAAACCGGATGACATCTACCAAATGCTCATGGCCTACAGATACCTTCCAGTCAGGCAGAACATAGTATACAGCGAAGGCCTCGCAGCTATCAAGAGATTCATGCTTAGACAGATCAGAGTACACTCTTCACATGACCTACAGATGGCTATTGAATGCAATCTGAAGAAGACAAATCTGACAAAGCCAAAACTGTATGGTCCAGAACTTGAAGATTTCCCAGCCTACCACATCTTCTTCAAACCGCCAGCAGTCACCTATCTGAACCACAAGAACGAAAAGCGTCTGATGGTAGTCAGTGAAATCGAGAAATACTGCGACGGAACACTGAAGATAATCAGAGAGCAGATTCTACAGATGAAGGCAAAGCTGGAAGAAAATCTTCAAAAAGCATCGTCTTATGTTCAAAAGGAACACTCTACTGTAGAGACAATTTTAAAGGCCATTGACGATCGCCTCGAAAAGAGAAATATGCTAAGACAATATGAACATGCACTTGGATTAAGGAAGCACTACTTCAAATCACAGAAGCAATAAGAGAATGACACTTGATCACAAAGGGGGAGATTGTTGGAGATATTTTATTGTGAATCAAGTTGGTCATAGATTAGCTTTATATTTAATCCTTGTATTTAAATAGTGCATAAATTAGATAGAAATCAGGCCAAGTGTTAGGCCCATTTAAACAGACCAAAAGCCTGTTTCGCCTAACCTAAACCTCGCCTATAAAAAGGGAGCCGAGGTTTAGGAAAAGGTTGAACGTCGTACTTATTATTCATAGCCTTACGCTTATATCATTCTGCTGTACGTTCCACGGTTTATCAAAGAAGGTTTTACGGTGATTCATTCTGTGTTCATCTTTACGTTTAATCTTCCTTGTTAGATCGATTATTCATTGCTGTTACAGAAACAGGGACTAACACTTATTCTGACCCTGAGATCAATGAGTTCAAGAAGGAGTTGGCCCTACTAACGAATCTCACAAGAAAAATGAATAAGATGTTCACAAGGTTTAGGAATCCTTCAACAAATAACAAACAAAGAACTTCTTCTTCAAACTATTCTGACAAACCAGCAGACCGCCAGACAAAGCTGTCACCGGTGACCATCTAAAGTACTTTAATTGCGACAAGCCAGGACACTTTTCTAAAGAATGCCGATCTGCAAAGAAAAAGGACTTCAATTACTACATGCAGAAGGCACAACTTTCTAAGCAGAAAGAGCAAGGAGTTGTCTTGATGGATGAACACGATAGCTGGCTTGAAGATTTTGAAGATATCTAGCGTTGTACTAGACGTTGACTTGGGCTTTCTTTCACTTGTGATTATTTTCTAAGGGCTTAAACCCCATCTCTTTTGCAGTTTTGTACACCATGTCCCTTGGCATCGCTTTTGTGAAAGGATCCGCCAAATTCACATGTGATCGTACAAAATCAATCAAAACAACTCCAGAACAACGTAGCAGTGTCTCACTCCTATGTGTCTTGACTTACCATTGTACACATGGTTATAAGCTTTTGGCAGAGTTGATGCACTAGATTGATATCGGAGCCACAAGTTTAGGGCATATCGGGATCTCAGAAACCAAATCCCTTAGCCATTCCGCTTCTTTACAAGTTGATGTTAATGCTCTAAACTTAGAAGCCATGGTAGAGTTAGTGATACAAGTTCGTTTCCTAGATCCCAATGAAATAACACCTTCTCCAAGAAGGAATAACCACCCGCTCGTGGATGAGTAATCCTCTTGATTAGTTATCCAACTTGCATCCGTATAACCTTGTAATATAGAAGGTTCACTCTGGTAACATAAGTCGTAACATATTTTTTTCTTTGAAAAAATTCCACTTTTGGTCCCGTGACTATTATACCACTTCCACATTTAGTCCCTTACTTTCAGATTGTCCACATTTAGTCCGTGACCATTATCCCCTCACCACCCCTCGTCCTTCCGGCCAAAACTCAGGTAAATTTAATGCAGATTTTAGGTATGAAAAACCAAATTTAATGCAAAGACTGATATGAAAACCCAACCTTTAATAAAATTTAATGCAAAGACTGATTCTGAGGCTGATAAGTAGACTAAATTTGCCAGAATTTTGGCCCGAAGGATGAGGGGTGGTGAGGGGATAATGGTCACAGACTAAATATGGACAATCTGAAAGTAAGGGACTAAATGTGGAAGTGGTATAATAGTCATGCGACCAAAAGTGGAATTTTTTCTTTTTCTTTAGATATTTCAGCACTCACCCCAAGGCTTGCCAATGAAACATTTTAGGGTTACTGGTATATCTACTAAGCTTGCCTACCACAAATGCAATATATGGTCGGGTGTTAGTCATTGCATACATCACCCAATTACCCTAGCATAATCAAGCTGTGACACAACGCTCCCACTATTCAGAACTAATTTTCAACTTGGATCCATAGGAGTGGAAACCTGGGAACAATCTAAACTCCCAAATCTTTTCAACACTTTCTCTATATAGTGAGATTGTGTTAAGGTGATAGTATCACCTTGCATAATTATCCTAATTCTTAGGATAACTTTTGCTTCACCCATATCTTTCATGGAGAAGATTGAGCATAGGAAAGTTTTTGTCTCTTTCACTTGCCTCAAATGAGTTCCAAATATGAGCATGTCATTCACATATAGACAAATAATGACACCGCTACCGTGCTCATTAAATTTGTTATAAACACACTTGTCTAATTGGTTTATTTTAAAACCATTTTCAGCACCACCTCATGAAACCTTTGATATGTCATTGTTTAGGAAATTGTTTTAGACCATACAAGGACTTGACATGTTTACAATCTTTATATTTGTCACGGACCAAATTGCATCTGAGCGCATGTACAACCGTCGTATGACCAAGTGACGTCACTCGCAAGTCAACGTGACTTAATCAAACAAGGTGTCCATGAACATAGTCCATAACATCGCTCAGTAAGTAAACATACATAGCAACATCACAGTTTAGATTAAATGAATAGCGAAAATATTCAATTATCAATCGTGAGCCACACATGGCAAAAAACGGGGGCTCGTAGGCCCAAAACAATGTATTCATTACATAAATATCCATAAGCATAGTTTGTAGTTTAAAAACAGTAAAGGAAGCATGAACCACATCTTCCTTTAGATCACTCCGCCGAATAAGGTGCAGATAGCCAGCTTTAGCTTCAACCTGGAATTGTGCCCCCCCCCCCCCCCCCCCCCTCGAAGGGGTCAGTATGCGAATACCGAGCGAGTAGCAGGCTAAATGTAGGATAACTAACATTTCAAGTATAAGACTCAAACATAGGGTGATACATACACGTATATTTCTTTCCCCCAAGTTATGAAATACATGTCAGTATATATATACACACTTGGAAATACCCGACCCGTAGGTGATTGTTTATTTGGGAAAATAGTAATAGTCAATATCCTTGATTTAAATCCCAACCCACCCATATACATATGAGTGAATAAGACTCCTCCTGGTCCAAATCGATTATCATAAGGACACTGCCCGGTTCTGAATTACTAAACGGTAATCTATGAGTTTTGAGGATGTTTGAGCCCCTGATACTCCACCATTTACACATATAAGTTTTGAGGACGTTTCAGTCTCTAGGTCCTCCACCATTTATACATACGAGTTTTGAGGACAGTTTAGTCCCTGGGTCCTCCACCATTTATACATACGAGTTTTGAGGACGGTTTAGTCCTTGGGTCCTCAACCATTTATACATACGAGTTTTGAGAACGGTTTAGTCGTCCTTGGGTTCTCCACCATTTTATATTCATTCCTATGATCTACCACATATCATACATAGATAGGGTCTACATCATAATCATTTATCAAGACTAAACCAAGTCTTATAGTCTAAGCATAACAATCCATGCAAAATCATACACATAAATCAACATATAGGCAAAACAGCACCAAACCAGTGCCGGTTCAGACCTGACCGGTGCCGGTTCACATTTATTTTATTTATTTTGGTTGCCCAGTACTCAAACCGGCACCGGTTATAGCCCAAACTCGCGCCTGTCCACTGCCTTCTTTGCGGTCAACGATCCAATTACCGCCTGAACCGACTCCGATCGATCCCAAACTTAATCCAAACATGTATTAAGTCTTAAACAATCAATATTTGCCATTTGGCTATCCAAAACATCAAATATGTTTTTATATCATTTTCATATCACCTTTCATGCATAAACATTATGGTTCATTTCATATAAGCCTATTCAACTTGGCTAATCACATACTTGAACCATTTTAAACATCATTATGAACACATATAACATTTACTTAGGTAATCTTATACTTAACCCAATATTTACAAGACATTAAGTCATCCACTCACCTCGAATGAGCTTTATGAAGTTCTACCCATCTCGGTTGAACTCCGACGAAACTCCAGCGACCTTTGATGAACTCTGGTGAGTCTTTCAGCTCTGTGAAAGTACTAGGAATACCTTAGACAATTTCCCAACAAGGTTTTATCGTCACAAAACCCATATCAACACAAACAACCTCTAAAAGGCAATTTTTCGGTGAACCGATTACTATGGATTCTAAAATCGTTCTTGGACTTAGAACTACCTTCCAACCCCTTATTCTACACTTCTAAACATGTAGAGATACTCTAGAGGTTCCTCATATGCTACATATGTTGGTCCCGTTTACACAAGGAACAGTCTAGAGGGGGGTGAATAGACTGTTCTAGTTTTCAAACTTTTCTCTAAGACTTAAAAGACTTGACGGAGAGGGTCGAGTTCTGGTGACAGATAAGGTCGAGTTCTGGTGACAGATAAGGTCGAGTTCTGGTGAAAGAACTGGACCTGGCAGCGGAAAAGAGTTCTGTCTGGGTAGCCTCAGGAAAACACTAAGGCAAATGCCTTTCTGTTAAGTCACAGGAGAGATCTGCTGAACACAGAGTCCAAACCTAAGAGTTAAACAATAAGAAACTTAAGCAAATAATAAGGTGCCTAAAGTAAATGACACCAGGTATTTTTATAGCGGTTCAAGGAACAACTTGTTCCTCTAGTCCACTGTTACACTAAGCTTGTAAAAACTGCAGATTACAACGCCTTAGTCCTAGTACTCAAGAAGCACTCATCGTCTTCTTCAAGTCTAGTTGTCACCCGGGATGCAGTCCTTGCTTCCTGATGACTGGTCTCGTGTTCACTAAGCTTTCTTGAAGTATTCCCACTTCACTACTCCAGTTACTTGAGACGTCCATTTTTTTTCCAAGAAGTGTTTGGATAAAAACTTTTTCTCCAACGTTGCTTTGTTACAAAAGATATGTACATGAGGCTGTTGAAGTGTTGAAGAACTGGAGGAACTATTCTCTCACGTTGGAAAGAAAAGATATGGAGGTAATAATCTTTTCCAACGTACAGTATTCTTGCTCTTGAGAAGATGAAGTTGGTAGTCTTAGAGCATTTGAATATTTGTTAGATCGTTGAGAGAGAATCGTTAGGGTTTCAGTCCTTCGAAATGTATCTTATATACTGAGAGTGGTCATCCCGTTGGAGTGTAGAAGACTTTATACTTAAATCGTTAGGGTTCAGCTTCTTTAAATGCATGCACTGTTGATTTGACCGGTTGATTTCCAAAAAGTAGCCGACTTGCTATTTTGGGGGCGCGAAGATATATCCCTAGTCAATCGACTCAATCATCAGCTTTAAATATCTCAACGAGTGAACCTCATTAATTGGGCATTAAATGCGTGAAAAGTAGCATGTTCCGTTGAGAGGCTTCTAGCCGTTAGGGAACTTCCCGTTAGTTTGACGGCTTAGGCAGCAAGTCTTGAATCTTCCAAGTGCTGAGCAAATCCGTTGAAAGAGCAGAGTTCTGAGGATGTCTACTGAGCGAGCGTAACAGAGAACCTGGGGTCTTCTGTCCAGTCAAATAAACTATTGCTTACACATAGACAAATTCTAATACAAGATTTCTAATGGGGATACTCTAAAGTCCTAATTAAGCTAACAACATCAAAATCTAGGTACAATTTATTCCTTACACTATAAGTCATATGGTTGTTAATAAATATAGAAAAAGTTGTTATAAGGTCATTACCTTAATCCACCACACTTTTCCTCCTTTTCCTTCTTTAAACTTTCTCCTTGAACCTTCTTGAGCTTGAGCTATGTTCTTGGCTATGGAGGAAGTAGTTTGCAGAGGATTCCTTCCTCTCTTTATGGGTTTGGCCGAAATTATGGATGTAAGAGGTAGGGATGATGTACCTTCTTTGTCTTTCTTGACAATAATGGGAGGGAGTGAGGTGCACTCCTCATTTGATACCACTCCCTTCAACATCAACCCACCCCTATACATGTTGTGAGGCCACTTCTTGTCCAATTTCAGACTCAAAAACGTGAGGTGGCCCCCACTCATGTAAGAGGTCATCCCAATATGTCCCCATATGTATAAACGGTCCCGAAAGTTGTAATTCTCTGACAGTTTTAATTATATTTATTTTTTTTGGGCCAAATAAAATACACCACGTATTCCCAATCTCTATGGGTCTTTAGAATAATCCTACACTCACCAACTTCAATTTAGAAGTCCCCAAAATTCATTTTGGCCTTTCGGGCTGTTATCTGATAAATTATTAATACCAGTAATTGGGTCTCGTTTGACCAGCCGGTCAATCCTATGCCCTTTCCATGACACAACTAGAATATCCACCACCATATACATATTATCTAGACCAAGATGAACATAATATGTGGTCCTGGAAATATAGGCTGACCCTCGTTCCCGGTGTGGGGCCCACGTGCAACACGCAAAAGCAATAACAAAAATTTACAACCTCGTAAATTCATTAATCATTCAATAAGGTTCAGTACAATATTTACATAAAAGTAAATATATTTGGGGACGGTGTTACAGTTTTCTTGTCCTTTAATAACAAACCATTCAGGTTGTTTCATATACACCTCCTCCACGATTCACCATTTGAGAATGCAGTTTTGACATCCATTTGGTGAATTACAAGATTGTGAATGGCTGATAAAGCAATTAACAATCTTATGATAGTTATTCTAGCTACCAGTGCATATGTATCAAAGTAATTGATACCATGTTTTTGATTAAATCCTTGTGCGACCAATCTAGCTTTAAACTTATCAATGATATTGTCTACTTTCATTTTCTTCTTGAAAATCGATTTACAACTGCTTGGTAAATCACTTAGAACCCAAGTATCATTGCCCGTGATCGAAATTAATTTCATCGTTCACGACCTCTTCCCAGAAGGAGGCATCTTGTGATTTCATCGCCTCCTCAAAAGAGTTAGAATCCTCCTCAACACTATAACAATATAGTGTTTGAGTTATGGGGGTCTCTCTTGATCCTCAACCATTGAAAATAAGGATCAAATTACTTTTCTTTTCTAGCCCTCTTACTCCATCTTATTTCAGGCTCATTATCATGATCCTTTTCTAGTTTATGTAAGTTAGAATCACTTGAACTCAGATCAACATTCGTTGGCCTAGGAATATAAGTGAATCACTTTTCATAAAAAAGAACGTCCCTAGACTCAATAACAGTATGAACTGCAATTGAGTCATTCGGTTCAATAACATAGAATCGATAGGATTTACTATGTTAAGCATATCCAATAAATATGCATCTACTCACTTGCACCTAACGTTTTTCGTTTAGGTTCTAGTAATCTCACGATTGTCCTAAAACCTCATACTCTAAGATAACTTAGTTGGGATGTTCTTTTGTGCCAAAGTTCAAATGGGGTAGTCTTATTTCTCTTGTTAGGAACTCGATTGAGAATACAACAAGCAGTTAACATAACATCACCCCAAAATTCATTACTCAACCCTGGAATAAACAACATGGAGTTAACCATTTCTTTTAGAGATATTACCCGAAATAGGACTAAAACAGTTTGAAAATTCCAAAATAGGATTGCCATGTTTTGTATTCCCAAAATAGGACTAATTACTGTCATGTTTTGGCAGTACCGAACTTCAAACATGTCAGTATTTTCTAAACATGACAGTAATTAGTCCTATTTTGGGAATAAAAAACATGTCAGTCCTATTTTGGAATTTTGAAATGGGTTTAGTCCTATTTCGGGAACTTTCCCTCTCTTTTAAGGTTATATTGTTTCTTTCAACTATGTTGTTTTGTTGCGGCGTGTTATGGGCTGTGGTTTAATGGATTATTCAAACGGATTCAAAATACTTAGGCTCATAATATTATCCTCTGTCACTTCTAAGCCTTTTTTACTTTCTTTCCGGTTTGTAACTCAACTTCCGTTTTAAAAACTTTAAATTTATCCATTGCCTCATCTTTTAAAAATAAAATATACTCCGTATATACCAATATCTTGTGCAATCATCAACAAATGTGACTAGATATTTTTTATTTCCAAAAGAAAGGAGTGCTATGGAAATGACACAAATCACTATGCAATAAAAAAAAATTATTTAGTAATTTTGTTTAACAAGCCAGTTCTACATTTTTTTATGTTCACAATAAAAGGATAAATTAAACCTACTTTAGACATGTCACTAAGTCTACGATAATTAACATGACATAATCTATTATGCCACAAAGAAGAATCACACATCATATAAACAGAATCAACAACTTTATTTACAACCCTTAGTTTCAACATGCCATTACAATAGAAACCTTGACCTTCAAATACACCACCCTTAGATAAAATAAATTTATTTGCTTCAAAGCTAAGTTCTAACCCAAAGTTATTTAGGATGCCGCCGGAGATAAAATTCTTCCGAATTTGTGGTACAAAGTACACATCATTAAGAATTAATTTCTTTCCGGAAGATAATTCCAACCCTACTTGGCCAATTCCTTGAATTTGCACAGTAGAGTCGATTCTCATGTATATGAACGACCACTCTTCCAAATCTTTTAAAGTATTAAAAGATTGTCTATCTTTACATACATGCTTTGTTGCTCCGGTGTCGATCCACAAAAATTCATCATCCTGCACAACATAAATTTTGGAAAGCATAGATACAAAAACCATGTTGTTATCAATATCATTTCTAACTATGAAAAGATTTTGACCTTGATTGTCTTGGCCATCGTTTGGACGGTAGTTGTGTTGGACCTTCTTCTTCATCACCTTCGAGCAATCCATCTTGAAATGTGGACCACCACATTCCCAACAAGAGCCTCCTTTCTTTTCTTTATGTTTCTTTTGAAACTTGGAACCCTTGGCGATTTTCTCGGGACGTTTCTCGGGACGTTTTTTATATTTCTTAGTCCCACTTGACTGTCCCTCCTCCATAACATGTATAGAGAAAATTGGAAGGTCATTCTTTTTACCATTGTCACCTTCACGCAACTTAATACATTATTCAATTTGAAGTCGGGGACCAAGTTGCTCCATTGACAAATCCTCTTTTTTTGCGTTTGAGGCTATTTTTTACTTCTTTCCAAGATGGTGATAATTTTCCGATTATAGAACCGTCCGCAGGGGCGGATCTAGCATTGGCGTTTAACGTGGGCCAAATTTAATTCAATAACACATATTGCGAAAAAATTGTCAAAATATAATACTCCTATAATAATATTACGTTTGTTCTTAAATAAATGCAACATGTTGAATTTTACACTATTCGAATGTTCTATTTTGACTACACTTCATTTTTAATGAATTAATGACTTATTTTTTAAAAACTGCTAAACTTGTCTAATTCTAAATTTTCAAGATCTTGTTTTATTTTATTTTTACTAATAGAGGATAATATATATTACTAGTCAAAGACTCAAAGTTGTGCATCAACAAATGTGAAAAAGTGGATTATTACATTTATTTAAGAATGGATGTAGTGTATATTTAATAAAACTTAGTTTCATGTGTAAATAAATATTATGAGAATGAGATTTTTTGTCAAAATTGTTGGGATAATGGGCCAGGTCCAATACTATCGACCCAATATGCCTGGGCTCGGGCGCGAACCAGGCCCAGCACACGGTCCGGCTAGATAATATGGTCCTTGGATTGATTAGTTTAACTCTGGGCCCGACCAGCCCATTGGCCTGGGATCAGGCTTCTTGTTTTAGTTGTTTAATAGGGCCAAGCCCATTAGTATTCAAGAAACCTCTTGTAAGCGCCTATAAATAGGCCGCCCCTCTTTTTGTATTGGGAAAGTCACTTTTACTGTACTGAATTGCTGCCGAATTTTCTACTCAACATATTTTCTACCAACATTGGTGCTTTCATTGAGAGCTGAGTTGTTCTCTCAGTTTTTGGTAGAATCTTTGAGGAGGAAAATGGCAGGATCATCAAGGCAAGAGCGAGTTTCCGTTCACACCGAGCATTCAGAACAACCCAATGGCCATCGTGTGAGAAGCCAGGTGGTGAGACCGATAGGAGATCTCCGGAGCCATTTGTCGGGCTCAGGGGACCTGAGGGGCTCGCTAAGCCGTAGTCATGACAGACAATCCATTCGTGATCGGATTGGAGGTCGCCGTCGTCGGGCTCCGCGCACGAACCGACTTGACGCTGGAGTGCGGGCGCTACAGGAGGCCACGCGTGCCATTGGGGCTTTGGCTCAGAATTTCCTGGGGATGATGCCGCAGAGAGCTAATCATGAAACTCCGAGGCACGCCGCCCCTGAAGACATCGAGACTTCCTCTGGGAGATATGAAGGGCGACATACTAGTTTGGACGAATCACGAAGGGAATCCTTGCCCCGGAGGGAGCATATGTCCCGACGGGTCGAGCAGCCTCGACGACCCGAAAGAGGAGGGCCCCACCGAGACTCGTCACTGGAGGGCGGGGATGACTTCTCTCATCACCCCCGTCGTCTGAGCGGTCGAACCGGTTCCATAGAAGGCCCCCGTGGTGGCCGTCGGCCTCACGCGCGTGAAAGAGTCGCAGAATCCTATGTGCGGGTCCAGCCCCGTGCTGGACGCGTGCCAGAGGAACCGGCGCCGGAAGCTGTGGAGGATCTCAGACTGAGGTTGGACGAGCTAAGGAGGAGGGTTGTTGGGGGAGAGTCATACGTGGCCGACCTCCATATCCCGGAGCCCTTCACTCATGCCATAATGGAGGCTCCGTTGCCAAGGGGCTACAAACCTTGCAATGTGGATACTTACAAGGGCACTTCAGACCCGCAACACCACATATCACGTTACCTGTCATATATGGTCATGATGGGGTACGAAGATGTCATACGATGCAGAGGATTCGCGGCTACTCTAGATGGCCCGGCTCGTGAATGGTATGACACACTGCCCGATGGGAGCATCGGGAACTTCAGGGAGTTGGCTAGGCACTTCCTCTTGAGGTTCGCCGGCTCACGAGATGTGAAGAAGAATTTCAGCCACCTGTTTAGCCTGAAGCAAGGAAAGAAAGAGGCCCTGTCCACTTTCCTGGCAAGATGGAGGGTCGAGTCGGTCAAGGTTCAGGGCCTTGACGACAGGACCGGAGTGGCAATGCTGACAAATTCTATCCGATCAGGAGAACTTTACAAGGATTTTGTTAGGAATCCACCCGCTTTATACGAGGAAGCCCTGAGGCGGGCTGACCGTCAGGCTGAGGCAGAGGACGCTGAACAGAGGAAAAGAGATGAAGAGGATGGAAAGAAAGAAGACACAAAGGACAAGGGAAGACGTGGTGACCCAGATGATGAAGATGCCGATAGGAAATCTGGCGGAAAGGGCGGCCGGTTCAAAGGTAAGAAGAATAAGAACAAGGGAAGGACGGACGTCCCGAACGGTCCGCTCCTACCTACCAAACTTCTGACACCTTTGGCTCAACCGGTCGGGACGGTCCTAGACTATGCCGAGGAGCAGGGTTTGGTTTCCTTCCCAGAGGAATGTGACGTGGTCACTGCCAAACGCAACACCGACCAGTACTGCAGGTTTCACCGAAATTTCGGGCATGATACGGACGAATGCATCGTTCTCCGCAGACAAATTGAGGCACTTATCAAACAAGGATATTTGGGCCAATTTGTAGGAAAACCGGGAAATGCCCAGAAAGGGAGGAACCTGACATGGAGGCGTTCCGATCAAGCCACCACGTCCAAGGAGAAACAACCCCTTGACCAACCTCCAAAGAAGCGCGAGCTCGGGGCTCTGTCCGAGGATGACGAGTGCGACCTAGGGGAGGGAGCCCGGAAGCATCACAGATGCTCCTACATCGTGGGCGGCCCCCAAGGAGGGGACACGTCAGGCGAAAGGAAACGATGGGCTCGATCCTTGTACGTCGGGGAAATTACCCGGGTACCTGCAGGAAAGAAGATGAGAAGAGATCCGATCTACTTCATTGATGATGACCTACCACCCATGCCACCACCGCATAGGGACGCCTTAATGATTAAGGTGGAGATCAACAATACAATCATTCATCGAGTTCTAGTAGACAATGGAAGCTCGGTGAACGTAATGTATTACGACACATTCCAAGGCCTTGGTCTGAGCGGGGCGGATCTGAGTCCGGTAAGAACACCTTTATCCGGATTTACCAGGGACTCAATCGAATCGGAAGGCAGTGTGGTGTTGCCTGTGATGGTGGGTTCAGAACCCTGTGTAGCAAAGTTGAACTTGGAGTTCATTGTCGTACGTTTAACCTGTCCGCACAAAATCATCATGGACAGACCCACAAAATCAACATGGGAAGACCCGCGTTGGAGGACTTGAGATGCATTATCTCTCAGGAGCATTTATGTATGAAGTTCCCCACCCCGAACGGGGTCGGGATAGCTCGGGGAGATCAAAGGATGGCCCGGAGTTGTTACATGAAGGCGTGCAAACAACTCGGACAAAAGGACCTCAGGGTCCACACTATCAACAGCAAAGCCATGAAGTATGAGGATGGCCAGCTCCGCGCTGAACCCACCTCCGAGGTTGAAGAAGTTCATATCGATCCCGGGCACCCGGAGCGAAAGATCAAAATCGGGTTGGGGCTCCCAGCCGGGATGAGAGAGAAGATCATCCAAGTGTTGGTCACATTCAGTGTGATCTTCGCATGGGGCCCTGAGGATATGCCGGGGTTGGACCGAAGTGTGGCCCTTCACAGGCTAGCGGTCGACCCGACGGTGAAGCCGATCCAGCAGAAGAGATGACACCTCTCGGTGGAACGAAGGGATTTCGTGAAGAAGGAGGTGGCTATGCTCTTGGCTATTAAACACATCAAGGAAGTATTATACCCAGAATGGTTGGCAAACGTGGTCCTGGCACCGAAGCCCCCGACTTGGAGAATGTGCGTCGATTACACAGACCTTAACAGAGCATGCCCGATGGACCCCTTCCCTTTACCTAACATAGACCAGCTAGTTGACGGGACAGCCGGGTGCGAACTCCTCAGCTTCATGGACGCATTCCGGGGGTATCATCAGATATCCATGCATGAAGATGATGCGGAGAAAACCTCTTTCATCACACCGGAGGGGATCTTTTGCTATCTAGTCATGGCTTTCGGCTTGAAGAACTCCGGGGCGACGTACACGAGAATGGTTGCAAAAGTGTTTCGAACAGTGCTAGGAAGGAACATGGAAGCGTATGTAGATGATATGATCGTCAAGAGCGTACGAGCGACAGACCATGCTGACGACTTAGCCGAAATTTTCGGGATCATGAGGGCAGTCCGGCTGCGCCTGAACCCAAAAAAGTGCATGTTTGCTGTCCAGGGCGGAAAATTTTTGGGGTACATGGTCACCCGTAGAGGGATAGAGCCGAACCCCGAAAAGGTGAGAGCAATCCTTGACATGGAACCTCCGAGGTCGGTGAAGGAAGTGCAGGTTCTCACTGGGCGGCTGGCATCACTTGGGCGTTTCATGTCAAAATCTGCGGAGAAGTCTCTACCTTTTTTCCGGGTTCTCAAGAAACAAAGTGGATTTGCGTGGACGGATGATTGCCAGCGGGCATTCGAGGACCTAAAGAAGTATCTTCTCTCTGAACCGTTGTTGAGCAAGCCGAGGAAAGGAGAAACACTGGTATTGTATTTGGGAGTGTCGCAGGGCGCGATCAGCTCCGTGCTGGTCCGTGAGGAAGGCGGGATTCAGAACCCCGTATACTACGTAAGTAAAACCTTACAGAATGCGGAGCTGCGGTACACCCCGCTCGAGAAGACCATCTATGCCGCTTACATCACGGCGAAGAAGTTGACTCATTACTTTCAAGCACACCCGATCAGAATCCTGTCGGATCAACCCCTGGGCGCAGCATTGAGGACCCCGGGAACGACGCGGGTCGTGAAGTGGTCGATGCTTCTCAGTCAGTACGAGGTCAAATTTCAGCCCCGATCATCCATCAAAGGGCAGGCACTTGCGGATTTCATTGTGGAATGCACGGCGAGGGAAGTTACGGAAAGACAAAGAGATAGTGAAGAACAGTGGTGGACCCTAGCGACCGATGGATCGTCCGGGACGAAAGGTTGCGGGGGCGGGATCGTCTTGATCTCGCCTGAAGGGTTTCGAGCGTACTACGCTTACCGGTACCTGTTCAAAGTGTCCAATAATGAAGTTGAGTATGAAGCCCTGTTGTCGGGGCTACGGATAGCTGCGGCCATGCGAGCGGAATGCATAACGGTGAAGTGTGATTCTCGATTAGTCATATCCCAGGTGAAGGGCGATTTCGAGGCAAAGGAAGAAAGGATGGCGAAGTACAGGGATGCTGTTCGGGAATTACTCGGATTGTTTAGGCGAGCTGAGCTGGTTTGTGTGCCGCGGAGCCAGAACGGGGATGCTGACCTCTTATCACGTTTGTCCCAAGGAGTACCCGAACACATATCCAAGATTGCACGGGTGGAAGAAATGATAACTTCAAGCATAACAGCTTCCCCTTCGGTAACCGTCCTTCCTCTACAAGAAGTAAATTGGAGCTGGGTGGACGATTTGTTACGTTACATAGATGACGGGACCTTACCCGAAAAGGAACAGGAAGCGAAGCTCGTCCAGCGACGGGCCCCGAGCTATGTCGTCCTGGACGGTAAGCTGTATAAACGGTCTTACAACGGAGCATTGTTGAAGTGTCTACGACCACACGAAGCCGAGATGATTGTCGCGGAGCTCCATGGCGGTGTTTGTTCGGCCCATCAAGGTGCATGCACCTTGGCCAGGAAAGTTGTCCTCCAAGGGTATTTCTGGCCCACAATTATGAAGGATTGTGCCGATTACGCAAGGAGGTGCGACACATGCCAAAAGTTTCAGAAGAGCCCCGGAAGGCCGGCGACGATGTACACGCCTGTTAGCACTGCTCTACCATTCACTCGATGGGGTATAGATTTGGTTGGTCCCTTACCAAATGGGTCCGGAAATAGAAGGTTTGTCATCGTGGCCGTGGATTACTTCACGAAATGGGTGGAAGCAGAGCCGCTCGCTAGCATAACACATCTGCAATGCAAAAAGTTTATATGGAAGAATATCTTTTGTCGATTTGGAGTTCCTTTGCAAATTATTTCCGATAATGGAAGGCAGTTCGATTGCGAACCATTCAAGCAATTCTGCGCCGAATGGGGCGTGGAGTCAAGCCGGGTGTCCGTTTGCTATCCCCAGGCGAACGGGCAAGTGGAGAATACCAATCGCACGATTGTAGATGGCCTCCAAAAGAAATTGGAAGCTCTCGGGACAGTGTGGGTTGAAGAGCTGAGTAACGTGTTGTGGACATTCCGAACTACCCCCAGGAAGGCGACAGGCGAAACCCCTTTCGCTCTATGCTATGGCTTTGAGGCAAGGGCCCCGTTTGAGGCGGTGATTCCCAGTCGTCGGGTGGAGGAATTCGAGCCAACCAGCAACGAGGAGAGGCTCAGAGCTGAACTCCACCTCATAGAAGAAAGAAGAGACCGGGCATTCATTAGGGCTGAGAATTACCGTAGGCAAGTGAAGGCGTACCAAGATAGCAGGGCCGTGCCACGGAGCTTTGACGTGGGAGATTACGTGCAAAGGCGGAGGAAGGCAAGCAAACCCACGGAAGGGGGGAAGCTTTCCATCAAGTGGGAAGGCCCCTATGTCGTCGAAGGCGTGATTGGACCAGGGACTTACAAATTGAAGACTACGAAGGGAAAACTCATTGAACGTGCATGGAACGCGGAGCATTTACTTAAGTTTTATCAGTAGTGATGTTTAATAATTTCCTTCCATTGCTTTAACACGGTTGCTTTAATAAAAGTTCGTTTGTTGTTCTCTATTTATTATTGAATTGACTGAGGTTCGACCTCACTTGGGAATGAACGGGCAGGGGCAAAAAAAAAAAAAAAAAAAAAAATCACGCCCTGCTCTCGGTGTTTAGTCCGTCACTGCTAGATCCTCGGAAAAGGAAATGATCAAACTATTTTCCAAGTCAAGGACTAGCTACTCGGTCAGGGCGACCGTTAGACCGGCCCTCGGGTCGAAAAGGTAAGCGAGAGGTTGCGCCCCGAGCCGCTCTCGTACATCCGTTGTCCGACGTTGCTGTCTAAACAGCCCGTCCACTCATTTGATCTAATCGACGGTACACCAACTATATGACCGACCCTGGGCTGAAGATATGCGAGAAGTCATACTCCGAGTCCTTCTCGCGAGTCCGTTGTCTGACGTTGCTAGGCTTAATAGCACGTGTACTCGTTTACTATGATCAATGGTGCGGGTCCGTTCTGGTCTGACCTTGAGGGCCTTGCCCTTATGTTTGGCTGACTTCTGTTCGACTCTCAGAAAAGGAAATCAGATTTTCTTAAGTATGAAACAAGTTGTACAAGTCAAGGTGCAGGACCGGCCTCCGGGCCGGAGGTATGCGGGGAGTCGTGCTCCGACCCCTTCTCGCACATCCGTCGTCTGACCACGGCCAAACAGCTTGCTCACCAGTTGGTCCTAGACCGATGGTGTGCGGGTCAGCCTCGCCTTACCAAGCGGGGCGCGGTCAAGGTTGGCCCAGCCGACCTTCCGTCCCTCGTGGTTTAGGTGGGGAGCCAGATCCCCGACTAGTTCCCCAAGTGGTCTCGAATAAAAAATGGTTAAATGAATGGAAAAGATGAACCATGACACGGGTGCAAAGTTGCGCAAAGAGGAAAGCTTATATGGCTAAGTGTGAGAATAAATAAAAACACAAGTGCGGAATGTAAAGCGGAATGTCCAACAAAAATGAGAATAAAGGCGACAATATAAGAGATCCATATCTACGATCTAAGGATCAGGCATGTTCTCAGGAACACCATTGAGGATAGTCTCAAAATCAAAGCCATGAACGGCATCTTCCAAGTCATCTGGAATATCCAAGTGCAAAAGGGACAAATCGTTCGCTTGCTCGTTGGCCCCGTCAGGATCTGACATGATTTCGGGCAAACCAAATTTTTCGGGATCGAAGTCGGGATAGAACTCTGCCAGCCTATTGTACAACGTGGTCTGCATGTCGTATCGGCCACACCTGAAGGACATGAGAATTTCTTTATCCCGCCAAAGTTGACCCTCCTTGGTTTTCAACCATGCTTGGACCTGCTCTGAGCGGTGAGCCTCCAGCTTCGAAGCGATGATTTTTGAAAATTCCGGGGATGTTTGAAATGCCGCAACTGCCTGACGCCCCGCATCCGTGAACGATGCTTGCAGTCGATCATACTTCGATTGTAGGAAGTCATATTTTGACTGGAGCTCGGACAGAGCAGCTGTTGCTTCGTCCGCCCGACGCTGAACGGCAACCGAGTGACGGTGAGCCTCGTCAGCCTGGTGTTGGAGCTCATCGCGACGACGACCTATTGTTTGAAGCGCGACGGCTGTGTCCATTAGCCCCTGCAGGAGACGTAGAATTAGTGAGGATTATAGTGACAATGATAATAAAAAAGGAAGAGTGAAACGTCAAATTACGGCATACCGCGCTGTAAGATTTGATAGAGCGCGCCATATCCAAAATCGATGGTAGTTTAAGTTATATCGCTCAGAAGATAACGTATTTGAGTGTATCGCTCAGAAGATATATTAAATGAACAAAATCACGTTTAAGTTACATCCTTTCAAGGGAAATGACCGGAATAAAATAACACTGAATTTCTACATTCTTTTTACGAAGATTTTATCTATTTTATTTTAGACACACGAAGTTTGTATGAGATAGTATTTTCATACACTTTTGTGATAAATATTACTACATCCGTCCCGTTAAAAGGTTACCACGGCAAAACGACAAAGTTATTTAAACAATAACTAAATAAGATAGTTCGAGTATATTTTGAGAAATAATTTTAATAGGTATATAATATAGAAATTGCTCTAAATAGAAGCAAAACGTTTTGAAATTCCAAAACAGGAGTATCATATTTTTTATTTCCTGAATAGAAGTAATCTGCAAAGTGTGGAAAAAATGCCATGTTTTAAAGCCTAGTAATGCCAAACTTGGTATAAATTTACTCCTATTCAAGGAATAAAAAACATGATAGTCCTATTTTGGAATTTCAAAATTTCTTTACTCCTATTTAGAGAATTCTCTCTATATAATATAATGAAGTTATTGTTGATATATGTGATGTTATAAATGTATTATTTTTAATATTTAATGATGAATTTGTCATTTAAGGTTGTTAATTATTTCCTAAAATGAAAATACGAAACTTTATATGGGACGTCTAAAAAGGAAAGTGAAAGTCTTTCTACGGGATAGAGGGAGTAACTGTTTGGTGACTTTTGTCATGTTGCCTTGAAAGACTTAGGGACATGTGAGAACTTCAAAAATCATTTAAAACCCCACAAACGAGCCCTTAGCTAGGTTTATATTATTACATTTCAATAAAAGAGAAATGTGGAAATCCAATTAACATTTAAACATTGAAATGTTTGGTTATATATGGAATAATATCAACTTTACTTACTTTCAAATTATTGCATATGTCAAACCTATTCATGTCACTCCCAAACATTTTAAACTTGTTTTTAGAATCAAAGATACAAATTGTACCGCTCCATTTAATGTGGAAACATTATATTTAAATAAGCATTACATTCTATGTCATTGAATATATTACACAATTCAATGTCCAACTAAACAGACACTATAATATATGTATGTGGCCTTAATTTTTTAGACTATTCCTATTCTTCCTTGATACATATTACCAATCCTATTCTTATTCACTACTTTCTGAATGGTGTAACATTAAAACCTAAAATATTAAATATCATCTTATGCCTTACCACATTCTATTTGCAATCCCAACTTAAACATTACTGAAATACACATGTATGCATGCATGAAACATTATAAAGTTCAAAGCAAGAATAAGTTGGGCATATTACATTCGCGCAATGCGCGATTAACATTCTAGTATAAATATATACTTCTGGATAATTATTTATAATTTTTTGTTATATTTTTTTTACATATTAGCCCGCGGGCCAACCTTTTTAACCCACGGGTTAGGTGGGTTAGGTTAGGGTTGTAGAAATTATGGCCCATCATTAAATGTGTTGGCCCGACCCAACCCACATAGACCATAACCCGTCACGGGTCGGGTCGGGTCGGGTTGACCCGTTTGACAGCTCTAACAGTCGGATGGTTTAAGATGTTTTTACTTGGACTGTAATTTGCTGGTCTGGTCTGGTCTAGTCTGTATTGGTCTGGTCTGGTCTGGTCTGTTTTGGTTTGGTCTGGTCTGGTCTGAAATATCATTTTTTATATTTTTTGCATACGGATTTTATTTTTTATATATATTATAATCCATAAATAATTATATTTTATTCATTTATAATTAAAAATAATAATAGTAATAATAGTAATAATACAACTAATAATAACAATACCGATGACGATGATGATGATGATGATGATGACGACGAAGACGACGGCGACGATGATGATACTACCTCCGTATGTAATTAGATGACCCATTTGCTTTTCACGGAGTTTAAGATAATTATTGTAGTTTTTATAAAAAGTAAGAGGTTTTTGGTACTGTAGCGGTACTGTAGTGGTACTGTAGCTATTTTTTGAGTGAGATTCTTCCTAAAAAAGGAAATGAGACAATTAATTTGATACACCAGAAAAGGAAAGTGTGACAAGTAAATAGATACGGAGGGAGTAATTAAATATGGTATGGTCTGAAATTTTATTTTTTATATATATTGTAATTCATAAATAATTATATTTTATTCATTTATAATTAAAAATAATAATAGTAGTAATAGTAATAATTCTAATACTAATAATAATAACAATAACAATGATAATGATGATGATGATGCTGCTGCTGATGATTATGATGACGACGACGACGACGACGACGATGATGATGATGATGATAATGATAATAATAAAATATGCTCTGGCCTGGTCTAGTCTGGTCTGGTTTAGTCTAATCTGGTCTGGTCTGGTATGTTTTGGTCTGGTCTGGTCTGATCTGGTCTGGTCTGGTCTGGGACGAATTACAGTCCAAGTAGAAACAACTTTAGAGAGTTTAAAAAGCATCATTGACATTTTTTTGACTTAAAGCATCATTGACATTAATAATTTATACTCCCTCCGTCCCGCAATGAACTTCCCACTTTCCTTTTTTGGATGTCCCAGAAACAAGTTCTCATTTCCTTAAATGACAAGTTAATCTACATCAAAACAGTGTCAAACAATGCAAAACAATTTCAAACAGCGTCGAAACAGTGCAAAATAGTGCCAAAAAGTGTCGAAACAATATCAAAACTGTAAAATTTACCCTATGGTAAGTTTATTTTCTTAAAATGTGTGTAGGTGAAACTGTGAAGTTCATTGTGGGTTGGAAGGAGTATACAAATATTTACGGAGTCGAAGCCTATGTGCACAGAATTGGCCCAAAATCAAATTAGATGGGCCTCTCCACAGAAGCCCGGCTAGAATATATCCAAACCCTAACCTTCTTGCATCAAGATCCTATATTATTTGTCATTGTCGAAATTTCTCCATAACTTGTTCCCAATCTACATACGCTAAATTTCTACATTTATTCTGCTTGTTTGAAGAATATGATATTAGTCTGGCATTCCATGTTTCTGTTTCTGTTCGATATCAAAAAGATTGAATAACATCTACTCAAATATTGTTTTTTTGTGTGTACTTGGATAGGCAAGTGATGATCAGTTTTATCCTACACTCTGAAATTTGATGTAGATCAATAACTCCGCTTATTATCTGATGCCTTTTATCTGAACCCAGTTTTATGGATTCAAGTTTTTCGAGGATTATATTGTGATATTTATATTCTTCTTCTGGGTTTTGAAATTATGGTCTGTGATGAGAAAAAGCAGACGGGCGGTCAGAGATTGATGCCGTGCTGAAATGTCTGTATTCTTTCCTACCTGGAAATTCTCTGAGATTTTCCCTTTAACATTCAATTGACTTTAATTTTCAGTTTTTGACATTTGAGTTCTATCCTTTCCAGTTTCTACCTCCGGATGATGAACTCTCCAAACAATGTCTTGACGACAAATTATTTCGCTGATGAATAATAATTTCTCCAAATAATAGGATCAATGTTCATTCAAATCGTAAATATTTCTATGAGATTATGATTATATATTATACGGAGTATCATATACGTATATTAGATTCTTGGCATATCAGACATTTTGTAATCATGTTTGTAACATATTTAAGTGATTAACTTATTTTTATGTACTGATATTGAATTCATTTTTTTTTTCAAGTATGGGTTTATACCTATTCTTAAACCTAGCTGTTCATTTTCTCAAATCCGAGTATTGTTTGAATCCATTATAAATTTTATACGGCTGTTTATTTAGTCTGATTTCTATTTACAATGACTTTATGTGTCATTATCATTTTACATGTTATCGAGCCGTCATAAAAATACACACTAACGCAATCTTTGGGAAATTAGAGCGATGTTATCTGATTTCTAAGTAGGTTTATCAGAATTTACCTGAAATAAAGACTGATAAAGATCCTCTCTTTGGCATGACTACTGATAAAATTAATATTGATAAAACTAAGGGGGGTCCCCAATATCGATTTTTAAATGTTAATGGAATTTGTAATTCTATCAAGTTTGTGTGTTCTCAATATGAATTTTAATGGATTTGTATAGAATCTATGGAAATATGGGTGTTCTTGAACATTCTATGAATTTCAATTATCATTTGTTTGGATGGATAGAAAACATTCTATGAGTTCTATATAGAATTATACATTTTAATTGATTCTCATGGAATTATACATAGAAAACATTCTATGAGAAATCTTAGTCATACCCGTCTGATTTCAAAATCCATGTAAGAGATTGAATAATTCAATCTCTTAGGGATGGACCGGTTCGGGCCGGGCCTCGGTTCATGAAGGGGAGGCCCGGAACCGGTCTAGGTAACCCATAGGTCTGAGCTGGGCTGGGCCTCGGTTCATGAAGGGGAGGCCCGGAACCGGCCGGTCTGGGCTGGGCCTCGGTTCTAATTTTTTTATTTTGGCTTTTCCTAGTTAACCCCAACCCTCTCCCTCACCCCCAAATCAACCCTAGGCACCTCAAATGGCCCAAAATACTCAACCCAAAGACTTAAAAAAAATTAAAAAAAAAAAATGGCCTGGCCCGGTCCTGAACCGGCTGGGCCGGTTCACCTTTTGAAGGACCTGAGCTCAAACCGTCATCCCACCAGGCTGGATGGCCCGAACCGGCCAACCAACCGGTTCACCGGGCCGGTCCGGGCCTGCACAGTAGCGGGCTGGTTCGGTCTCGGACCGGTTGGCTTGGTCCGAGTCCATCCCTAGATCGAACTAGCAGGTACGTTCAAGTAGAAGTAGGATGGGAGAAGGTAGTGAGATAAGAAGTTAAAAATTCATTGAAATCCAAATAATTCCACTGTAGAAATCCATAGGAGTTTAGGACAATCTCATATAATCTTTAGAATTACATAAAGTGCAGTTTTTAAAAATCCATCAAAATCGTTAATTGGACACACCAGTAATTTTTATATTGTTTGTTGAATCAATATTTTATAACAAAAAGATAAAACTTTATTAACCACATTCCAAAGTTTTTAGAATATACTCAAAAGGATCACATTTATAGCATTTTGGACAATTGAGGGGTCACAATTACAATCTCATAAATACAAGTATGAGATTTTAATTTCGTGGATAACTGAAGGATCATATATGTGATTTTCTAGAACCTTAATATCCAACAAATTCTTCCATCCTTTCCATCTACTTGGAACTCACCCATTAGTAACCGGTAGCTACTTTTAACAGAATACAGTCCATTAGTTTCTCCTTTCCACCAATATCTATCCTTCCTGTCCTGTGCACTGATCGGAATACTAAGAATCAATTTTCCATCCTCCTCATTAAACAGAGAGCAGCTCATGTCCACATTTCACTTCTTCCCTGTAATATCACGAGGTGCTGCTACATTCATGTCTCTCACACCCTTGGGGCGAATGGAAGAAATTTTGCCTGATCCTTGCCCTGGTAGTCATGCATCCGCTCATACCTGTACATCGAAACCGTTCCCAACACGCCTTTGAGTATTATTTTTTAGCAGCACTTGAGTATTATTATCCAATTTTCAATTAAAAAAATTTGTATTAGGAAAGTGCCTTGAGAACTCGACTCATGAGACAGCTCTCATTTGTGATTAACCGCCGGCCCGTCCAGCTTCTCCATCTCAACCCTTTTTTATCTAACTTGGATTCCCTCCACCAGAATCTGTTCATTAATTTTTCTATATCATCACAAAGTTATTTTGGTAATAAAAAAACATTCATAGCATAGCTTGGCATCACTTGAACAACATTTTTCAATAACACCGCTCTGCCAGCTCTAGATAAATATCTAGTATTCCAACTTTTAATTCTAGAGTGTATTCGGTCCCGCAGATAACCGAGAATGGCCGTTTTATTTTTTCCAAACAATGCCGACAGTCCCAGATACTTCGATTGACCTCCCTCTCTAGGATTACCCAAAATCCGGCAACACATTTGTTTATCTGGTTCACTCACATTCAAGCTGAACGACATAGAGGACTTGGAATAATTTACTACCTGGCCCGATAGTTTCTCATATCCGTGTAAAATGTCTCGAACCACACTACATTCACTCCTCGTAGCTTTAAAAAATAAAAAGCTATCATCTGCAAATAAAAGGTGTGATATTTTTGGTGCCCCCACAAACTGCAACCCCATGTAAATCCATTCACTTTCGGCTCTTCTTAGCAACACGCTTAAGCCCTCAGCCTAGACCTGTATAAAAACGGGGTCGGGCTCGGGCCAGGTTTTTTATAAATTTTCTGTCCATCATGTGTGGGCGGGCCCGGCCCGGCCCGCAAAAACGGGCCTAACCCTATGTCCATACCCGCCCATAAGAGCGGGCCGGGTAGTCTACCGGGCCGCCTGGCCCGGGAATACTTTAATTTTTTCAAAATTATATGATTTTTTAAAAACTTTAAAAATAATATTACAACATTTAGAAAATAATTAATACGCTTATAATGTTTCTATGTCTTTCACCACATACAAAAAAATACTTACACAAAAATAATAATGAGAACTATATCTAAAATTTAAAATTTAAGCACAAAGTATTATCTTTAAGTACAAAAATAGATATTATATTGGTTGGGCTAGTTGTTAAGAACTAAAAATTTAAATTTAAACATAATAAACTATAAATATATATAAAGAAAATTTAGTAAATATAAATATACATGTGTATATGCAAATAAATAAATAAATTAGTATATATAAATATATATATATATATATTTATATCTACTAAATGTAGCGGGCCGGGCTTATCGGCCCGAACGGGCCTACACCCTAACCCAAGCCTGCCCATATTTTATTGCGAGCCGGGCTCGGGCTGGCCCGGTGGGTAAATATATATGCTCAAGCCCGCCCATTTGTGCGGGCGGGTTGGGCGGGCCGGACGGGCCGGCCCGGTTTTGTCCAGTTCTACCTCAGCCACAAGAATAAATAAATAAATAAGGTGATAGAGGGTCACCTTGACGAAGCCCTCTTCTTGGTTCAATCGGTCCAATGAACTCATTATCAAATTGGACATAATAATTAATTGTATCCATGCAGGCCATGATTAAATCAATCCATAAACTTTAGAAAATCCCAACTTACCGAGTCATAAGCTTTCCTCATATCCAGCTTAAGAGCCACAAAGCCTTCTTTACCATACTGTTTCCTTTTCAGATAGTGCTGAGTCTCAAAAGACACTATAATATTATCCACAATCAATCTCCCCGGAATAAAGGCACTTTGATTCTCTCCAATCAACTGACCCAAAAAACTTTTCATTCTATTAGCAAACACCTTAGAGAAAATTTTATAGACTACATTACAAAGTGCTATCGGTCTCCACTCGCCCAAATTATCTGGATTATCCTTTTGAAATAATTACATAAATATGACTAAAATAAAGATGATTTACAAAAATATGACTAATGACTAGAGTAGTAATGAAATCATAGTAATTCATGTTCAAGTTTTGAGGTTAAGTTACTACAACACCACATTGTAGTAATGAATAGTCATATTTATGTAAATATGACTTATTTTAGTATTATTCTTGTAAAAAACCCTATCCTTTTTTGGAATTAAAACAATATTAGTAATATTTAATTCCTTAGGGACAACGCCAGAGTAAAAAATACCTGAACATAACGAGTCACATCCGGCCCCACCACATCCTAGAATTTCTGGAAAAACACCGGGTTCATCCCATCTGAGCCAAGAGCCTTCTTAGGATGCATATCAAATATCGTCGATTTAACCTCTTCCAGGCTGATGGGTCTCAGCAAACGCTCGTTCTGGTCACCTGAAACTTGAGGAAAAGTCCCACCGTTCCAGTCCTGCGTTGAGCACGTTCCAGCATCAAATAAATTAGAGAAATACTCTCTAATAATTCCTCCGAGCTGACCTCTATCCGTAATCCACGAACCGTCCTCCTGTCCGAGACCAACCAATTTGTTCTTTTTCCGCCTCTGCTTAACCGCATTATGAAAAAGCGGGAATTAATATCCCCTTCTTTCAGCCAGAATTCTTTAGCTCTCTGCCTCCATGGCTCCAATATTGGTTTTCTTTCTCCATTAGTGAGCATAAAATAACCCCTGTTCTCACAAATTCCGTCAGGCTAGCAGCGTCATCCCGCCCTCTCAACCAACCTAATCTTTTCTTATAATCAAGGATTTGATGCCGAAACCCTTTAGTACGACACTGGTCCCATCTCAGTAATTCTTTCCACAAAAAAGAATTCTCTCGTTGACCGGCATATTATGCCAACCCGCACCCCAGCTATTAAGTACAATCGATCTACATTCTTCCTCCTTCAGCCAATTATTTTCAAATTTAAACCTTCTTGGAGACCTACCACGTAAGGAGGGTTTAATTTTTATCCATAAGGCCATATGATCACTTACTGGTGCCTCAATAGACGAAGCTCGCGCTTCCATAAATTTACTCCACCAATTATCATTGACCAAAATTCGATCCAGTTTCTCCTGCACCCAGTATGGTGTGCCCTTTCCCCGCTCCCAAGTCCACTGGTATCCATCAAACGGGAAATCACGTAAACCACATGATAATATAGCTTCATGAAATCCCCGCATCCTCCACGGAGGGTGAGAAATTATTCCTTTTTTCTCTGACTCATACAGGATGTCATTGAAATCTCCAATTACCATCCATGGAATTAAGGAATTGTCTGACAAACTCCGTAGCATCTCCCATGCTGCTCGTCTTCTACAATTCTCCAGATATGCATAATAGCACGTGAGCCGCCAGACATCATCCTCGGCTAAAAATTTAACTTCAGAGTCGATTATATTAGAGATTGGGGTGATTACCTTGACCTGCATCTCATCATCCTAACCATCGATTGTTACATTTTGTCCAAGAGATTAGACAAAAAATAGATTATGTTTCTGGATTAGTCCTTCCCCAACGTTTCTTGATTAGTCCTTTCTCGAGTTTAATGCACTAAACCTCCTTGTGATATAAAAATTTAGCACATTAGTCTCCTGTGTTTTGAAAAATGTGTCAAATCTCCTCGTGTTTAAAATTAATCGTGCACATAACCCCTTTTATGAATAAATTTAACGATTTGCAAATTACTTTTCCAAATATTCTAATCGAATATGCAAGTAAATATGTCAAAAAATCTTTAAATCATACAAAATGTTAATCATTTTTCTTTTATTTGATAATTGAATTTGTTCATAAAACAGATTTTACACATAATTAATTAAAACACAAATGGGTTTGACGTACTCCCTCCATCCCTAATAACTTTGCCAAGTTTGACCGACACGGGGATTAATAAAGTAAAAACTGTGTGGTTGAGGTTTGTGTAGAGGAGAGAGAATTAACTGAAACCACAAATTCTTTACTTAAAAGGGAAAATGACAAAGTTAATAGGACATCAAAAAAAGGAAAGTTGGCAAAGTTATAAAGGACGGAGGGAGTATTTTTTAAATCATAGAGGGCTAATGCGCCGAATTTTCATATCACATTGGGGGTTTGGTGCATTATATCCGTCATAGAAAAGATTTTCCGCACAATGGTTTGGTGCCCACTTAAATGTGTTGCCTCATTTATGGTCACACCTGATTACGTAAATATGTTTGGTGAAAATGTTGACTGATAAACCTGATAAACCGAAAAACAAGATCACCAAACATGTTCTTAATTTGTTATTTTGGAAGAGAAAATATAGCACAGAAAGCCTACGATTGGACTCATTGGAGTAACCGAGCAAACCTTTTTAATTTTTGTATACTATTGGAGCAGCGAACACACCAGGTAACCGAGCAAACCTTTTTAATTTTTGTATACTATGTGCACCAGTTAGCGAATCAGGCGGTCCATATTCTTGCTAGGCAAGCATGTTATGGGTCTCCGTATAATCGATGCCTTCCTCCTTATGATTGCCAAACAGAAAAAGCCATGCTTTAAGGCGCTCCACCGAACCATCGGAATTATATTTAATTTTATAGACCCATTTGCACCCGAGTGCCATTTTACCCGGGGGCAGCCGTTGCATGTCCCAGGTGTGATTATCCTCGAGAGCTTTGATTTCAGATTGCATGGCATTACGCCACCCAGAATCACTCATAGCTTCCCTAAATGAACGAGGCTCCATTCCTGCAGTAATAGCACAAAGAAACGCGCGGTGGCGTGCAGAAAACTTATCACAAGTGACAAAATGAGCTATGGGATAGGACGTACCTGAGGAACTGAGAGGGCCTGGTGGTGACGGAGATGGGCTCATATTCTTCACGTGGTGTGTCACAAAATCTCGAAGCAAGACTGACGTGCGCTTCTCACGTATGCCGCGGCCAAGAGGGATGTTACCCTCGGTGACCTGCCTGGTGCCAGCCGAATGAGAAGCAACCTCAGCATTGGCAGAGGCAGTGTCCGACACCTCCGTGGAACTAGTAGGTGGGGTTGGAGTGAACACATCATCAAGCAAAGGAGCCGTAGGAACCACAACCGATTCATCTGCACCATGCCCGACCTCAGAAAAAGGAAACTCACTTTCATGAAATTGTACATCCCGAGAAACAAAGATATCGCCAGTAGCAAAATCATACATTTTCCAGCCCTTTTTCCCATGAGGATATCCAATAAAGACACATTTTCTACTACGAGGGGCAAATTTATCACTCTTGGACCTATGATCATAAGCAAAACACAAGCAACCAAACACCTTTAAAAGCGAATAATTCGGAGCATGACCCGTCAACATCTCATATGGTTTCTTCCCTTCAAGCAAACCTGATGGCGTACGATTAATAACATGGACTGCCGTTAATACACATTCACCCCACAAATAAATTGGAATATTAGCCTGAAACATGAGAGCGCGCGCCACATTTAAAATGTGTCGATGTTTGCGCTCTACCCTCCCATTTTGCTGGGGTGTGTGCACACATGAGGTCTGGAAAATAATGCCATTAGTCTCAAAATAAGTCATCAAACACCTGAATTCAGTTCCATTATCGCTACACACTATTTTGATAGACCGAGTAAATTGTTTCTCAATCATTGCCATAGGGCTGGGACTTGGAACCGTAAAACCGGGAAAACCAATCCCGGTTCCTATAATTTTGGACTTCAGCTTTTTTCGGTTCGGTTCCTATAGTATTTCATTGGTTCGGTTCCAGTTCGATTCCAGTTCGGTTCCGGTTGCTAGCTAGGAACCGAACTTCTTATACATTGCATGAGTAATCTTCATTTGAGGTGCTTCTGGGTGGAATTTTTTGATGAAATTTTGTGAGATTGTTTTTCATAAAATAGTGATTATGTTCAACAAATTTTAGCTTAAAATAAAACCGGGAAGTCAGTTAAATAAATCATTGAACTAAAATTTAACTCACAAAATTTGAGCTAAAATTTGGTATATATAATCTACATTTCATGTAGAACATGCTCACAAAATTTTATCAAAAATTTTTACACGGAAGCACATCAAATGGAGGTGGCCAGATGGCGTTCCGGGCAGAAAATGTTTGTCAAAAAAAATTGTTTTGCATAATATACCTTATATATTGTGGATCAGGCCAATCCGAGTAGTTGTTATTTTAATACTTTAGTCCTTAGTCCACTTTTATATTTATTGTTTTTTTTGTAATTGTATTTGTTATTGGAGTTAACCTCAAAAAGGAATTAATATTCTATTGATTACGTTGTTTATTACTACGTACTTTTTACTTATTGTGCATTCCTAGTACAAGAATATCATTTTGGGGTTGAACTACCTGCTATTGGATGTGTACTTTGGAGCTATCGAACCTTTTTGCTTGGCGGTTGATGCCTATTTTAAACTGAGATTTTTGTTAAGTTTAAATTTAATGTTGCACTTGCATTTCTTTTATATTTGAAAATTGAGATCATTCATGTATAATGTAATGGTCATAATTTCATGATTTAAAATTTGAATTTTTTTATGTAACTGAAGGTAAAATGTGTTCATTTTAGGAGGATAATAAATTTTTATAAGGAACCGAAAAAATGTAAGAACCGAACCGAATTTAACTAGAACCGAACCGAATTTAACAACTACATTTTAAACTAGAACCGAACCGAATTTAACGTCTACGATTTTTATACGGTTCCATCGAATTTTAATAAGAACCGAACCAATCCGAGGCCTACATTGCCACAAAAGAAAGGAAGCTGTGATAGACTTCCTTTTTATCACGAAGCAAGTAAACCCAGACGGCACGTGAAAAATCATCAACTGGAGTTAAAAAATAAACGACATCACACGTGGAAGGAGTTTTGTAAGGTCCCCATAAATCACAATGAATTCAGTCCAAAATATCACTAGATTTATTTTCACCACTAGGAAAAGAATCATGAACATGTTTGGCTTGTGAACACACCTCACAAACTTTATTCAGTTTTTAGCCGAAGTACTAGCACTAATAGCAGGAAGTAATTTAATGACACGATCTGAAGGATGACCCAATCGACGATGCCACAATTCAAACTCTGTCAAAGCCTTCACAGTAACGGCCTGCACTGTAGAAGTTCCACGAAAATAGAAGAGCCCCTCTCGTCGTTCACCAACTCCAATCAGGTTCCTCGAGGGTAGGTCCTCTATAACACAAATTGTGTTAGTGAAAGTAACAACACATTTTAATTGACCAGTCAACTGCGAAACAGAGATAAGATAACAACGCAGTCCCGATACATATAATACATGATCAAGAATAAAATGTTTGGAAATGGGCACACACCCTTCCAAATTAGCCACTACATGCCGTCCGTCTGATAGACCAACCGTGCATTCCCGAATGGGAGTAGCCTCGGTTAATCTAGTAAATTCACCGGTGACGTGATGTGTTGCCCCGGTGTCAAGTATCCAGTCCAAGAAAATATTCTTACCCATCATACGTTCATTGGAACTAGTTTCAGGACTAAGAATATTCAAAATAGCCTGCACATGTTCCTTGTTCAAGCCCCGCATCCCCGCTGCATCAGTATTGGAACCACTGCTGCCCACGTCGGTTGGAGCCAAGATAGGGGCCACAGCATGAACACGAGCCCCCCTTCATGTGCAGGTGCTCCCGGAATGCCCTTGTTCCTATTTCGGTCTTCCCACCACTCGGGATAACAATGAAGTTTGAAACAATTTCCCACTTCATGGTCACGTTGCTTGCAATGAGTACACAATAGCCTGGCTTTCTCTTGCTTATCTGCTCGTCCCTTAGGTGGCTCAACCTTCAGTGCTAAAGTATGGTTGTTTGCTGCCACACCTTTCCCACGAGCCATTGCCCGAGACCGCTCCTCTCGGAGAAAACTCTGGTGCGTGCAATTCACGTCCGGTAACGGATTTTGGGACAACAAGTTAGACCGCACCGTCCCGTAAGCCTCGTCATCAATGCCAATCAAAAATTGGTGCAATTGTTCCTCTTCCCTATCGACGACAAATTTTCCCACCACGTTGCAAGTGCATAATCCGCACGCACACACGTGAAGTGGTTTAAGGCGATACAGTTCATCATAAGACGCCATCAGTTGGGTGTAGTATTCATCAACGGACATCGTTTTGGACTGCCTACAGTCGCTAATCGAGGCCTTGAGCTGTTGTAATCGTGGTCCATTGGGTTCACTAAACCTCATTTCAAGGTACTTCCACAAGGATTTGGCTTCATCGTGGAACGAAATTGAAATTACGATGGTTGAATCCATGCTACGCAGCAACCAAGACACAACCATAGAATTAACAGTCTCCCAATCCAAGAGCTTCGCTGCATCAGTCGGTTTCGGAATAGTGCCATCGACGAATCCGAATTTCCGACGTGCTTTCAACGAAAGGGTAATTGCTCTTGACCAGTTTACATAATTCTCTCCTTTTAGAATGATATGGGTGATAAGATTACCCGGTTGATCCCCTGAACCTAGGTAATATGGTGAGTTTGGCTCAAGTCGCGCAGAAGCTTCGTCTCCCATGGCTGACCAAGTTCTTCACGCTGGTGATACTTCGGTCGATGAGGAAGACGATGATGCGGTAGAGTAGTACGCGACAATACTACAGAGGCTTTGATACCATATTAAATTAATTATTCAAATGATTTGGAAATTAATCCCATGCTTCTCATTGATAAGAATAAGTGTATATATACAGTTTATGTTAGCCCTAGGTCACACTGCCCATGCACATTAAATTAGAGGCTAATTAGCTAACTACAAGATTAAATTAGAGGCTAATTAGCTAACTACAAGATTAATTAAATAATTACAAGCCCATAATTGGTCTGACAAGGGGCGTCGACGATGGGGCCAGAGCTGAAAGGAGAAGCCACAGCGCTAGGGGTTCTTCATTAGAAGCTCTCCGGCGGAGTTACAGCGCTGCGGTGCCGGCTATCTATCTACATGCCCTAGGTAGCCGGTGGAGGAGGGGCCAACTAGACGACGATGCCGCACTCTGTTCCTTCTTCGTAGTTTTTAAATGACTTGGATATCCAGTTTTAAACGTGAGGGTATATTTGTCCATCCAGCTAACAATTAGTCCTATACGCGAGTTAACAAACTTCAAGTCCTATTTACTTTCCCAACACTTGTTCTCGTCCTATTAAAATTGTCTACGTACACAGATAATTTGTTGCAAGTTATACACCCAAATGTACAATAATTGTACAAGATCGAGTCTTGTGTATAAATAGAAGGGCCCAACTTTTACTCTTTACAAACTCTTGAAACACTATTTCACTTCAAGGCTTCAAGCTATGTAGATGGCCAGTCACACTATACATACTTCATACATAAATTATGCACTTATATATATTATTCAAGGCAAAAACTTATTGGCTGTGGAGATATAGATATATGGGGACCGGCAGGTAGGGCAAGTGTGTGTTTTTAAGAGCCAAGGGTCAATGCAATGGGCATGAAAGACATGGCTGCAACCTGCTGGGAAACTTCTGCACAACTCTGCTTCCCGGAGACTATCCAGGCAAATAGCACACCACATTATTGATAATGGTGAGCTTTCTTCTTCCCCTGCTCCATAATAGAAGCAGTCCATCTCTTGCAGCTCTTCATACGATAATCCCGAAAATCTTTCAGCCGGAAAGGGAGGTTCCTCATCACCGTTTTCACCGATATGGTCGAGAATAAGGTAGCAGATGACCAGATACGCAACCATGAGTGATCCAAGAGCAAGAATGGACAGAATGGTGGGTAGTTTTTCTACTCCATAAATGGCCATCATCATGCATATATATATATATATATATATATATATATATATATATATGTGTGTGAATGCTTATGGCCGTTGGTTATTGCTTCTCAAGGTATAGTAGCTGGCTAGGCAGTGTTCAGTTGAATGTATATATGTGTAGAATAATGGATGGAGAAGATAATATATGACGAGTTCATGGATCGGATGAGGTGCAGTTAAGTTAAGAGACCAATCCGTACAGCCTGTCCCCTCAAGCTGCCACCGGCCATTAATGCTATGCAGTGGATTTTATGCTGCTACTTCCATGAAATTAAGTACTCCGTATTCTTTAAATTATCAGTGTCAAGTTGGGAGTGCATTTTTTATTAGTACGGAGTATTATATATTGAGTATTGAATGTTGAAAATTTAAATAATACGAGTATATCTTTAAAATATTTTGTATTAAAAATATTAGTGATCTTGTTTTCTACAGATCAATCTCCATCAAGTAGGTAAGTTTTGTTTTTGGGCATTGATTTGTGTAATAATTAAAATAAATAAGGTTAGAATTACTTTTCTAGCTGGATTAGTTGAAGTTACAGGAGAAGACCAATAAAAAGATATAGTTGATCAAAGTTTTGAAAATAACAAAGTTTTTTGGGACGGAAGCGAAGTATTTTCAAACGAAGTGAGTATAATTTTTAATAATTCAGCAGAATCAGTCAATCCAGTCATTTATAAATCATAGATTTAAGCAGAAACAGTCGATTCAGCCAATTTTAATTTTAACCAACGGGTTAAGAATGTTTGAAATTAAAATAATACTCTTGTATTTCAATATTGATATGCTATACTCCGTAATTGGTATGAATGAATACAGAAACGTTGATAAAAAATGTAGTTATATGTACACAAATTAAAAAATGTACAAAAGTATATATTTTTAATGAAAAATTTCTCCTTTGACCCTACGTAAAACTTTTAATTACATAGTTTAATAGCTTATTACTTTTCATACAAACTATTAAGAAATTGCCCAAAATGAGACTAAAAGATGGACTAAATTCCTAAATGGGATTATAAGTTTTTTATTCTCTAAATAGGACTCCAGATTACAATTTTACCCTTCCTCTTATTAAACTCAACTTCTCTCTCTATTCTGCGATTTCTTCTGCCCGAGGCCCCCACCTCTTGCGTTTCTCCCATCGGCACCATCGCTCTGCAAATCCAAGCTTCCCATCGACGAAATCAATAACGGCTCTCCCAATTGAAGCCGTTGCAAGTTCCTCCAACGATTACATGTATCCTCCTCCTCCTCCTCCTCCTCTTCTTCTTCTAATTCTCTTCAAATTTCTGGTCCTCTGTTCTCTTCTTCTTTGATTTTTTTGGATTTGAATTTTATATATTAATTTGGATTTTTTGGATTTGAATTATATTTATTCAACAAAATGCCACTTTTATAATCGGAGAATGTCAAAATTATTGGTTATTTGAACAACTGCCATGTTTGTGGCAGTATATTTATCAGGATGACAATATGAAAATGTCATATGTCCATAAGAAAATGTCATTCTTATGACATTTTATGGCATTTTTATTTCTTATCTGATAATGACATAACTACTGAGAATTTCATGTTTTTATATGAAACTTCCATATTATGGCATTTTCGGAAATAATATTGCTAAAATTGACAACATTTGGCGATCCAGTCAAAAAACATGTCATTAAAATATTGAGTAATAAAAACCCAAATCCAAATATTTTTTATCACGATCATTCGTTGAATTATCGTTTTATCCCAAGTTTTCATATCCAAAATAGTATTTTGATTTATAATTTGAAATAGTAAATGAATTAACAATAAACAAAAATTGAAAAATGAAGAAACAAGGATCTGGTAGAAGAAGATGAGAAGAAGAGGAAGAAGATCGAAGAAGAAAGAGGAAAAAAGAAGGAGAAGGAAGAAGAAGGGAAAGAGGAAGAAGAGATTACCCGGTGCGCTACTATGGACCAGATGTATGCGCCGATGCTAGTCTGCCGCTTATGTACTGAGATCGATAATCATTAAGGATACTTTTGTCCAATAAGATAATTTGTAGTCCTAATTTTGCATTTTAAACATAGGAGTCCTACTTTTGCATGTATTAGGAGAATTCTCTCTATATTGTTTCCTGATAATTATTTGTCTGTTAAACCAAGTAAGAAATACGAGTCTAAAGCCTTCTAGATAAGAATATTTGAATTGCTTCATTGCCTTGTTCTACTCTCTTTTTGAAAAGTAGCTTCAATAATGTGTTTCCGTCTGGATTAATGTATACTCCGTAAAAGAGTACGTAGATTGAAGTTTTGGTTATTCCAATGTACAAGTATAAACGAGTCGGCCGCTGGAATTTTGTCTGGACCCGGTTGGCCACCCCTCCACCTCCACCCCTAATGCTGTGGATGTAGCATTGATCCATCTAGATTTTCAAAGGCTCCGTGTTAATCCACTATAAAATGTTGCTAGAAGTACGTTATTCTAGCAACATTATGGTTTAACATTCTCAATTTAATAACTTATACTCGGTACTATAATTAATGACAATAGAAATGTTAAGTTGACAATAAGCGGTTCAACTCAGTTAATCGTCGACTTACTTTTCCTTATGAGTGGTCCCATGTTCAATATTCAGTAGAGTGAGTTTGATCTCAATTTAGCACACACCTCCCAATCCCCTCCCTGACCCCTCAAAGTAAAAAATGTTACACCAAATTTTCATATCACCGGGGGTTTGGTGCGTTATACCCAAAGTAAATCAAACCGTGAAAAACACAAAATTGAATGCCAAAGAACAACATTGAATCGTTGTTACTAAACCGAATAATCCAAGTATCCAACTGATAAAATCATGAAATTATACAAACTCATCATTGACCATTAATTTTAATATCGTTGACAATTCTTGATTTTCTAGTTCTAGAAAATTAATATTTCGTGTTATATTTATTACCAAGTATCTATTTCAGATGTTAAGTTGTTATATTAATTCAATGTTCCGGTCAGTTTTGTTAATACGTCTTTACTTCTCAGGTTCTTTTGATTTTCATATCTTAAAGTTTTTATTAGGAACAAAAACAAATATCCATCCCAAGTCCACTTCATATAACATATACACTCATGAACCTATTTCAAACTAACCACAAAAGTATACAATAAGAACATAAATACTTTAAATACTTAAAGTATTTAAATACTTCATTTTTTATGTTATACACTTATACCACAAGAAACAAAACATGTTCATATAAAAAGAAGGAATTAATGAACATAGTTTTATAAACAAAACTGCTATAGCTTTCCTTTTTATAGACACTTTGTCTTTAAATGTTCAAAAGGAACGGAAAAAATGTGTTATGTTATGTTTGCTTACTCATTCTTCTTTAATTTTTTCTCTAAAATGATTTCTCTAGTTTTTTTTTATTTATTTCTGTAGGTTTGCCTTTTGTTTTTTTTATTGCAATTACCATGTTATTTGTAATGAAATAGCAACATCTTTTTGTAAAAACAAACTGAAATAGAAATAATATACGTGACTAAAAGTCAAATATAAATACGTAGTAAAAGGATATAACGTTTGTATTTTGTAATGTTATATCAATATATCGTATTCGTAGAATCGTAGGATGACTGGCCCGAAGAATGCAAGGACGGAAAAACAAAAGTTCCGTTGCCGGGAATCGAACCCGGGTCTCCTGGGTGAAAGCCAGATATCCTAACCGCTGGACGACAACGGAATTTGTTAAGAAAATGGTATAAGGTTTATATAAACACTCGGAAAGACCTATTGTATGCTTAATAAAATAGCTCCAATACAAAAAAACAACGAACTGAAGACGTTATAGTAATCTTCTATTTTTGTGGAGCAATATTTAATCGCAAAGTAAAATTTAATTCATAAACAATTGGACGATACACTTTCTTTCCATGTCATAATAAAATACACACAAAAATTAAATAATAAAAAGTCGCTTACTTTCTTTTCGCAGCATATTAAATTTTTGTTATATTTTATTAACCATGTCAAGATCTAGACAAAATGCTTAACGTTGTGAATAAAAAACATTTGAAAATCTATTACATTGTGGTAATAATGTGTGAACTTTCTATTAATGAATTTTATTGTGTGCTTATACCTCTCTTGTCTCGTGTGCATCCTTAACACGTTTGCATTGGACTTGAGAGGCTCTTATAACATGTGAATCTCTTTTACGGTGAGAAATTTCGAAAAAGCTTTTTTAAACACTAGTGGAGCAAATTACTTGTCTAGGTTGACGCTCATCATCGAGTCTTCAAATGACAAATATATATGTCTATCATCTATCTATCTCATCATCATCATCATCATCATCATCATCATCATTACCTCAGTGCAGCAAAGGCTCCCACCAACGGTGGGGTAATGGGGGGTCGGATGTACCCAGTCTTACCCCTGTACTAAAAGCACAAAGAGACTGTTTCTGAATGACCCAAGTGAAAATCGCGTCGAAAATTGCATAGACTGACTGTTACTTCATACCAAAGAAGCGCAGACACTTTAGTGAGCCACTTTGTTTTATTCCATCATATTCCCAAGACAAAAAATAGTGAGTCTTTGACTCCATTGAAAATGATGGAAAATATCTATCTATCTATCTATATTTATTCAATTAGCCTAATTTTTTACGGTATCTGTGTCAATTCCTTTACAAATTTTCTTCCATGACATGTTCCATAACGTTCAACTAGAGTCCACATTGCAAATAACTCTCTGTTCACTCCGCCATTCCTTTCCAAAACATCGTCAACGATAGTGGCTCGCCATCTTTTGGCTCATCCTCATTTTCTCCTTCTAACAAAGGACACCAAAATAGAGCCCATTTCATTCACTTCAGTGCAAAACAACCCTCCAAAGTACTTCATAAGTATTAGTTATGGATTCTATCTCTACTCATAAGATATATCTAAAATTTGCATATTGCATATATATGAGCACACGCACACACACACATTTCTCAAAATTGTATGTTGTAAGTCTTAGCTTTTCTAAAATACTTGTGATATTAAACCTCATTTTACTTTTGTACTCATTTCAATTCTAATTACTTTTATGGTTGCAATGGCTCCATACAAGTTTCTCTTAAATAATGGTTAGTCCCTGTTTTCTATAACAGCAAGATAATATGGCATACAGATGAAAGATTAACAACAAAGATGAATACAGAAAGATCAAGCGTAAACCTTCTCTGATATACCGTGAACAGTTCGTACAAGAATGATAAGCGCTAAGTCTATTTTGAGCAGATACGAAAGTTAAACGCAAACCTGAGTCCTCCGCTTTCTTTTATAGGCGAGGCTCAGGTATGCGTAAAATAGGGCTTCTCGCCTAAGTATGGGCCTAACACTTGGCCCATATTTAATACTATTCTAACAGATATATTTAATCAGTGCAGAACAGGAATAGTAAACATCTAAATTATTACAGACAAAACAGACAAACTTGATTCACAATAAAATAGTCTTCAACAATCTCCCCCTTTGTGATCAAGTGCCGTCTTGCATTTATTTTTGAGATCTGAAGTAATGCTTTCTGAAATTTAGCGCATGCTCATACTGTCTCAGCATTCTTCGCTTTTCAAGTTGCTCGTTGATGGGCTTTAGGATGGTCCACACCTTCTTGTATACCATGAGCTCTTCCTCGCTGGCGTCCGCAAGTCTTGGATCTATATTCTCCTTGATTTCCTGCAGCTTAGTTTGGATGATCTTCAGAGTCCCATCACAATACTTGTGAATGTCTTCTACCCACATGAGTCTTTTCTGTTCCTTGTGATTGAGATATAGGATAGAGATTGGGTCCTTGAAGATATGATATGGTCTGTACTTTTTGAGCTCTGGACCGTACAGAGTTGGCTTTACCAGATTTGCTTTTCTGACATTGTTTTCCAGGGCCATCTGTAGATCATGGGCAACATAGAATCTGATCTGTCTCAGCATAAATCGCTTGATAGCCTCATAACCTTCTCTGTGTGTCCTGTTTCGATTCTGTGAGAGATACCTACTTACCATGAACATTTGGTAGATATCCTCCATTTTCATCATTATAAAATCATTTTCCTGGCAGATGAATATGCTGGAGTCTGTTCGTCGAACTTTGAAACTGTAGAACGGGATGGTGTGATGATCTTCTCTGTGCACATCAAGGATAGCGTCAATAGGGTGGATGCTGGACTTCATGTCTCTTTCAAGTATTTGTCGTTGTTTTCCAGATGATCTGTGCATCAGCATGTGAAGATGTCCGCCAGCCAGTTTGCCCTTAAGGTGAGTCAAGCCACGGATCTTCAGTTCATCGAGCTGCTTGAGCTTGTCCGCGGTTCTCCAAATTCCCTTTCTGATTTCCTCTTGGAAGGGGGCATTTATTCTGATGTTTTCCCAGGGCTTTTCTTTTGGGGGCAACTGAGTTTGAAATCCTGCAGTTTTCAAATTTGATGGAAATGCAGGGATCCTGCATTAATACTTGCTCAATTTCTTCTTTTACTTCCCCCATTGATTCTGTTTCTTCTACCTCATCCATACGTTGAACTTCCACTGTAAACAACTGAGTTGTCTTAAACTGACATTTATGATTTTTATCATACTGTTGATCACAATAGTAACACTGTCCCTTTGCCAGTTTTTCAGCTCTTACTGCAGCAGGAATGTATCTTCTAGAGCTATATTCATTATTATTTTGATCCATTGTCAGTTTATTCTTCAAGGGAAGTGGCTTTTGTTGGAAACTGTTATTGCTAGAAGTATTTCTTGAATATGAATTGGTTATTCTGGCAGTTGCATTAATTGTTTGTTCTTGAGATCTTGCTAACTCAATGGCCTCAGCCATAGTTACAGGTTTAAGAACTCTCACAAATGATTTTAAAGATGCTTTCAATCCCCCAATAAAGCAATCTAAAAAATACTTTTCTGGTAATGGATGTGACCTTTTAATCAAACTCTTAAGTTCTTCAAATTCGTCAATGTACTCCTCAATGGAAGATTTTTGATGACATTTGTTAAATTTTTCAACCACATCCTTCTCTGTTTCATCTACAAATCTAGCTGATAAATCTTCTTCAAATTCATGCCAATCTACATCCGTTTTATCAGCTAAGTAATTAATCACCCATATTTCAGCTTTTCCAGACATGTTCAATGCAGCAATGTCTACTTTTTGTTCCTCAGGTGTTCGACATAAGGTAAAATACCTTCTACACTTCTTGATCCACATACTACTGTTTGTGCCATCAAAGTGAGGGAATTCGATTTTAGGAACATACCCCAATGATTTAGCATGATGTCCTCCTCTTTCGGTATGATTATGGATATTAGGTGAGTTCGATGATGATTCTTTATCCACCTTCTTCTGTAAATCAACAACGACTCCCAACAGATGCTGAAATTGCTGTTGAATATCCTGCTGAAACTGTCATTGCGATTGAACGAGAGTCTGTAACTGCTCCTCCATAGCTTCAATTGCAGACTTCGCTCGTGACCTAGGAGCCAGAGTGATCCTCAACAATAATCGCGCGGTCGAATTGATTTATCTGATCGTTAACTCTCTGATACCAATGTAACGGATGTGGCATTCAACTGTCTACACTATGATCAATTAACAAGAGCCTAACTCCATTGTTAATGATTAGCAAAGAAATGTATGTAATAGAATAGATTGGAAAAATGAACTGAACTGTTATTCATCCAGACAATGGTTATTTATACAAGCTTTTAGCTAGTTCAGATACCCGAATGCTAACAACCTCCCTAACTGTAATAAGCAACGGTATCTTTAACTAACAACTAACTAGCTAAGTCAAAGCCCAAGTCAAACTACTATTACAAGGAGTGATTGTGACAGCGCGGCAGCGAGACGGCGAGGCGGCGAAGGATGGGACGAGAAATGAGAAGGAGAAGAAACGCCGGTGACATCACTCATTGTTATCGACGGAGTGCTGCCCAGACGGATACCAGATCGAAGGGGGAAGACTTGTTGCAGGTTTAGGAGGCCGGCCAGGGGTGGGTGCGAAAGGTCAGAAGATAAGTTTCGGAAGATAAGTTAGCCTGCAGTTCAATGGGCTTTTAGTCTCTTTTTTGTCTGAAGGGAATCTGGTCATATTTTAGTCCAATAAGAGTCCTCAAGTTATATTTGTGCCATTTTTTCTTAATTCTTTCTTACCTTCATTATTCTCAAGTTCAAGGTCACCGAAGAAGATATTCCTTTTCATATTTTGTAAAATAACTTGATCATTTCATCATTTTATGTTTAAATATATCTCCTATTTTATGTTTGAATGCATTTCCATATACTCTGTATTATTTACGCTCTAGATATTATTAAAAAATTGCACTAACACAACTATATATGTTGCACCTTTTTAGTATCATAACTTCACCGCAATGCGTATGTAAAATTTTAGAAATTGTGAGATAATAATGCGCTTCTATTATATTTGAATGCACACGTTTAAAGTGCATTAATTTTGGATAAACGTGTCAATGTAAAATTTTAGAAAGTGTGATATAGTAATGCATTTTATATATACTTAACAGCACATGACAGTATACCTTTGTAAAAAAAGTATTTACAAAAGTGCTCGTTAATGATACTTGATGCACTTATATGCTCATACACATTGCACCTCTACATTATTCATGGTGTTTGCATTATTAATTAATAACTTAAAGTGCAATAACGATAAAACAAAGTTGCATTAATATACTTACTATATAAGTGCACTTCTAGTTGAACAAAAAAATAGTTTCATGTTTATATAATTTAAATATAAATCTACATCAAAAGTGAATAATTAGCATGATCATTAAATACGAAGTAATAGTGATTATCAAGAATGATTTATAAAGTTTAATTACATGAAATGAATAATAAATAAACTGACAAAAGTGCTTCACGACTATCTGTAGTACACATTACACATAAATGATACGGAGTATTTTCTGTTGATGCACTTTACCGAGAATATGTTGCACTTTTTATCACTTCGCAAATGTAAATAGTTTAACTTGAATTTCCAATTATGAAAGAGGTGTGTATCTAAAGAAATACGGAAATCTATTAGTGGAAAACAATTAATATTTATTTATTATGATATATGACATTAATGATCAATCACTTTTTGGAAAGAAACGGAGTAAAAAAAGTAACCATAACAGATTTTTAAGGAATGAACATAGATGTGTGGTAACTGAAGGTATATGCAATTCACACATGTGCCCTCATTATTAATGACAATAGTTTTTATGTAAAAATTGCCCTTGAAAGTGTAATTTAATTACTTAAAAACTACTTTCATATATATTCATTCTCCACCCTTGATTTCATATATTAGATGGTTAAATTTTATTCTCATTTCTCTCCCGAGCCTCCTTTCTCTCACTAGAACCCCACTATATATATATATATATATATATATATATATATATATATATATATATATATATATATATATATATATATATATATAAGAGATCAAATACAAACAATGCTTAAAATACTAACCTACAAACTCAATAATATGCATCACTTTGAACTTCAATATGCAGTAAAAATAATGTAAAGATGCAGGGGTGAGATCACATACAAACTAGTTCTCACATTCAAATAATCTTTACATTATTTGTGTTGCACATTGAAGTTCAAACTGTTTCATATTATTCAATCCATAAAATAGCAGTTTCATATTTACATTAATTGTATTGCATATTGAAATTCAAAGAGTGCATCCTTACATGATTTTTACTGCATATTGATGCTCAAAGTGTTGCATATTATTGAGTTTGTAGGTTAGTAAGTTAAGCATGGTTTGTATGTGATCTCACCCCTATATATATACATACATACACATATATATACATATATATACATATATATATATACATATATATATATACATATATATATATATATACATATATATATACATATATATATATACATATATATATATACATATATATATATACATATATATATACATATATATATATACATATACATATATACATATACATATATATATATATATATATACATATATATATATATATATATACATATATATATATGTATATATATATATATATATATATATATATATATATATATATAGACGGACTGTTATATGAACATACATGTTTGCTCCAAGTGGTACATCATTCATTTTTATTAAGAAAAAAATGGAATACACGTGTTTGCTTCAACTAAGAGTGCGACATCATTCGTTTTAAAAATTGGAGAAGATCAAATCAAATTTTAGCAATAATATATCAAAGTCACGTATGGGAATTCTCACGTGATCGAAGTGCTGATCAAAGTGGGCGATTGTGCGTGAGACTGGTTTAGTAGGATGGCTAGACAAAGAAAAAAGACGCTATTTTAATTAAGTTTTCATCTTTTGTCATCTCAAATTTTCTGATCTGATTTGAATCTTTCTGATCTGATCTGATGTTAATATTTCTAATCCGATTGAGTGTTTATTATTATTATTAATTGTTATTATGAAAAAATTGCACTTTTAGTCCCCGAAATAGTCACCATATTGAAAAATGTCAGATCCGTATTTCCGAGTTTGCAAATGTCACCCCTCAATTTTCCAAATTGCTGTAGATGTGGTCCTTTGGGCGTGAAATGTACTTCTGACTCACATTGTACATTTCACCCATCAAAAGACCACATTTAATCATTTACAACAATTTCAACAATTGAGGAGTGACATTTAAAAACTCGGATATACGCGTCTAACATTTCGACAATTTTCCCTATTATTATCGATGTTGTTGTTATTATTATTATTATTACTATTATTATTATATTAATAATAATCATAATATTAATAATAACTATTATTATTATTACTACTAGAGCTACTTGTTTCTACCTATAATTATAATTATGATTGTAACAATAATCACAAACATAATTATATCTATAGTTATAATATTAATTATTTTTTTTGGATGAAATGTAATTATATTATTCACACTCAAAAATAACAAGTACATGTATCAAAAACTAAATAGCTAGCTAATCTAACTAATAGTGTCACTACCATTAACCCAATATTAATTACAATTATACCTATAACTATCACAATTATTACTATAATTATAATTATATGATAATTATAATCATAGGTATATTGGTATAATATATTTATAATTATTATGAATATAGTAATTGATGTGATTATAATTATTATAATTATAATTATAATAATGAGTATGATTATGATTATGATTACAATTATGATTATAATTATTATTATGACTAAGATTATGATTATGATTATGACTAGGATCATGATTATAAAGGTGAGTATTATTATGCTCATTATTTTAGTTATAATTATGATTACGAATATAATTAAGATTATAATTATAATTATAACAGGTATAATTATTATTATTAAACCTAATACAATGATTATACTTATAATTATAATTTTAATTATATCTACAATTATAATTTCAATTATAGTTATTTGTATAATTATAATTGTATTTATAATTATATAATTATATAATTATAGTTGTAATAATAATAATAATTGATCTGAATGTTTCTGATTTGATTTGAATGTTTCTAATCTGATCTGATCTGAATTTTTCTGATCTAATCTGATCTGAATCTTTCTGGTCTAATCTGAATCTTTTTTATCTTATCGGAATTTTTCCGACCTGATATGAGTAAAATAAGACTAAGCAATAAGTAATAAGAATAAGAATAAGAATAAGATGAACAAAGCAACTTTCTAGTTTGGAAATTGAGTTGTTGACAATTTCCATCTCCTACTACGATGTAAGTTAAGGGACTGTCAGTGACACTTTTAATACTTGACACATTTGGGTCTCGGTTTCAAAGTTTTTTACATTTAGTCCTCTGAGTATTATCAAATTGACAATTTTCGTCCTTTTCACTATGATTCTGCTTTCTGACACAATAAGTGTCACTCATGGAGTATATGGGCCTAGACCTCTTGGCCCACACACTCAGAGGATCAAATACAAAGACGGTCAACACCCACGCGGCCCTTCATCGGCCAGATGACCCTCTATCGACCAAACTCAATGGATCTCAGAATACAGCCCCGAAGCCCAAGAACAAAAGATGGGTCCTCTGTCGGCAAAGAAAACTGTGTTCTTTTGACAGATGAATCAGAGATAGCATCGTCAGGACTTCCATCCCCTCCTCGGACGGTATCCTTTTGAGACACGCCTCGGGATGTTGTCATCGATTTCGAACTGTGTTCTGATCGATGGCCTGAGCTTTGTGATGTACCAGGGGTAACCACTACAGGACTTCCATCCCCTCCTCGGACAGTATCTCTAGGAGATAAGCCTCAGGATGTTTCATCTAGCTCGACCAGGCTAGAGAGTTGAGCTTGGTTGTGGCTCGAGGAAGGTGGTGGTTGGTTGGTGGGCTGGTTTGATGAGGTTTTTGGCTGGGGGTTATGGCTGGTAGAGGCTGCTTGCTCAAGTGCCTGGGGCCACTTGTTCTCCCCCTCATGAGGTTCCGAATCGTCGGAGTTCTCATGGGAACGTTTGTGGCCCCGGGGACTGTCACGGCAAGTGCTCGGCGGTGGGCGGTTATGTTTGAGGAAGACTTGGAGAAGGTCACGTTCGAAGGGTGTAAGGTTGCAATCGTCGACCTCCAGCATCCGAAGAAACAGGAGATCAGCGAGCTCAGGACGGGATAGGTGGAAGGGATTGGTCGAGGTAGGGGGTGATACTAGTTATGTATCGTGGGTTCCCCGAGAGGGTGAAGGGCTAAGGGATTTGGTGGAGGTGATAGGGATGACAGGAGTGGGTTGAGGATTCGATTGAGAGGGTGAAGAGCGAGGTTCGGGGTGGCTCTGTTCACTATGAACCGCTGGGGTTGTCTTGGAGTCCTGTGCCCAAGCGATGAATGCTTGTTGCACCCATGGTTTGATGGTGGACTCCATGTAGCGGTCCATGAGAACGGTAACGTCTTCGGGTGTAAGGGGTCCAGTTACGGAGGTTGTAACTGTTGTCACAGCATCAGTGAAGAGAGCTGATGTGTGGCCTGCGTTCAATGATGGAGTCATTGTTGGCGTAGCAGGGCTTTCGACCGTCATCGTTTGCACTCCGGTCGTTGCATTCAGAGTGTGTGCACCTGTATGTGCTGTGAATGGTGTAGGTGTCCTAGAAAAATTTGAAAATGTGGGGAATGTGACACCTAGACTCGATGTGTGGAAAAAGGGGGTTGTGGCCTCGGGCGGTGGGCCACTAGAGCGCTCAACTGGTTCGGAGGGAACCAGTGAGGTGGGTGAGTCCCGTGTTGTTGAAACGTTAGCCTTTTGGGAGGCTAACGAGTGGCTGGGAGAGGGCGGTGCACGCGCAGTTGAGCCTGATGCTGCGGCTTCTACCCGGGAACCAAAAAGATTGGCCCCTGTACTTAAGGATTCGGCCCGACTTATAGTGATGAAGGGAAGACAGTCGTCAAAGATGTGTAGGTCCTCCTCAGCGACCAAACTCTTCCTGACAGGACGCTGCTTCTTTGCCTTAGGTGAATGGGTAGCAACAATCTCAGCTGTGACCGGCTCCTTCACTTGTTTGATGATGACATTCTTGGGGCGGTCACCTATAAATGGAGCTGCATCCTCAGGGGTGATTTTCTTTGGAGGAGAATCAAGTGGCAGCTTTCCCTTTTGGATTAGGGCAAAGGTGTGCTTCACGTCGTCAATATCGTCGTCGTCATCATCGTTAGCATCGTCATCATCCTTGGCCACGCTATTGGATGCCTCATCGTCAGCCTTTTTATGGGCCGGGCTGGACGACTCATTGGCAGGTTCTGCAGCGTTTGTATATGTGCCCTCAGCCGTCTGATTCCTCTCGAGAGAATCGTCAAACTTCCCTTCATGGGGCACCCGCGCCACTGGTTTTTGTGGCTTACGGGCTCTCTTTGGACCCTTACTTGCTCTCGGCTTAGGCCCCGGGGCAGGTCCAGCTGGGTTTTGCTGAACCATGGGGCCATCTCTCTGTAAGCTCTCTCTATACTGGACAACGGCGGAGTGTCGTGGATTGCCCAAGTCCAGCAGATAGTCCGGTATTGTCATCCTCACAGCGTCATGTTTGAAGCGCTTGAAGTACTGGAGCTTGGGGGCAGTGTATTGATCCTCATCTCTGCGCTTTGGAATCCCTGGGTGTGCGGTCATATATTCGTCAATGATGAGCGCCAACCATCTGGCGTAGGGAATCGTCATGCCCGTTTTTCCGTCCTCTTTGTCCTGGACTTGAGTCACCAGCTCGATCCAGAAAAGCTGAGCCATGTCATAATTTTTGTTGAAAACGATCCCATGGAAGATTTGGAAAATCTGCATGTTGCACTTGTCATGGCCAGCGTGCTTCGGAGATAAGCACTTGTTGACGAGGCCAAACAATGTCTTCCATGGGTATGGCAGGTTCATCAACTTGAAGTGAGACAGGAACGGCAGTGGTGCATCATATCCCAATCTCTCCAAACCTTGCATCAGTTCAGTCTTTGAGGGAAGCGGATCATAAGATTGGTGGACAGGCAGCTCCAGAGTGGTTCTTAGTGTTGACGACGTTAATGCCAGCCTTCTGGTGTGGAGCGTGGCACTGATTCTAGATGCGTCCTTCTTGGAGGGCATGTGCATGGTCCCCCATAACTGTTGCAGATAAATTTCGGGGACCGTTATAGCTTTGGTGAGTGCCGGCCAGATGTAGTGCCCCTTAAGAATGACAGGGACAACTGGGTCAAGGCACTTGAAGACGGTAAGGTCTAGCTGGCAGTTGTTGTCCTGTAGCCGATCCCACTTGGTTTTGGGGAACAGCTGAGTATAGAGTGCATCCTCCTGGGAGGTATCTTGTTGAGTGCCTGACATATTTAGCTGAAAGAATAGCACACGTTAGCAAAAGAATGAGTTTCCCCTTGGGGTTGATGATTTATGAGATGAAGAAACGAGTTCTGGCACCAAGTTATAAAACTCGAGATCATGGACACGAGTTTACAAGCTCGAGGCCATGAGCGCGAGTTTACAAACTCGAGCCCATGAACGCGAGTTTACAAACTCGAGGCCATGAACGCGAGTTTACAAACTCAAGCTCATGAACACGAGTTTACAAACTCGAGGCCATGAACGCGAGTTTACAAACTCGAGCTCATGAACGCGAGTTTACAAACTCGAGCCCATGAACGTGAGTTTACAAACTCGAGCCCATGAACGCGAGTTTACAAACTCGAGCCCATGAACGCGAGTTTACAAACTCGAGCCCATGAACGCGAGTTTACAAACTCGAGCCCATGAACGCGAGTTCACAAACTCGAGCTCATGAGTGCGAGTTTACAAACTCGCGGTCTGCCCTCGAATTTGAAACGCCGGAATATGAAGCCAAGCGTTTTAACTCGAGTTGCAGAAGCTCATGTTCGCACAAAGAAGACGACATCCACCTGCAAAGACACAAAATCATAATAAACATTCAACCAAAGCCTTTTTTAATTTGTGTGAAATCGCGTTTTCGGTTTTGGGACGGTTCGTGGTAGCGTTCGAAAAACAGAGTGTGATGGGAGTGATCTGGTGTGATGGGGAGATCGAAGCGAGGAGCTACCTTGTGGATACGAGTTTGGGGAGATTTGTGAGAGGGAGTGAGGTTGGGGAAGACGACGGAGGAGGAAGAAGAACTCGAGCTCTGGACTTTGCGAGAAGGAATGCGTAAGAAATGAGGAGGAGCGAGATCTGAGGGTTTATATATGCGAGTTTAGGAATGGGCCTTGAGAAAAGAAAAAGGTTTGGGCCAGAACCAGGTAGCTGGCCCATTTGGTTTTTAGCTCGAGTAATGACCCATTTCTGACCAATTAAAGTACTCCCCCTCGCTGAAATCAACACACACTATTTTTGGAATTTTCAAATTATCTCCCCCTCGATGAATGCAATGCACACACACTATGTACATATGCAACTCACGCACACTATTTTTTGATCTTTTTCGCCCTTTTTCTCCCCCTCGATGAATGCAAACGCACACACACTATTTTTGTATTTTTCTCGGGTTTCTCCCCCTGGACACATGCAACGCACACAATACACATAATGCAACTCACACACACTATTTACAGACACACGCACGCACACTTTGTACAAGTCCTACACACGCACACCTTTTTACAGACCAGTGGAAACAAAATTACATAGGCTCGAGGTTCAACATGCCTAATTTGGAAAGCAAAAACTGGAATCTCTTTTCATCCAGTGCCTTAGTAAACAAATCAGCCAGTTGAAGCTTAGAGCTTACAAAGTACATGTCAATATCTCCTTTCTCCACGTGGTCCTTGATGAAATGATAGCGCAGGTCGATGTGTTTGGTGCGGGAGTGATGAACCGGGTTGCTGGTGATGGCAATGGCGCTCTGTGAGTCACTGTAGATCGGGATATGGCGGAAAGTGTAACCGTAGTCCTTTAGCTGGGTCTTCATCCATAATATTTGTGAACAACAGCTAGCAGCCGCGACGTATTCTGCCTCGGCCGTAGATGTTGACACACAGTTCTGTTTCTTGGAAGACCAGCAGACTAACTTATCGCCCAAGAACTGGACAGCTCCCGATGTACTTTTGCGGTCCATCCGGCAACCAGCAAAATCAGCGTCAGAGTATCCGACTAGGTCAAAACCTGAGTGCTTGGGATACCAAAGGCCTAGATTCACAGTGCCTTTGAGGTATCTTAGAATTCTTCGAACAGTGGTCAGATGGGATTCCTTTGGATTCGCCTGAAAGCGTGCACATAAGCATGTGGAGAAGACGATATCAGGCCTGCTAGACGTGAGATATAGCAAAGATCCAATGATGGCCCTATAGTTTGTGGCATCGACTGGCTTCCCGGAGGGGTCTGAGTCCAGTTTATTGTTGGGGGATATAGGGGTCGTCATGGAAGATTTGCCATCAATGTTGAATCTCTTAAGCATTTCCAGAATATATTTGGACTGATTGATGAAAATGCCGTCAGAGAGTTGTCTTACTTGCAGGCCTAGGAAGAAATTCAGCTCTCCCATCATGCTCATTTCAAACTTTGTTTTCATCAGTTTCTCAAAATGTTTGCACAGACGTGGATTGGAGGAGGCGAAGATGATGTCATCAACATAGATCTGAATCAGGATGATGTCAGACTTCTGTCGCTTGATGAAAAGTGTGGTATCAATCTTCCCTTTTGAGAAACCTGAGTCAACCAGAAATTCGGTTAAGGCATCGTACCAAGCTCTTGGTGCCTGTTTCAGCCCATACAGAGCTTTCTTCAGCTTGTACACATGGTCGGGATATCTGGGATCTACAAATCCTTCGGGCTGAGCGACATAGACTTCTTCTTCCAAGACTCCATTCAGAAAGGCAATCTTTACGTCCATTTGAAAGACGGTAAAGTTCTTGTGGGCCGCGTACGCAAGAAAAAGGCGGATTGCTTCAATTCTTGCTACGGGTGCAAACGTTTCATCATAGTCTATGCCCTCTTGCTGATTGTATCTTTTAGCGACCAGCCGTGCCTTGTTGCGTATCACTATGCCTTCTTCGTCCTTCTTGTTCTTGAACACCCATTTAGTGCCAATGATGGTTTTCTGATGGGGTTTAGGCACGAGTGTCCACACTTCTAGTCTGTCAAACTGATTGAGCTCATCTTGCATGTCAATCACCCAATCTGGATCAGCGAGTGCCTCTGAGACTTTGGACGGTTCATTCTGGCTTAGAAAGCATGCATAGTGACATTCATTCATAGTAGCCGATCTCGTACGCACACCTTGACCTGGATCACCAATTATTTGTTCAGTGGGATGAGCTCTTGTCCATTTCCTCTCATGTGCCAGAGGATTAGGAGTAATGATCGGTTGATCCGAGTCCTGGTAGGGGATTGGTGACTCTTGAGCGGCTGTGGTGTGCGGTGGAGATGACTCTGATGTGGTAGCAAAACCGTGATCATCCACTCCTCCGTGATTAGGTTGGGGATTTGACGGAGTAGATGGTGCATTATCTGGTCCGGGAAGGAGTGGAATTTCAGTGAAAGGAGTCGGTTGCTGTGGAATACTTGACGATGAAGCTGGTGTGCATGGAGAAGATGAAGGTTGTGAATTCTCGTAGAAGTTCTGAAAGAGAGAATTGAGAATCACACCTTCAGGTACAGGGTTTGGTTCAACTGTGTCAGAGTCCACTGGTACAGTAAGTGACGGGTCAGCCTGTAAGTGTTCCGTTGCGAAGTCAGCCATCTCATAGAATGTCACATTCACACTCTCAATGACCGTTCGCTTGTCTCTGAGATAGACTCAGTAAGCTTTGGACTGCTGTGAGTAGCCAATGAACACCCCTTCTTGGGCTTTGGCGTCTAGCTTACCTCTATCAGTTCTGTCATTCAGTACGAAGCACTTGCAGCCAAATATCTTGAAGAATGAGATATCCGGAGTCCGGTTGAAGAGGATTTCATATGGGGTCTTGTCGAAGCGTTTGTGGATAGATGTCCTGTTTTGGGTGTAGCACGCAGTATTAATGGCCTCTGCCCACATAAAGTGAGGCAATCTTGATTGGATGAGCATGGTGCGTGCCGCTTCGACAAGTGTCCTGTTCTTTCTTTCAACCACTCCATTCTGTTGGGGAGTTTTGGCTGCTGCAAATTGTTGAGTGATACCGAGAGATTCATAGAATTCAGTGAGAGTTTGATTCTTGAACTCGGTACCGTTGTCAGTTCTGATGATTCGAACACTGTGCTGTAGCAGTTTCTGGACGGTTCTGACAAAGGTCATAATGATTTCTGCTGCCTCGTCCTTTGTACGAAGAAATTTTGTCCATGTGTACCTAGAGAAATCATCAACGATCACCAGTGTGTATTTGCGGCCATTGATGCTTTGGACTCTCATAGGTCCACACAGATCCATGTGTATCAGTTGCAGCGGTAGAGTAGATGATGGGACTGGCTTTGACTTGTGGGAGCTTCGCATCATTTTGCCCATTTTGCAGGCACTACAATGATTTTCAGCGGAAGACTTCAACGGAGGAAGCCCCTTCACAAGTTTCTTCGATGACAGGATGGACAGATTCTTGAAATTGAGACGGGAAAGACGTCTGTGCCAGAGGTTGCTTTGTTCTGTTGAAGCTTTGGACAACAGACAGATGGAAGTAGTGGATTGAACGCTTTTCAGATCAATAGTGTACAGGTTTGAGGTCCTGTAACACGTTAATAATGAGTTGCCTTCGCTGTCTAGAACACAGCATTGTTTGGCAAAGAACCTCACTTCCATCCCACTGTCACAGAATTGTCCTATGCTCAGAAGATTGTGTTTGAGCCCTTTGACAAATGAGACATCCTTGATGGTGACACTGGCACAGATGACATCCCCATATCCAAGAATAGGAGATGAGGCGTCGTTCCCGAATCTGACATTGGTATAGAAAACAGGGACTAACAAATGGTATCAGAGCCGAGGCATGAAACAGGTTGAATGTATTTGCGATTTTCTTGGATCTAACGAAGAATGCTCTGCTTTTCTTCTCTTTTTCTTCATATAGAGTTTTGCTCCTGTAATCTTGTTTGTGAATGAAAATCTGTAAAAAAATTATACTATTGGAATCGCCCTTCAAAGCCGATCCAGCAGCATATACTCTTTTTCGATTTCTGCAAATTTTCATTTTTTGAAGAACTCTCAATGAATTGCGAGTTTATGCTTTTAACACTGCTGCAGAAACGATTTTGACTTGAAACAGATACTGGAGGGATCACGACCTTCAGGGCTATTCAGAACAGTTTTCAGATTCTCAAAATTCGACAGTTTTTAAAATCGAGAGTTTTAAACTCGCGGGCATGAACTCGAGTTTGTAAACTCGCGGTCATGAACTCGAGTTTGTAAACTCGCGGTCATGAACTCGAGTTTGTAAACTCGCGTTCATGAACTCGAGTTTTAAACCTCGAGTTCTGACCTCGAGTTTTTTAAACCTCAAGTTTTTAAAATTTGAGAGTTTTGGAATTGCGAGTTTTGGAATTTATTTCGAGTTTTAGGAACTCGATGTTTTGGATTTCGACATTCTAAAAAATTTCAGAATTTTCGGAATTTCTCGATGTTTTGAATCTTTCAAAGTTTGCAGTTTCTTGGAACTCATAATTCGAATCTTGACATCCTTTGCAGTTCATCGAAGCTTTACATTTTAGATATCTGAATGATTCCCTGTTTATCAAAGTTTTAGAAGTTTTCGATGTTCTGATGTTTTTTAAACAGCAAGTTTTCGATATTATGAGGTTTTTCGAAACTCCAAAGTTTTCGAGGTTCCAAACATTTTGAAATTCTGAAGATTTCGTTATTCTGAGGTCTGTTTTGCATGTGGATTTCGTCATTACTCTTCAAGGCAAACTCGAAATTAAAATCTCCAGATTTGGATTTCGAGTTTTTTCCTTAGAATTTTGTTTAAATTCACCTGCTCTCGAAATTCAACATCGAGAACCTCAACCTAGAAGATTTTCCTCAAAAACTCAAAATTAGAAATTTTCTGCGACACCGCACTGTTTTGGCCATAACTTTTGACTCGGTGATCCGATTTGAGCAAACTTTTTTTTGTTGGAAAGCTAACGAAAAGAGCTACATTAATTCTCGGGCTATGCCCCAGAACCCATTCTCACGCGCCCTCACTCGCAGTCCTTGAGGGTCAAAACGTTAGTTTTCCGACAAACATTGTAAATCATCGATGTCCAGGTCAAAACTTAGGCAAATCTGTTCAAATTCTTTCAATGTCAACCCTGAGGTCAAAGCTTTTCTAAACTTCAATGTAAAGGTCTAAAAATCGTAGATAATTCAATCAACCTCGCGTCAACGGTCATCTTACAACAATCAACAATGAACTGCCGAAGCCTCCCCTGACTCGTCAACATTATGTGATCATCAATATGCTGAAATTCTACATGATGAGGTCAGGGAAACCGTCATGTGTGGTACATGTTCCGATTGCTCCACACACATGGCGGGTATGACAAGCTGTGAGCAATCAAACCTTGCACATTCTGAGGGGGAGTTTCAGTTTTCTCCTCCTGGCGCCTTACACCGACAAAGCAAGGAATCTCTCAAAGGATGCAACATTTTAGGGGGAGTGTTCAATGTTATCCTCCCCGGTGCCTAACAATGACAAAGCATACCGAGTGCTCCAGTCGAGGGGAGTACAGAGAGAAAATGAGAAAGTAATGAGAGAACATGTCCCTATGGCTTAGTAAACCCAACTAAGCCTACCCAAGGGACAAAGCCGAGCGTAAGTGCGTAAGTGAGCGAGTGAGTGAGTGAACATTATGAGCATTAGGAAGCAGAAGGCTCGAGTGAGAAGGAAACAATTATCAATGATGAGTCTGCTACCTCAATTGCCTGCTATGAATTGATCATTTGCTCCTAGCCACTAAAATACTCTGGACTATCCCCATAGGTTCAGGACTGAATTTATTCAGATCCCGGGTAGATGTCGCTGCATTTTGTCCAAACGGCGCATGCACAACCCTACCCTAGACCACTCACTTGTCTCCCAACAGACAGGTGTGTAATCATATTTCACGGGGAACCGCATCTCTCATTACTACCTCCTTACGAGGCAAGTAATACTGACTACAGTGGCCTCAGCCCCATGCCACTGAACTTTCATTGATCACGTCGTGTCTAGTTACTCACTCCCAAATGTTTTGAAATTTTTCTAGGACACAGATTCACTTTTATAGTCAGTTGCAGGTCTACATGACCCGCGAGAACTTCCATAGGTCTCATCTATTGCAGATGTAGACTAATGATTGGAAGGAAGTCCTGCTGTTGCAACATAAGAATCACCAACATTTTCAGGCCATTGCTTAAGAGTTTATCTCTATAGTGATGATAACGGGCGTCTTCACGACACCGGGGGGCTACATTATCTTTTTTAGATTCTGCTTGTTTTTCATGTTTTTTTTCCGCAGAATAAAAGAATAAAAGCATGACGTCCCGATTCATCGGATCGTCATGAGAGGGAGAGTGGTCCACATGCTGTTAACACTGAACAAATCATTTTGGGACACTTCACTCCTCCATCACAAAATTCAACACCCTCTCTACTATCTCCGCAACTCGTATCCAATGGTCAGCTACACTCACAAATCAACCATCATTATGTTTCGCTGTGCCACCGACAAGTTCTCCTCAAATGCATTCATTCCAAATAGTCAAAAAGACTACATTGTGGAGGAGACAGAGGTCAAATACTCGTGTCCTGAAGATGAATTCCATGGGCGTCTCCTATTCTCCAAAGAATATTCATTCTAGAGGCGTCACCGGACTTCATCCAAGCTGATCAAGAGCAACTTCTGGAAGGCAAGGACTACATGCAAGATACAGAAGGTCCCTCAACCCCCGGCATCAAAGATCAAATTGTCAAGAAGACATCAAAGGGGAGATTGCAAGGATTTCTTCAGATAGCCTTCCTCAGAAGTCAAGTTCAAAGACAAAGGAAGCTCAATAACAACAAAGACAAAGATATCTGCGCTGCAATGCTGATTCAACACGATTGATCACCAAGGGGGAGATTGTTGGGAATATTTTATGGTGTTCAATCTAGTTAGTTATCTTTGTATTTGTGTAGTTATTAATTAAAAGTGTAATACGGGCCACAAATGTGTATCAGCCCGTGGGCTTCCTTGTAACCCGTAAGTTAGCCAACTTCTCCTATAAAAGGAGGCTAACTTACGGGAACCCTAACATAATCGAATAGAGGCTTTAGAGGCGTTGAGGCGAGATAGAGAGATAGGGTTTGCCGCTGCTCTCCTTCTCCAGGGAGAGCAGCGGCCAGTTTACACGGTATACCAGATTCGTTTGATTTTCTAAAAAAAACGATCGATAGAGGCTTAGAGTTCAGAGGCGTAAAGATAGAGAGAGATTAGGGTTGCCGCTGCTCTCCTTCTCCAGGGAGAGCAGCGGCCGGTTTTCATATGGTATACCAGATTCGCGTATAATATCTACATATCTTTCTATCTGCTTCTTCTATAACTGCTATGGTTGTATGATTGTTAGTATTCAGGGACTAACAATAATGTTGATTTGCAATTGGATGAAAAGGTTATAGTTTTGCTCAGAGTTGTGCACATATGGGCTACAGGCTACTAGACTGTCCCTACCAACAATAATTCATGTGATTCATATATGGTTGAGATGGTTCAATTCCCATGGATGAAAAGGTATGTGTATTCTAGATTTAGTTCTATTTCAATATATTCTACACTTTTATATGAAGGTGACAACTCCGGTACTCTTTTAAAAAATTGCGTACCGTACCTATCATTCACTTGATTGGTCCACATCATTATATCATTTTTAATTTAGATTTAAATAATTCAACTGCAACATTTTCATTGGTCCATATGGACAAAGGTAATGGTACCTTATTGGTACCATATGATCTACCTTATATGAATTCATTTTACACTTTTATACGAAATTTTGGTTGGTCTATATTCTAGATGTTTACACCTTTAATGCTAACCTCCTAGACTAAGTTAGAGTAACATATCAATAAGTCAACTATATTTTCCATTCAAGAATACCAAATTAATCTAAGTTATACATTTGGTAAGTATGATATCATGCATTCATACTTCTTTTCAAATCCAAGAACTAATCATAGACTATACATTCATAAATAGTATAATCTTTAAGTGTCGTGAACAACATAAGCATTTGAATATGATATTATAAGAATATTCTAGTTTCAGTTTTATATTAATATAATTTACACTTTTATATGAATTTATGTTACACGATCATATGAATTCTCCTATGAGATCATTTTTTATATCATTCATGTCCCAAGTCAGGATAAAGAAGTTTGAAAGAAAAATTAAAAACATAATACCATATAACTTTTAATTAATATACATGAAATATTACAAAAAAACATCACACATAGAACATTATATGTATTCTTGATTTTTCATCAATGCATGCATATGAAATGAAGTATTCAAATGTATGGGGAATAACCATCAACTTTCAAATTTAATACCCACTAAGTATAAATAACTCCAACAAATAAACCAAACATCTACTATGCACTCAAATACAAGTTGAAGATTGCTTGCTTCTCGTCATGAGTGTGCAGAAGGATATGTACATCCGTCATAGCCTAGGGATTAAAAACATATAAGAATGTCAGTAGAAGGAGTGAATAATCAAATGGTTGTCTTAAAAATAGTCTCTATAGTAAGACAAATAGCCGCAACTTGTCTTTTAAGATTGGAATTGGCGAATCTATAATAATCATATGTAGGTGAGGCAAAAGAGACCAACTTACTTGGATTGTTGGAGGTGAGGGTTGCTGTATGTGAGAAGTCACAATTCCAAGAATTTCGTCCTGATGTTTGATATATGAGATTCATGGCATACGCAGCATGAGATGTGATCGTGTTTGGCATGAAACAAGCTCCACCCGGCTTAATTGGGCTACAATCAATGTTGGGTTGTGCACAAGCATAATCTAAATTCTCTTGCAACTCGACATATGTTACCCCTTCTTTTGGCACACACCACACACCCGCATGTGGTGCAATTATAGGCTTTGATTGTGGAGTCTATATATACATGAATTCAATAGACAAAATTTATCATGTGTTCAGTGGAAGAGTTGTTTACTTGTTTTCACCCATCAAATTAATGGGACAATGAAAAACAATACTTCGCAATCCCCCCGTGACCAGACATTACATCTAGAAAGGATGCATATGTTTTACATTTGGTCTGAATTGTACATTTTTCATGGTTGATATTGATACCACGGTAAACATGTTCCTTATCTTAAGAAATCAAACTTTAAGAAGTAGTTTAGTGTTTTATGTTGCCAAAGTATTTGTACAGATGTCGTATAAAATAATAAACTAATATTCCCTCCGTACCAAAAACAATGGCCAAATTGACTTTTCTTGATCAATGGTAGTCAACTTTGACCAATGATATTTTTTATGGAGAACTACCAAATAAGCCCTCGAACTTTCACAAAAAGTTCAAATAAGCCCTTTTATAGGAGGCTCTGTCGAGGCGTCGCCATTTGGGACGGTTTCCTGTGGATTTTTTTAATGAATTTTTTTTAGCATCTTTTTTATTAAGTTTAGTTTACTCATACCAAATTACAGCTATAAATTCAATCGGGAAGACAATCAAATGAATTTTTGAAGATAACTGCGCAGTTAGACAACGCAGTATATTTCAGAAAATCATTTGACTGTCTTCTCAATTGAATTTTTAGATGAACTTTGGTATGTCTAAACTATACTTAATGAAGAAGATTTTCAAAAAAATTCACCAAAAATACCACCGGAAACCACCCTAATTGGCGACAGCCGGACAAAGCCTCTTGTAAAAGGGCTTATTTGCACTTTTTATAAAAGTTTGAGGGCTTATTTGATAGTTCTCCCTATTTTTTAATACAAAATAATTCAAAATATGAAAATTACATGAGCATATTCTTTATTAAAAAAACTTTCATAAAAGTACAAAATTTATAAAGCTCACCGAAATGTAGTGCCTAAAATCATTGTCTACACTTTAACATCATTGATCAAGAAAAGTTAATTTGACCAATCTTTTTGGGACGGATGTAGTATTATATACTAGTATAACATCTCAATTAATCCTCTTAGTAAACTAACTTATTAGTATAGAACTCAAATCTTAATATGGTATTAGAGATAATCAGATTTATAGTAATGGTGTGGAGCTGAGTTAACACTTAATCAATGATATGACTATAACGAACAAATGATTGAATAGTGTCAGCGGAACTGATAAAAATGAATAGTCAAATGATCTAGACAAAGTGTGTTCGTAAGACAATGATGAAATAGTTGGCACACATGGATATGATATAATAAATTATGACATAAAATGAACAAATTTAAGCAATATGAAAAACATGTGTTGTGTGACAAATTTTCAACAAAATAAGATATAAGTCTAGCGCATGAGTTGAGGTACACTTAAATTTAACTATAACTTCAAATTGAAATACCTCATGATTGGATGACTTTGAAAGTCCAGCATCGTAGGTCATGGATGAATTAGGATTGAAGAGCCCGAAGAACCTCTCAAAAGTAGGTCCAGGCTTAAGGTTTTCATCGTACAATGCAAAGAGATAAGTGTCAACCGATTTTCCGGGCATCAATGGGGTTCCTACCATAGATCTCAAGTGAGAAATCAAGTTACCAACATATGCCTTGGCATTGTCTAGGCTTGGACCAACCTCATTCTCCTCACCCTTGTATGGCCACCCTGTTTCCGCAACCACTATCTCTACTTCCTTGAACCCAATCACATTCAACGCCGTTCTTACCGCATCCAACTGCTCAAGCATATACTAATTCATTAGTTTTATTCTTACTAATCCTTCACAATGTAATATTCCATCCATAAAAGTTCAATGCTTAAATTTTCAATTTAAGCATAATATAATTTGAGAAATCGGTAAAGGATTATGTACATTAGATTTTTCGTCTCTCACTTTGTATATTTTCATTGTTATGTTGTTTAAACCTATGGCATCATATTTAATTATTTTAGCACATGTTATAGACATAGCTACATATGATGAAACAAGCTAGCAACATACACAAAAACATTTGAAATTAATTCAACTTCTTCGATAGCATGGATGTTTTACTTTTTACCTATCAAAATCAAAACATACCATTTTTCACAACAGTATATATAATTCTATGTAAATAAATTCAAAACAATGATAATGGTAAGTTAAATTTCAGATACATAATCTGTATTAAACAGATTGTTCAATAATATTTAAATATCAAAGTATGAAAATAACATGTTTCGCTATAAAATAATCCGTAAGATGGAGTAAAATGCGGAGTAATAAATTATGAAAAGATAGTGATATATCGATATGAGGAGTCGCGTTCTGGTAAGAACGGCCTAATCAGAACCGCCGTCTGACCACCTCAATTAGAGGTGCTTCTCGGTATAATTTTTGATGAAATTTTGTGAGCATGTTTTTCATTAAGTGTATATTATGTCTACAAAATTTCAGCTTAAAATTCAATCAGAAATTTGCTTAACTGAATTATTAAAAACACAACACAAAATATATATCAAAATCATGGTATTTTTCAATAATTTATTTGACTGACTTTAATTAGATTTTAAACTTAAATTTGATGGACATACTAATTTACACTCAACGAAGAACATGTTCACAAACTTTCATCAAAGATAAAAAATTATATTGGGATGCACCTCACTCCAAGGGCGTAGCTAGGGAGCAACTCTGACCCCGGCCCACCCCAAATTTTAAAAATGTCTATTTTTTTAAATGTTCCGTGTAAAAAAATTTCAAAAAAATTCTTTGTATCGATCCAGTCCGTCCTAGTCCGGCCAGGTGCCCTTGCCTCACTCAAATAGTCAAATGTAGATGGCCAAACTAGACTCCTTTGAGACCGATTTGAGAGGATGACTCCTCTTGATATGAGATACTTCATCCGTCCCAAATTATTTTGCAAAGTCAACATTTTTTTGTCAATCAATAATAAAAGTCAATCCTCTCTATAGATAATTAATTCAATTTTTAATAATTAAAATTTACATATTCAAAAACTACATTAAAATCTTTTCAAAGTTGCAAACTTCAAATTAGAATATAATTAAAAATTGACATCCTAATTAACTAAATAAAATGAAACTGTAGGGTCAAAAAAAGTCAAATTTATAAATCAATTTGGGACTAATTACAATCCCGTAAAAACATCATAAAAATAAAAACTGCACAGCACTTATGACCAACCTGCGCATCGAACATGTTCATGTAGTTTATATTTGAGCCGGGATCGTAACGGCCGCAGCTGGACCGGAACAGACAGAAGTCTAACGTTTCCGGCCGGGGGTCAGTCCGGTAAGCGAAAAAGGGGTAAGGGTTTATGAGGAAAGGAGAGCCGGTGGCCTTACAGAAGCTCAGCACCTGTTTCAGAGAGTCAGTCACTGCCGGATCAAACCTCCCGGACGACGGCGGCTCCGACGATATCAGCATAGACATCCCATGAACCGTGGAGACCTTCACTTTCCCTCCAATTGAGGCAGAGTTAAGTGCATTCTGCAGATTCTGCATCGCCGGCAAGAGCTGCGCGATCAGATTCCGGTCTCCGGAGTAGAGGATCTCATTCCCGACGTTGATGGTCGTGATGATACTCTCCGGGTAGAAAGGAAGCACATTGGAACGCACCCATCTCTCTGAAAATCCGGGGTCGGTGGCCATCGCCGGAATGTCTGCATTTGCCAGCCCGATCATGATTCCGATGCCGGTATTCGCTAAAGCCTTGATGATGGCCGGGTCAGACCCGTACAGCCGGACCTTTTCGATTGTAGTTGACTGCAGTAGCTTAGCGGTCACCTCCGGTGCCGGAAGATTATCCGCCACTTGGCCGTAATTGACTCCGACAAATGACTGGGCGTCTGATGGATTAAATTAATTAATACGGAGTAAAGTAACTAGTTACGTAATTGTAAGTTACTACGTACTAGTAATTGAAAAAAAAAACAACAAAAATATTAGCTTGTATTATTAATTTATTACCTCACCTGAAAGATGGAAAATGAAGAGAAAGCAGAGTAGTGAAGCGCAAAACAGAGGAGTCGTTGTCATGCTAGCTTTGGGCTTTAATTTTATAAATTTCTTGCTTTGGTTGGACGGCAATGGTGATGGGTGAGTAATATAATACAGATAAAATAGGTTTACCTGTTTTTTTGTTTCTTTATTAATGTACAGTTATGATATGCATTAGCTCAATATATATGATGAGATGGGAGGGTGGGAAGAATGGTGGATTTCAATTCTCTTTACACTTCCAAACTGGACCCGCGATTTCAAGGAACAGGGCATACTTGCATGCTAAGCAATCCCTTCATTCCCGGCCTGTGGAAGAAAGCTTCGAAAAGTGACACAATTTGACAAAATATTGGATATCTATGAGAGACATACAGCTTAGTGCTTATAACAAGGTAGCCTTTTTTGCATGCCATCATCAAAGTTTTAAAATGTTTGAGCACACATATCAATTGGCATGCTTCTTTTGCACACATATCGGATTGGCCAATGGTCGGATGGTCATGGTCGGATTGGTGACGGGCTCACGGCCAAATTGGTCATACTCGTGTGAGAAATAATAACACGCTTACCTGATTGGTAACCCTGACAGTATATTTATAATGTATAAGTATCTGCATACAATAAGGAAATTGTAAGGAAACTGCCTAATAATTAATTCTAAACTATAACACCCCTCAAGCTATGAAGGAGGAACTACGCGTAGATTGTCTCGCAAAACTAAAAAGTGCTGAGGAGCCAAACTTTTAGTGATAATATCAACCAGCTGAAATTTCGTAGAAACATACTGCACAAGTAGGTCACCATGAGCCACGCGCTCTCGAACAAAATGATAATCAATATCAATATGCTTGCTTCGAGCATGCTGAATGAGATTAGCAGATAAATATGATGCAGAGAGATTATCACACAAGAGCCGAACTGGACGATGAATAGGAAACCCCAACTCAAAAAGGATGGATCTGATGTGGAGTGTATCTTGGACAATGTATGCAATGGCTTGATACTCCGCTTCAGTAGAGGATCTGGAGACAGTAGGTTGCTTCTTGGAACGCCAAGAGATCAGATTAGGACCTAAAAAGACAACATAGCCTGAAGTGGAGCAACTACTATCAGGACAACCAGCCCAATCAACATCAGAGTACGCAAGAACAGAATGAGGATGTGTTGAAGGCCGTAGGTGTAGTCCATGTGTAAGAGTGCCCTACAGGTACATGAAAATTCTCTTCACAGCCAACATATGTGAAGTACGAGGAGCATGCATAAATTGGGACACCAAGTGAACAACATATGTTATATGAGGTCTAGTCATAGTCAAATATTGCAATGCACCTACCATGCTACGATACTCTGTAGGGTCAGCAAGTAACTCACCATCAGTGAGGGACAACTTAGTTCTATTGGGAAGGGGTGTGCGAACAGACTTAAGGGGTGTAAGGAAACTTCCTAATAATTAATTCTACATTATTAAGCCGGATTGGTCACGGTCATATTGGTCACAATCAGTCACGATCGGATCGGTCATGGCCGGATTGGTCACTGGCCGAATTAGTCACTCATCAGGTTGGTCATGGTTATTAGTAGTAGTTTAGTCTCATTTTTGGAATTTTTTAAAAGTGATCCTGTATTTATCCATAGCATGTGTTATTGTACTCCCTCCGCCCCTTAAAACTTTGCCAAGTTTGACTGACACATGAATTAATGAAGTAAAAACTGTGTGCTTGAGGTTTGTGCAAAGGAGAGAGAATTAACTGGAACCACAAATTCTTTACTTAAAAGAGAAAGTGACAAAGTTAGTAGGACATCCAAAAAAAGAAAGTTGGCAAAGTTTTAAGGGACAGAAGGAGTATTACTTATGGACAAACCCCAAGTTACAAACATAGTAACTTTAATTTTATTTGTAAATACTCCCTCTGTCCCGTAATTAAGTTACCACTTTCCTTTTTGGGCAGTCCCTAAATTAAGTTCACACTTCCTTACTTTCCTTATTTGGCAAATTATCTACATCAAAGAAGTGTCAAACAGTGCAAAACAGTGTCCAAACAGTGTCCAAATAGTGTCCAAACAGTGTTTGAATGGTGCAAAACAACGCACTTCACAATAAAGTCCCTTAAAGTTTGTCCTAGTTTGACTTTACAATGTTTAAGGAGATGAATTTGAGTTTACACTGTAGCGACTATGTTTGACACTGTTTTGCACTGTTTGACACTGTTTGTTATAGATTTATTTACCAAATAAGGAAGTTGAAAAAGTAAAACAAACATTTTGGGACATCCATTTCAGGAAAGTGTGACAAACTTTAAGGGATGGAGGGAGTATAAGTTATGGCTATTAGCCTATTAGTAAAAAATATATGAATCTTCAGTTTTTGAGAATTTAAAATGAGGCCAACTAAATAATATTCCTTCCGTCCCATTGGACTTTGCCAACTTTCCTTTTTTTTTGTCCCAAAAAACTTTGTCACTTTCTTATTAAAGCAACTAATTTGTGGTCCTGCACATTTCTCTCTCCTCTGCACAATTATCAATCACATAGTTTTTACTATTCTTATTTCTCACTTACTTTTCACTTGCCAAAGTCCAACGAGACGGAGGTAATATCATTCAAAATGTAGTGAATGTAAAATATGTGAATGATGTAGAACTAAATATGGTAGTATGGAGTATTTGTTTAAGAAAGAAGATAGTACAATGTGATATGATGGGAGAAATGTGCACACTAAAAAATCGGAAAATGTGTCATCCACCTTTGTAAATAAGCTAAATTTTTAGAGTACAAATGGAGCCATACTTCGTTTGCCCAAAGTAAATCAAATATTATATCAATGGAATAAATCAATTGAATCAAATTAAAACAGTTGACTCAGTCATAACATCCAAACCGGACTTTCATCCTTTACATTGCTATTTGCTCACTGCAGAGCTGTTAGGTTGCAAAAATGTTGAACCCAGGGACCATTTTTTCCCGCGTCACTGTTTTAAAATAAATCGGCAGTGACCTCTTCAATGAGTCCCTTCATCAAATGCTTCTCAACATCCTTTGCCACCTCGCCCTTTTCTAGGAAGGCAAACATGGCCCCACCGTCCCATCCAAGGTCCCACATACAATTTATGTCAGGCTCTGTGTTTTCCATGTCTTTCGCAAGCATATTATCAAAGTACTGTGTTGACTCGCAATCTTCATCACTTCCACTCCGGTCAAAGCTGGTCAACTTCTCAAAGTCCTCGCACAGTTGCTTGATCAGATCATCTAAAGATCTAACCTTTACGAAACTGGTGATGGGTATTCTGGCGTGGGGAAGGGCGGAGAGTTCTTGTCTCCTTGCTTTTCTTTTCATCACCTCATAGGCACAGTCTACTGTAAGCATACGCTCTGCCCCTTCAGTGATATGATCATTTGCATAAAACACACTGACTGGTAGGTTCAGATTGAGCAGCGCTTCTGCAGTGCTGAGGAATAAGTGGCTTTTGATAAGTGATTCCTTGAGATTCTTTTCTGGCTCAGTCAATGGCTCTTTCTGTTGTTTGGGGTTTGACTTGCAGGTTTCTGATTTAGTTGGTTGGTTTTCTGTAACATTCAAAGAGTTAATTAGCCATCCTCCTGTAATTGCTATGAGTCCCATGTAGAACTGATATAATTCATATATTTGTATGACTTTATCAGTCTTTCCATATTTGATACTACATTTTAGTGTAGTTTGACTCAAGTCACCCAACCCAACTATGAATTTTACCAATATATAACTTCTTACCAAATTTACCCTCATAAGTCATAACAGAATAGCTAATTTTTAATTAATTATGTTTTCCAATGTGTTGTTTTTCTTATCTTATTAATGGTATACAAGGGAAAATGTAATTAATGCTCTATGGCCGGTTCTCCTAAATGGCAGATAAAGAGGACCTCCAAAGTAACAACTTAAAAAAATACTCGTAGATAGTTAAATAAGAACAAAGGGGGCATTTTTCTACTTTAATTTAAAGGACAAATGTATAAGAACCTGAAATTATGGTAGGCACAGTTTTAATAACTTGATCTTGGAAAAGTCCTTGATCTCCTGCAGCATCACATAAACTAAGGGTCATGTTCTTCCACACCCCATTTTCACTTAGCACAAATAAGCTTCATTCTCATAGACACTTTTCATGTAAACTTACCTTCTTGGTGATTTTGCAATTTTTTTTTATAACTGATGTCTGGATTTTGCCCTGCATCCTGGTGACTACTCCTGTGTAATTCCATTGCATCTTTCTGCTACCAGAGAAAGTCAAAAAATAAAACCCCAATCTCATATAGATTAGCACAATGTTAAATGTCATAAGAAGTAAAATTTATTCATGAAATTGAAAATTTATGAAAACTAAACCTACATCTTCAGTATGAACATGTAATGCCAAAACTTTTGATTCACAATGCACTATTTCTTGTACAGCTTCTTCTTTGTCAAACTCAGAGGTGTTTTCTTCTTTCAATTCAATTGAATGTTCTTCACTCAATTTGCCTTTTACACCACAGGTGCTATCCACATTGCATTTCACCTGTTTCTTCACCTTCAGTATTGGTGACTGTTGTTTCAATGTGTTTTTGAGTGTGTCTTTGATGTGGGTTTGAATCCGACTTTCTTTCCTCTTAATGGCTATCTCCTTGATAGGCTTCTCTTCTGCTCTATGTTTAGCATGTTTGGCCTGGTTCAGTAAAGGCTCCTCCCTCTTTGGATCACTTTTTGATTTAGTACTATTATTATTCCTTACAGTTTTGGGAAGTCTGCCCTCCATATGACTTGGCGTTGGTTTGTGAATCTCCAGTTTTCGCTTCACTGTGATAGCCTCGTTTTCTGCTATTTTGTTATCTCTGTGATGTATATTATTATTCCTCCTGTGCTTAGTCAATTCTGGCGACGAGTTCTCAGCAGCTTTGTGATCACTGTTATGATGAGGTGGCTTATCATTCTTCTTCGGGGCTGAGTGTCTTGAGGCCTTCAGAACTTTATTTCGGGGAAACTCATCCAGTCCCATGAGTTTCGCAATGACATTTGATATTCTCCCCTTTTCTGTTCCATGTGTTGATGAAGTTTCGCGTTCTCGGTTTGTAGAAGCATCCTTAAAATATGTCAAGGCCAGAAGTTTCTGTGCACTACCTGTGGTCTCTTTCTTGTTATATGATTTTCTGGAGGGCTTATTATCGAATGAAAACTTCGGAAGGTCTTGATGCTTCTGATCAGCTGTTTTCACATTATTAGTTTCGTCTTCTTCATCAAGTAATGTTATCTGCCGGTTTTTCCTTTGAGAGGTGATTATGTGGTTGGAGGATGCTTCCTGCAGGTCAACAAGCATTCTCAGGGATGACTCCAAATCCATGGCTCCTTTCAAGAGTTCCTTCCCAACTACTTCAAAAGAGTATGTGTCAAAGTTAACATTGCCACCATTTGAATAGGTGGTTTTGAGGATCTTGTTTATCTTTTGTATCCCCTTTGATATTTCACTAACTTGAACATTTGAGAGGGTAACATACTGGCTACTTTCCATTTTCCCCATAAAGTCAAATGATCTCTGCCCAAATTGATGGACAACTCCATACACTGCATTATGATTGCATGAAGAGTTCAGTTTGGTAAAACTGTCTCGCTTTTCAATGGAAACTGCGATTGCCATGGAAAGATCTTTCTTTCCTGAGCTTTGAACCCTTTGAGCTCCATGATAAGGAACAATCTGTGCTGAAGATTGTTGAATATTGACTGATCGGTTGCCCCGGCTTGATGTCTGCTAGTTCATTGTGCAGGAAAGTTATTAAAAATACTTGCTCAGCTATTTTAGTGTTCCAAAGAAGAGAGAAAAGCAACTTGCATTTCTTCTGCAGTTAAAAAATACTTACAGGTTCTAGAGATTTTATCTGATGAGAACCTCTGTGGGATTGTCCAGCATTTGCATATCTCCCTGTTTGTTTCACACAATAAAGATGACACACATCACACTTTCATGATATGAAGCATTTGCGTAGACCAATTTATCACTAACTCTAACAAATTAATACACAACCACATCCAGATGTCAAGTGGATATGCAAAGTTCATGAATTCATGCAAAACATCATCATACTTTGACAGTTGATAATCCACTCTGGTTGCTCATTTACCTCTTGATTGTGATTGTGATGAATTCTGAGAAGTTGCCATTCTCTCCTTCTTTAGCCGCAGGTCTTGCAATAGCTTTTGCGCTAAATCCGATTTCGCTCCCATGGTTTCCCACATGAGGATTTCACTTTTGTTATGTTTTTTTCACTTAGGGATGTATGAGAAACATGGATGTTTTTGGATAATGTGTTGGTTGCAGGACGAGTGGAATGTCTGTCACTTAGGTGGGAAGCCTTATTCAGTGTTTGGTAAGATGATTTTGTTTTGGAAAGAATGAATAGAATAAGAAAGCTGGAATTTTTTACCAGATAGATTACTTCTATTCTAATCCAAGCAAAGTCAAGGATTAAAGAACTTCAAAGAAAAGCTTCCTGTATTGGAATCTGCTTCTTCTATAGCTCTAGTCAGATCTAACATGGAGTAACATGGCTGTTGCTATTATTTTAAAATTCCCAACTTTTTTCAGTGGGATAGACCTGTAGTTTTCAGTTTTTTAATGGAGGTTTGTGGCTATATTCTTCTGTTTATTAGAGTGCAGATTCTGCAAGTATTGATGCTTCCTTTGCAGGAAAGCATCCAAGCAGCAGAGTGCCGATTAACCTGCAGAAATTTCCAGTCCTTATTGGCACTTATCTTCATATAAAGTATGATGACCTATCAGATACTCTCAACTATGTAGCTCGGGATAATTTGATTTATAGTGTTCATGTGAAGAATTTCAAATTTAAACAAATAGAAAATGGATTTTTTAAAGGAGAATTTGATGGCCAATTGTGTTAAAATAGATCAATTAAAAGTTGAAAAATAAGTATCATTTCTACTTTTAAGAGGATGTAATTTTTATTTTAACAATCTTTAGTATAATTAGAAGTAAGGGTGGGCATATCGGTTTCTGTTCGGTTTTTATTGGTTTTCGGTTTGATTTGATTTGAAACGGATTGGAAGAATGAATAGCAAACAAAAATCATACTCCGTGTTATATTTCGATTTGGTTCGGTTGGGATTTGTTATTTTTTAATAACATATGAAGATTTTTTTTGAATTTATTTAGTTCTATTTTTATTGATTTTTATCAATTTCGGTTCGGTTTAATACATTTTGGAAAAAATGTTACCGAGCTCAAATCAAATTGCATATGGTTCGGTTTCAGTTCGATTTGATTCCATTCACTTTTCTAAAGGCAAGAAGATATTTTTTTTAACAACAGAGAAAGCTTTTCATGTTCTTTCTTTTTTTTGAAATGAAATTTTATTAAAGAACATTAAAGGAATTACAAGAAACAAAGATAAAAGAAAAAACAAGGGGAAGGGGAAAAGAAAGAAAAAAACGAACTACAAGTGAGGAAACCAACCCTAATGCATAAAAAATGACCCTCCCTATCCTCTCACTACTCTCATTCAAGACGAGTTTGAGACCTCGTCCTCATGATATGTGATCACTGGTGTTTTTTCCTATATATTTTGATTTGGGTATTCAAGTTCTGCTTAGGCAAGCAGTTATCCCTCGTGACTAATATGACTTTGTCACATATGTCTTGAAGCATGACCAAGAAACTCATCTCCAGAGTAAGAAAACAACTGCTCGGAAATTTTTTCATCATTATCGTGGTTTTGTATAACTCCGCCATGAGATCATTTTTTTTGTATCATGCATGTCCCAAGCCAGGATAAAGGAGGAGTGTGTTGTGGTAGGCGCGTGACAGCCAACAGTATCACTTAGTCACATCACATGACATGAATCGAAATATGAATATCGTTACAGCTAGGTCGTCGCCCGTAAGCGACGCGTCATCCCTCCCCCTGGGGGTGGTGTCAAATGGGCAAGGGCGCGCTACACTTCATAGGCCTGGATGTGGTGATAAGAATGCTAAGGCTGCTAGGTCATCGCCCGGAAGCGATGCGCCACTCCAATGCCCGGGGATGGTGTCAAATATGCAAGGGCATGGTGGGGGTCGATGTGGGGTGAAGAAGAGAAGGCAGAGTGTTAGATTGTGCTTTGGGACATGGAATGTTGGCTCTCTTACTAGAAGATCATCTGAGATAGCTGAGGTTATGAAGAGGAGAAATATCAGCATAATGTGGTGCATGCAAGAAACTAAGTGGGTTGGAGAAAAGGCACGCGAGATTAATCCCGGAGGTTTTAAGCTTTGGTACTCGGGGAGAGAGAGGAACAGAAATGGAGTAGGCATTATGGTGGCACATGATTATGTTGACGGTGTGGTTGAAGTGTTTAGGAAGAACGATCGCATCATGAGCATTAAGTTGATAATGGGGGATGAGATTGTGTTCGTGGTTAGTGCCTATGCATCACAAGTGGGATTGGATGCATCTATCACTCAACAATTTTGGGAGGATCTTGAGGAAGTGGTGCGACGAGTGCCAAGGGGAGAGAAACTGATCATAGGAGGCGACCTCAACGGGCATGTGGGCCCAAGTCGTGATGGTTTTGAGAGTGTCCATGGCGGACATGGTTTTGGCACTAAAAATGAAGCGGGGAAGAACATTTTGGATTTTGCCTCGACATATGAGTTGGCTGTGATGAACACTTGGTTCAAGAAAAGAGACTCTCACCTTGTCACATATAGAAGTGGAGCTAATAGTACCCAAATTGACTACTTTTTAGTACGGACGACTTGGAGAACTAGCTACACTGATTGTAAGGTTATCTCAGGTGAGAGTGCTGTCACTCAGCATAGGATGCTTGTGCTTGATTTTCGAGGTAAAAAGAGTGGACGAGTTAAGGTACAAGGGGAGCCAAAGATAAAATGGTGGAGGCTCGAGGGGAATCTCCAACAAAGTTTTGCACACAAAATGTTGGAGGAAGATGTTTGGTCTATTGATAATGACGCACACGTGGATGATGTGTGGTTACCAATGGAGTCCACCATTAACAAAGTGGCGAAGGAGATACTCGGAGAATCTAAAGGATGTCTGCCACCAAAAAAAGGACACATCTTGGTGGAATGATGAGGTGAAACAAGCAATAAGGGCCAAAAGAGAATGCTATAAGAAATTGGGCAAAAGTTGGAGCGACGAGAACATAGAGGAGTACAAAGAGGCTAGAAAAAGAGCAAAGAAAGTTGTGAAGGAAGCCAAAGGAAAAGTGAATAAGGAATTGTATGTAAAGTTGGATTCTAAGGAAGGAGAAAAAGATATCTACAGACTTGCTCGCCTTCATGACCGTAGGACTCAAGATATCGGAAAAGTTAAGTGTGTGAAGGATGTCGATCAAAGGGTACTAATGGACGATGAAGAAATAAAAGAGAAGTGGAGGTCATACTTTGATACCTTGTTCAACGGGAATAAAGTCCAAGGTATTGATGATCTTACTATACCAGAGTGTATGGTAAATAGGGACTTCGTGAGAAGGATTCAAACAACAGAAGTTAAAAAGGCTATGAGAAAAATGGGCCGAAAGAAAGCAGTGGGCTCAGATGGCATACCGATCGAGGCTTGGAGAAGTTTGGGAGAGAAAGGCATCGAGTGGCTAACACATTTTTTCAACATGATTTGGAGAAACAACAAAATGCCAGTGAGTTGGCGGAAGAGTACTCTCATTCACTTATTTAAAAATAAGGGTGATGTGCAAGAATGTGCTAACTATCGAGGGATTAAGCTTATGAGTCACACCATGAAACTTTGAGAGCGAGTGGTTGAGCAAAGACTACGTAAAAGTGTGAAAATTTCGGAGAATCAATTTGGTTTTATGCGTGGACGCTCAACAACTGAGGCCATCCACCTTCTTAGACAAGTTGTGGAGAAGTATAGAGACACTAAAAAGGATCTGCATTTGGTGTTCATTGACTTAGAAAAGGCATATGATAGGGTACCTCGAGAAGTTCTTTGGTGGGCCTTAACTAGAAAAGGCATATCACGTAAGTATATCAGCATCATCATGGATATGTATGATGCTTGTACTACAAGTGTCCGCACTAGTGTAGGGAGGACCGCAGAGTTCCCTATTACTATTGGAGTGCACCAAGGATCTGCTCTGAGTCCTTTCTTATTTGCTTTAGTCATGGATAAACTTACGAAGTCAATTCAAGAAGATATACCATGGTGCATGATGTTTGCCGACGATATTGTATTGATTGATGAGACACAATCCGGTGTTAAAGCAAAGTTGGAAGTATGGCGACAAACATTGGAGAGCAAGGGTTTCAAACTGAGCCAAAGCAAGACTGGGTATATGGAGTGCAAGTTCGGTGGAGGTAGAAGCGGTAGCAACAGTGGGATTACTCTTGATGGTAAGGAGATACCGGTGTGTAATATGTTCCGTTACTTAGGATCCATAATTCAGAAGGATGGTGAATTAGATGGAGATGTATGTCATAGAATCAGAGTTGGGTGGATGAAATGGAAAAGTGCTTCAGGATTTCTATGCGATCGAGGTATGCCGACTAAATTGAAAGGTAAATTTTATCGTACAGCAATTAGGTCGGCATTAATGTATGGCATAGAGTGTTGGGCGGTGAAGCAATGCCACATTCAAAAGATGAGTGTGACAGAGATGTGTATGTTGCGTTGGATGTGTGGACATACCAGAAAAGACCGCCCGAGGAATGAGGTAATCAGACAAAAGGTGGGAGTAGCACCTATTGAAGATAAGATGCAGGAGTCTCGTTTGCTGTGGTTTGGGCATGTGCATAGAAGACCGAGTGATGCACTTGTTAGACGACTTGAGGGGTGGGGAGAAGAGTCAGAGAAGAGAGGGAGGGGAAGACCCAAACAGACTTGGATTAGAGTAATCGGAACTGATATGCGTCTTCTTGGGTTGGATGAGAGTATGACTTTGGAGAGAGCAAAGTGGAGGGCGCACATCCATGTGGACGATTGATGTCTTGTCTACCTTTCCTCTCTTGTTTCTTTTATCGTTTATCTTCCTTATCTTTTTATATTCTTATGTTATTTTTATCTTCTAGCTTTTTTATGTTCTTTTATTTATTTTTCTTTTATCTTGGTTATATTCTTGTGTTATTATTATCTTATATTTATGTATCTTTATTTTATTCATTTTATCTTACTTTTTCTTTTCTTTTCTTGCCCGCCTTCTCTTTTTGGCATCGATATCATAGATCGATTCATGTTAGCCGACCCCAAATTCTTTTGGGATTAAGGCTTGGATGTTGTTGTATCGTGGTTTTGTATAATGGGTGCTTCTACGGTGCACTCCTTAATTTGGTGTGTTTTGGTACAAATCTTTTTTAACCACCCATCATCCTTTTTAACCACCCATCACATTATATCTTAATCTTACGCCACCTAATATCCTCATTAACTAAACATAATAATTTGCCATTTTTGCATTTAGATCCTTCACCGGATTAGAAAAAAAAGGTTAAACTGAACAAAATCGTCAAAGGAGATTTAATTAAATAGGAATAAATAAATATTTAATTGTCAAAGTATGTGCAATGTTTAAAAGTATTATAAATAGGAATTTGGCCTACACTGACGCCGATGCCTGGTCAGATCTGGGCGTCACCGATCTGACCACCGACATTGCACATCTTGCCATGAACCACCACCGTACATCTGACCAGATCTGGCCACGTCGACCGCCGGCGCTAAAGATCCGGCCTCTACCACTAAAGATTTGGCCTACACTAACGCCGACGCCGCAGATCTAGATCACCGACATAGGGAACTAGGGGGCAATTGTTTATAGGTTTAAATATGGTTAAGTCCCTGCAATTTTTTTTTAATGTTTTTCATCCTTATATTATGCATTATTTTGTTTTTAGTATATCACTAAAAAATTTCATCCCTATAATTTTTTTGAGGAAAATATGAGAGTTAAAAAAATAAAAACTAATCACTCACATTTTTAAAATACGTATTAAATTCCATTATTATCATCAGCGGTAGACTAAAAGAAAAACTAACATACATTTTAGAAATGAAAAAAAAATACAGGGATACTATGTTTGCAGAGACTAAAAAAATATTTAAACCTTAATTATATCAGGAAGGACAAATATGGTATAAAAGTCCTATTTAAAAAATAAAAATATACATAGTCCTATTTAGAAATTTAAGAAACAATTCAATCATATTTAGGCTAATAACTCAATCCTCACAACAAGTCGTTAATCATATTTAGTAGCACAATACTAAAATGTGATTGGATAAGAAATGGTGTGTACCGGTGCACTCAAAATTTAGGAGTGCACCGTAGAATTTTCCTTGTATAAAAGCATCACTTAAGTTGACCGCAGGAACCGAAAGTTGGTTATTTTTCTCTTCATTACTCAATCGCTATCTAAAAAGTCTCTCTTGCCCATATAAGAGATAAGAATTCTTTCAAATTCTTTAGTTAAAAATTGAGACAGTGAGTCCACCCCATTAGTCGCAGATGTCTTAAAGAAGTCTTTAATTGTTTCAAGAGAAGGGTCAAGTTGTGGCATATGTAAAGACGAGGAGAGGTCCTCGCCACAAGAGATTTCTCAAAAGAACTACCAAGTTCAATATCAACTTGAAACAATTCCTTTGAAATAGAAAATTCATTCCGATGGCAGAGGTGTTCATCCAGCCTGAAATGATCCCTTTCGAATATACAATAAGCTATACCTAAATGAATCTCAGAAGCAACATGTTGATTCTCCAGAGTTTGTTGTTTGGCTAGTGAGTTCTTCATCATATGATGTGCTCTTGTGATCGCTGTCAAGAATTCTTTTATCCCTAGCCTATTTTGTCCTTCGGGTATAAATAAGGAATCACCACCTTTCTTGACAATGCGGAACAATCCTCCAAAAAAATTGGCATCTTGAAAATGAGAAGAGAATTCTTGAACTCTAGCTTAGTGCAAGACCTATTATCACATAATAGCTTGGGAAAAGAACTCATCAGCCAAACAATCCTTTCAAAATCAAGATCAACGGAAGATGTAATGTTATTTTTCATTTCAGATATACGAATAAAGGCAAGAAGATAAAATTAGAATATTCTTAACTTACTATCCCATCTAATGGACCATAGGGAAGAATGTGGTTGCTTAAAAGTTTTTTACATTCCTTTAAAAAAGAGTCATTTTTAATCACTTTTTATTATAAAAAATATTACTCCACATGCTTTAATCTTTTTTTTTGTGTAGATGAAGAATCCATGTAAATAATACTTAAAGAAAGAAAACACAAACAATAACAACTTCTACAGGCAACTAAAAAAAAGAAGAAAAAACTTCTACAAGCAACTTTCTTGCTACCAATTCCCTAAGTGGCCTATTTCTGAGCACAACTAATATTATGTTACCTATTCTTGACAAGTTAGGGTTTTAGCCAACTAATTGCCCAAAACTGAATGCACATACAATCACAAAGCACTCTACCACCTAAATCGCACCCTCTTATTAATTGAGTATTACGTATCTATCTTGCTAGGATCCGGAACCTCTGCCTTGCTTCCGCAAGGTATGATGCCCAGCTTTAGAGAGCCGTCCGATCAACAAACCAACGGCCGCAGGTCTTGGAGCACTGCATCTCGAGGCACTTGCTTCCTCTTCCGTCCGTCCGATGTCGCAAGGTAGAGGAGGATCCCAATCCGTCTTGTTGATATATATATATATATATATATAGGGTGCAGTTCTGGTGAGAACACTTCTTAACGTGAGAAATGAGAACGATTCAAAACGATGCACTTTATCATTCACAAAAATGCACATTTATAATTAGAGTAATGCGAAATTCTAATGAGCACTTTTACGTGTAAACTTTTGCACACTTGAAATGCACATTTTCCAATTTTTTATAACCACATTTATGTTTTACTTGATGCACAATGCCAAAATCCAACGCTCCAGAATCATTCTCATTTCTCACATTAAGAAGTATTCGTATTTGATCCTTACTCTCTCTCTCTCTCTCTCTCTATATATATATATATATATATATATATATATATATATATATATATATGTATGTATGTATGTATGTATATACATACATACATACATACATATAGGGAGCGGATAAGCTAAGAAGTGCCCTTAGGCTGAGAAGCTGCGAAGTCTAACTTATAAGCAAAAACACGAACTTTTAACCAAAAAATCATAACTTATAGACCCCCTCAAAAACACGAACTTTCTGCAAAAAAAAAATTCCAGGTTTCTGGAGTTATTTTGACGTGGTGGCATTTTCGTAATTTTTTTTGAGGGGGACTATAAGTTATGATTTATTGGTTAAAAGTTCGTGTTTTGAGCTTATAAGTTAGACTTCGCAGCTTCTCAGCCTAAAGGGGACCTCTCACATGATCTTTTCTCCATACATATATATATATATATATATATATATATATATATATATATATATATATATAATAAAGATCAAATGAGAACATTGCTTAACGTGAGAACACCACATTTACCCCATCGTGTTGCACAATGAAGCTTGTATATTGCACTTTTTCGTGTTTTCATAATATTTACCAAAATGCCATCATGTTTATTTAAATGTGCTTAACTCGAGCAAATTGAAAATGTGCAACAGAAGAACTCCATTGTGCACCACTGTGATTGAAATGTGAGTGTTCTCACGTTCTCATTAGAACCGCACCCTATATATATATATATATATATATATATATATATATATATATATATATATATATATATATATATATATATATATATATATATAGAGAGAGAGAGAGAGAGAGAGAGAAAAGATCATGTGAGAAGTCCCACTTAGGCTGAGAAGCTGCGAAGTATAACTTATAAGCTCAAAACACGAACTTTTAACCAATAAATCATAACTTATAGACCTCCTCCAAAAAAATACGAAAATGCCACTGCGTCAAAATAACTCCAGAAACCTGGAATTTTTTTTTGCAGAGAGTTCGTGTTTTTGAGGGGGTCTATAAGTTATGATTTTTTAGTTAAAAGTTCGTGTTTTTTGCTTATAAGTTAGATTTCGCAACTTCTCAGTATAAGGGCACTTCTCAGCTGATTCGCTCCCTATATATATATATATATATATATAGTTATTAGTTAACTTCACAGTTCTCAGCCTAAGAGCACTTCTCACCTGATTTATTGGTTAAAAGTTCGTGTTTTTAGTCTATTAATTAAACTTCACAGTTCTCAGCCTAAGAGCACTTCTCACCTATATAGGGAGTGGATCAGGTGAGAAATGTTCTTAGGCTGAGAACTGTGAAGTTTAACTAATAGACTATGATGGATTATAGGGTATCCAAAGTATATTAAAATGGAGAGATTGAGCTAGATAATTGGAGAAGATGAATAGTAAGAATGATATTGTGTATGAATTATGAGTTAGGAAAAGTTAGGTTTACAAATGGCTCCAAGAGGAGTATAAATAGGGAAATAATGGGCCGGGCCGCTAATATGGGCCCGGTAGCCCAACTACATAAAAGACTAATCTAGTACATAGTTACATACAAATGACATATAAGCAGTACAATAATACAAATGATATCCGTAAGATGTGTGTGGGCCGCTGTCCGGGCCCAATAGTCGTGAGACCCGGGGGTCCGAGTCTATATACTCTATCAGGAGTCCCCCACTCTCTGAGTCGAGAGTATTCGAGGCGAAAGAGAGTAGAACTGTGTGCTGATCTGTCGCCGTCTGGTGAGTAAACTTCATGAACAAAAATTTGAATTTCTGCTTCTTTGGTTAACGGAGACGCTAAGTCCCCCGCTCTTCCAGTCCCCCACTCCTTGAGGCGAGTGTAATGAGGTGAAGAGGAGTAGAGTAATGCGTGTCGGATGATGTCTTCAACAGGGGGCCGAGGGTTGACACCTTTTGATCCACGATGGGGAGACGCCTCGTTAAAAACCTCATTAGGAAAAACCCTGTGGGAAAAAATCCTAATGAGGGAAAAAGAGTACACCGGATGCCCCCAAAATGAAACAAAAGGTGCGAGCCCTTCGGCCTGGAGATGGAGCTGCAGCGGTGCCCGTCTGCTGGATGGTCGAGGCCGATCTCTAGATGTGGGTAGCTCATCATGATCAGTTGTCCTAGTCATCAAATAAAGATGACTAAGGGATGGGTCGAGCGACCGTCGACAATATGATGTCTGGTTCATCAAATAAAGATGACCAGAACGTAAGGCCGATGGGCCGAGAGGCCTGTACGAGAGCTCCACGTTGTCAAATAAAGACGACGAGACGATGGTGCGGCCGAGGGGCTTGCATAAGAGCTCCACGTCGTCAAATAAAGACGACGGGGCGATGGTGCAGCCGAGGGGCCTGCATAAGAGCTCCACGTCGTCAAATAAAGACGACGGGGCAATGGTATGGCTCAGACGTCGTCAAATAAAGACGACGGGGCGATGGTGCGGCCGAGGGGCCTGCATAAGAGCTCCACGTCGTCAAATAAAGACGACGGGGCGATGGTGCGGCCGAGGGGCCTGCATAAGAGCTCCACGTCGTCAAATAAAGACGACGGGGCGATGTATGGCCGAGAGAGGCCTATATGAGAGCTCCACGTCATCAAATAAAGATGACGTGGCGACGTATGGCCGAGAGGCCTACATGAGAGCCCCACATCATCAAATAAAGATGACGGGGTGATGTATGGCTCAGAGGCCTATATGCGAGCGCCATGTCATCAAATAAAGATGACGGAGCGAGATATGGCCGATGGGCCTGTAAATGAGCTTCGCGTCATCAAATAAAGATGACGAGGCGATATATGCCCGATGGGTCTGCAACTGAGCTTCGCGTCATCAAATAAAGATGACGGAGCAAGATGTGGCTCAGAGGCCTACAAATGAGTTCCTCGTCATCAAATAAAGATGACAGAACGATATATGGCCGATGGTCCTGTAGATGAGCTCTTCGTCATTAAATAAAGATGACAGAGCGATATATGGCCGATGGGCCTACAAATGAGCTCTTCATCATCAAATAAAGATGACAGAGCGATATATGGCCGATGGGCCTACAAATGAGCTCTTCATCATCAAATAAAGATGACAGAGCGATATATGGCCGATGGGCCTGCAAATGAGCTTCGCGTCATCAAATAAAGATGACGGAGCGATATATGGCTGAACTCTGG